>CM033124.1:13845367-14445367 GCA_019321725.1 Paulownia fortunei
ATAAAATGAAATAAATCTACGAATTAATGAGCTTTTTCTCATTTTTTAGACATGTTTTTCTTAACAAATTTGCTAAATATTTTTCGAATAAAAGAGAATTGAAAAAAAAAGGGTGAACAATTAACTGATCAAATAGTAGCAATTTTTTTTAAAAAAAGAATAATTATCTATTACATAACTCTTTGCTTTATAATATAATTATCTTTTAATTTAATTTGACTTTGACGATCAACTCTTTCAAATATAATTATGAATTTTTGTGTACGATGCGAACAAATAGTTAAAAACTTCAATCGAGTCCGACAAAACCCTTAAGTCAGAAATTGAGAAAGATAATGTGAAAAAAGAACTAAAATTTAATTTATTTATAGATGCTAAAAAAGAATTCGTATTTCGTGCATTAATAATGTCCCTTTTACCCTTGGACCTATTACATTTGGTCGTTCAGACCAGGGAATCTTTATAAATAGGATCCATTATTTTATTTTGCAGTTTCTTTTCATATAAATCTGCTTAACTCATTGCTAAAGTTAGTATCTATTATTTACATTCCTTAATTTAAAAACATAACAATTTCTTACACGAAAGCGATCAAAATATAAAAAATTACAAAAAAAAAAAATATATTCTAAGTATAACCTATTTTCCTAGTCTTTGTCCATCAATGGATAGCTTGAGACAATAGAAAAGTTACTGGCAATGGACATGAGCTTGGACTTTTGCCAGCCGAGCAAAACAAAAAATTAAATGCCCAAATTGCCAACTGTGCAAATCTGGCGGCAAAGCAAATATAGAAAAGGGCAATTCAAAGCGCCATCGGTGGGTGGGGACATAGCAAATATGGAAGTGGATAATTTTTTTTGCCAATCTGTGTTGGTTTTTTTAGTGGGGCCCACACAATCCGTTTGTGGGTCCTACGTATTTGCATGTGAAAGCGTTGCAGGAAGTCTGAACGTTGGCGGGGGGGAAGGGGCGCCGTTGGTCCACTGTTGACTGTCGATTGAGTCTTTTCTTTCTCTCACCGGCAATAGCCGGTGGCCTTTCAAATTAAAATCAAATTAAAATTAAAAAAAATTATATGCACGCGACCTTCTTTTTAAAAAAAAAAAAATATTATTTTTTTACTTTTTTTTTTTGGCATTGACCTGTTAGAATGGAATGGAGAAATGGAAATTGGAAACTAATAGGAATTAATTTTAATTTTACTATAATAACTATTCTTTATTTTTAGCAAATGTTCGAAAAAAAAATATTGGACTCTTTAAAGATTGAAAAATATTAAGAAATCAATTAAGATAAATTCATTAAGATATAATATTATTTATATCATCCAATCACAAGGTACATAAATTTATTCCTATCAATGGAGATTCATGAAATAATAAATATTGTCACATTACAATTTGTTATGGTAAAAATCATTATATGTCGTGAAACTAAATCTTAGGTAAATAAATACTTACTTTAATCATATATATTTTGATTTTTTTTCCTTCATATCAAGAAATTAAAGATTAAAAAGCAATGGCACTCTATTATTCACTGCATGTAGTATAGATTATGAAAACATGAAATTATGACTCATGATTAATTGGTAAAATCAATAATTTAGTTGTTATATAATTATTCAATCACAGTATTTGAATTTTAATTTTACATAAATAATAATATTGCTTTTGTTGTTCAATTGTTTAATATAAATTCATCATAATCTTGTAAAGTGTGCTATTGTTTATTTGCAACCTTTTTTCTCTTATTTTATTACTGCACTTATTTTTATTTTATATTTTCTAAGTAAGAAAATAAGAATGATGAGATATTCAAATTCAGACAAATCTACATGTATTTTCACAATTCTCCTACTCTCGCTTCAACTATTTGTACGTATAATCTATATTATTAAGATTTAATTATGCATGTCTAATTGTATAATAATTATTCCATTATAAAAAAAAATAACTTTAGGTTTTATCATTTTTATAAGTGATGATATATAAAAAAAGTAATAAAATTTGCGAATTAATTGTATTATATTAAAATAACAACATGGTACGCACTATACTATTTTAAAAATATTAATTTTTTTTATACATTTTCAATTATATTTCATAGTCAAATAAATAAATGAATTACATTTGTCCAACGCCCTAGAAATAAAAAACTCATTACTTTGCACCTTAAAATGTAAAAATAAAAATCGAACACAAAAATAATGACCCGAATCGACTTAACAAGTAACCGGTAAAGAACAACGCACATCACGCCACACATTTCTAGAACAAAAAGACAGAATATTTCAATGGGGCGGCATTTAGGGCGAAACGAAAATACAGAAAAGCCAGCACAGCACTGAGCCGCTTTGTTTACTACTCCCCTCTCTTCTCCATTTCCTTGATTTCAAAGTTAGCTGAGGAAGTTGAAACACACTCCCTGCGCTCTCTCTCTGTGTGCATTTGCGCAACGGTGTCTGTTTCATGTGAATAAACAAAGAGACCCTTGTGAAAGTTGACAGTTTTGAGGAACTACACTAAATTCCCATTTTTTTTTATATCTATTATAAAGATTTTTTGCTCTCAAAATAGTCGCTAATGGGGGGTTTTGGTTTGCTGTATTGGATTTGCGTTGGTTTGCTATTGGGAGTGTGTTTGGGCGCGGACCCATTTGCCAACTTTGCATTGGATATCTCTTACATTACTGCTTCTCCACTTGGTGTTCCTCAACAGGTGAAATGAGTGTTGATTTTGATTTTTTAATTTTTTGGTTGTAGAGTTTGAAAATCGGCCCGACTTTTTATTTTCTCTATTTATTGTGTGCTTTGTTTCTTCTGAATGCTGGGTTTCCTCAACAGGTAAAATGAGTTCTGTTTTTTTTTTCCCCATTTTTTGGTTGTCGAGTTTGAGAAATCGGCCTGATTTTTCTTTTCATTTTTTTTTGGTTCGTACTGTTTCTTCTGAATGTTCGGTGTGTTGGGTGTGAATCAAAAAGTGTGGTTTTGGTTGTTGGTGAAGTTAGGATTTTTCAGTTTTCGGGTTTATGTAATTTTATTCTGTTTTTGGCTTCTGCGGAGTTGTGTCTTTTCGATTTTTCTGAATGGAACTTTGATTATGAAAACTAGCAGCATTTTAGATTAGCTTTATTTCATATCCGATAACCCATTTACTTTTTGCCGCTATATTTGTCTTTTGCCAAGTAGCGTGGTCAGAGGAGGAGAATATGGCTTGATAATCTCGAAAGTGGGTAAGAGGGCAGTCTTAATTGAAGAGAAATTTGCTCTTGATTATAGCTTTTATTTGATTACGTAAAAGCAGTATAATATTTTTCATTTGTCAGTTAGTTTTGAGGATTTTCTGGTTGATATTTGTATATTTTTTTGTCACTGAAGTGCGTCGACTTGCAATGTAGATTTTATTTTTATGTTGTCATTTCAATTTCCATAAGCTCTGTATATTAGTCCTATATCTGTTTTTCGCATGATTAAAAATTGGCTTTTTGAAAAACTTGTTCATAGGATATTTTGCTTTATTGTTAGTATTATCTTTTGTTGTGGTTTATATTTGTGGCCAGATGACAATATTTGCAGTTCACTGCCTTTTGTAGGTAATAGCTGTCAATGGGAAGTTTCCAGGTCCTGTTCTGAACGTCACAACTAATTACAATGTTGTGGTGAATGTCAAGAACAAATTGGATGAAGATCTATTAATCACATGGTAAATTTAACAAATTGGATGAACAATTTATCCTGATTTTAACAGAATTAACTTGGGTTTGCACTTTTTTTAATTACTTTAAGGATTCTGTTGCTGTGATTTTTGTTATAGGTCTGGAATCCAGATGCGTCGGTCTTCATGGCAAGATGGGGTTCTGGGCACAAATTGCCCTATCCCTCCAAAGTGGAACTGGACCTACCAGTTTCAGGTCAAGGATCAGATTGGTAGCTTCTTTTACTTTCCATCACTGAACATGCAGAGAGCATCAGGTGGATTTGGTCCTTTTATTATCACGAATCGCAATATTATTCCTCTTCCTTTTAATACTCCTGATGGGGATATAGTCATCATGATCGGTGATTGGTATACTCGCAACCATACGGTGGGTACTCATATTGTTTGTAGTTCATTTATTTGTTAATTATGCACTTGACTGTGGAGTACAATGTTATCTAATTTCGGTTGTGCATGGAAACATTAGGCTCTTCGGAACGCCCTTGACAGTGGAAAAGAGTTGGGAATGCCTGATGGAGTTCTTATTAATGGAAAGGGACCGTACAGATACAACACCTCACTTGTTCCTGATGGCATTGAGCATGAGACTATAAATGTCGATCCTGGTAAAGTTCCTGGATAAGTCCTTGGATGTTGCTGGAAATTCAATTAACTGAATCTGCATAATTTCAAATATTAAAAAGTTGACTATTTAATTATCTTCATTTTTGTAATCACTGTTCCTGCTTACCCACATGAAAGCAATTTGACATAAATGTTATTTCTTAATTTTTTGTCCATATTTCAAATTAGTGTTACTAATGTTTATACTTGGCTCTGGGCTTCTTGGTGTTCTGTCATTGGAACCACCTTAAATGTTCAACTACTCTGAGTCTTAGATTCCTTTGTGTTTAAGGTTCTTGTGTGGAAAAATGCAGGCAAAACTTACCGCATTCGGGTGCACAATGTTGGAGTCTCCACTTCTTTGAATTTTCGAATTCAGAACCATAATTTGCTTCTGGCAGAGACAGAGGGTTATTACACATCTCAGCAGAACTATACCAGTTTGGATATCCATGTTGGGCAATCTTACTCTTTTCTGGTTACCATGGATCAGAATGCAAGCAGTGATTATTATATTGTGGCAAGTGCTAGGTTTGTGAATGAATCACTTTGGCAAAGAGTCACTGGCGTTGCGGTTTTGCATTATTCTAACTCAAAAGGAAAGGCTGCTGGTCCACTCCCAGACCCTCCAAATGATGCTTATGACCCATCATATTCACTTAACCAGGCTATGTCCATCAGGTGTGAGTAGTTTCTGTTCTTTATTTGGTTTAAGTTTTTGATCTCTTCACTTAACTCATTATCATTAGCTGAAAGATGCTGACCTATACAAATATAATTATCGTACTTGATGTTTCTCAAAACATCTAGTCACTTTTATTTGCTAAAAATCAACTGATATTTTAAGAGTTGGTGTCTCCTAGCATCCTTATACCTGCACTTAGGTAGAAATGCATATTTAGTAGTAGAATGAATTTTCTTTTGCCTAGAGCTTAACTTATTGAGTTGCACCTAACAAGAACAAGGATGAGTCAGGAAATGTTGTAGATGCTTCACTTTCTTACCTGGTGTGATTATAATGTTTGACAAACAAGAGAAAAAAAATAAATTGATTTGGAATACGATAAAATAAATATAAAATTTAGTCTGACTTGTGCACCTTTTCACTGCAATTGTCTGGTCAACAATCAAATGCTGCATCTCTGATGTACTCAATTCTTTTCTCATTGTGTAGTTTGCTATAAGATTTCTTTCTAATCTCTTTTCGTATTCATGTGGTCAGGCAAAATGTTACTGCTAGTGGAGCTCGTCCTAACCCACAGGGTTCCTTCCATTATGGTTCAATCAATGTCACTGATGTGTATGTGCTCAAGAGTCTTCCACCATTGGTTATTGATGGCAAACTACGAGCTACATACAACGGGATATCATTTGTCAATCCCGATACTCCAATACGGCTGGCAGACGTATATAAAGTGAAGGGTGATTATAAGCTTGATTTTCCAAATAAGCCACTGGACAGAGCACCCACCACGGATAGATCTATCATCAATGCTACATACAAGGGATTCATAGAAATCATATTGCAGAATAATGACACAGTCGTGCAGACCTTTCACCTGGATGGTTATTCATTTTTTGTAGTCGGGTATGGTCTAAATCTGTAGTTTCATCTGTACTTACAGATGAACTGTCACCTTTGGGTTTTATTATAGTTTGATTAATGATCTGCAGGATGGGCTATGGCGAGTGGACTGAGAACAACAGAGGCTCGTACAACAGGTGGGATGCAATATCTCGCTCTACTGTTCAGGTATGAAGTTTATTTAGCTTGCATACATGAAAAGTTGGGGATGTAGTTGCTGATATCATCTGCTAGATTTTTTTACTCTATCTATGACAAGATTAAAGCTTTTTGGCGTTTGCTAATTTTTGGCCTTATCATGAACCATTCTAGGACTTCTTTAGTCGAACTATTTACTTGTGCACTAGATTGGAAATTCTGTTGTACCTTCCATAGACATTTTCCCCCTTCCTAATTCCAACTGTACTTATTTCCTTCTATGATGCACAGGTTTTTGCTGGGGGATGGACTGCAGTCTTTGTGTCTCTTGACAATGTTGGTGTCTGGAATCTTAGGACAGAGAACCTCGACAGGTGGTATCTTGGCCAGGAAACATACATGAGAATTATCAATCCTGAAGATACTGCCAACAAAACAGAATTGCCTGTGCCCGACAATGTTCTCTACTGTGGTGCCCTCGGCCGCATGCAAAAGTATAGCATAATTACATGCCCACAAGCACACCTGCACATAATCACCATTAGCTCCCTGATACTAACATAGAATTTTAATGTTATTTGCAGGCCTCAGAAGACTTCCTCAGCGTCCACTCTGCACGTACACTCACTACTCTATGATCTGCTAGTAGTAATTCTTGCAGTAATATCCATTTTACGCTAAGCTTTCTTTATGGTTTGGTGGAAAATTTTCAATTCTTGGAAATGGATGGAAGCTCTTCCCGGTGGTGGTAAATGTTGTTGCGGGAGGGCCTGATAGAACTGGTTTCTTTTATTTTGGACCTTTTTTTTATATTTAATTTTTGAATTTTTTTCAAATTTGATATACCTTGTTTGTGGATGATTAACAAGCGTCAAATTGTCCAAAGCATTTTCTTGGAGCTTGTTTTAGTGTTGTGACTTTAGGTGATTGGGTTGTTGCGGATGTATCATTCTTTATGTACCCATAGATGGACTTTTTTAATATAATTTTCCTCCAATTGTTTTTTTTTTTTTTTTTTGGGACATTTTTAGCTTTGATAGTCCAAATTTTGGACTTATGCTTTAAAATTACATTATTGAAAAAGGTGAAAGGGATATAACATATAAATATTATGTTAGGGGACCACCCGATTGAAAAATGAAAAATGCGTTATGGATATAGTGTGGTTGGGCTGCACAATAAGTAGGTTTATCATCTCTTACAAGATTTGGAAATTTCGGAGATTCAAAACCTAAAATTTGAGGCAAGATGAACAACAAAAATCGATCTAAGTGTTTTTTTTTTTTTTTTTTGAAAAATATGAAAGTGAAATTGTCAAGTGATTAGTTTCAAATAGATATTATTATATTTGAATAAATTATTCAAGTAAAATTATAAATTATTAGTCTATACGTAATAATATCACCAGCCCATATTATGGGGCTGAGTCTAATATTTTTGAACACCCAATTTGAAGAAAGTATCAACTAAAACTACACAAATATTGATAAAAATATGTAGGAAAATTATTAGGAAAAAACAGTGGAAATCATGATCTAAGAGTGTGAACTCAAATTAAAGGTCAATTCTTTCAACTCTTGACTGATCCTTAAAATTCTCGTGTGAGAGAGAGACAGATTTATCCATTCAGCAAAAAGGGTCATGGGAAAATGTACTCAAATCATTATGTTTCCATATTTAGGGTGACTGTAAGAGATAAGGATGACCGCAGAAGGGAGGAACATTAATGAGTGAGTAAAGAATGTGCTGTCTCCCTTATGGCAGACTGGCTGCCCTAGAGGAGGAAATTAGAGTATTTATACTCCTTTTATCCTAATTTGAATATTTTATTTTGAATGACATCAAGATTTTAAATAAAAATTAAAAAAAATAAAAAAATTAATTGTTTTAAATTTAAATTTTCTATTAAAAACAATACAAATAGCAGTGTCATATAAATGAGAAATTTTTAAGATAATTATGTATTAACATTATTTATGAGCATATCTCTATGCAATGTGCACACACACTACATCCATACATACATACACACCGACGTGTATATATATATATAGCTGATATAAATAAAATTGAACTTATAATCCATTCTACATTATGTTAAGTATTTTAATTTTTATCAAAATAAAATACTTAATATAAAATGCATACATTGCAATCTTAAACTATTGAGAAAAATTCAACTACTATTTCATATTATCAGGTTTTTTCATAATTCCGATTGTCTAAATTCTGTCGGTCCTGCGTAAGACTTATTGACTCATTCTTGAAAGAAATCCAACTTTTTTCACTCCTGAACATGATTAAGCTCCACATACCATCTGGAACTTACGTGTTTTTTATGAGAGGACTAATTATTCTGGAGAAGCTTGCAAGGGACCATGTGTTTTTTATGAAGAAAGTGCTCCTTGGAACATTATACCAAATTCACATGAAAGTTTTTCAGGCGGTTAATGATGTTAACTTCCTCTGCACACAAATATTATATGCTGCCACTGTAGTTTGTCCTAAGACACCCCCTATCTGATCATATAATATAATCATGGGCAGCAGCACAAGACTATGTGTGTGTGTGTATATATATATTATATGTATGTACTTTTGACCTCTAACCACAGAAGAAACACGCATTGACTTGAAAAGCTAATTCCCTTTTATTTCCTAGGATGCCATGTTTCCAAAGATTGAGGTCAATGAGTTGGGATACTCTTTCAATGAGTATGTCGATTTTGCAAATTAATTTCTACTATATTTTCTTGAATAGGACAGTGGGGCTTCATTAGCTCACCTTATCTCCATATAAGTATGACTATGTTTCCAAGAACTTTTGACAAGACTGATTAAAAACATGGTGGTGTTTCTTGGCTCTGCTGCATTTTCTTGGCTGCCTATGAAGTTCATCAATGCAAGAAACTGGAAATTCCGGGTTCCGCAAGAAGACTCCGGATGTTGGTAATAGCTTTTCTTTTTTTTTTTTTTTTTGGTGGGGGGGGGGGGGGGGGGTTATATATATATTCTTGTTGACGTCTTTAACCAAAGTGTATCGAGTTTTGAGCCAGGCCTAGCTGGAAAAGCAATACAGGGTGTATATATTTTTCTTCATTTTACTAGTATTTACATGCTAAATTTCGAACAAATGTTCTGAATAAAAAGAGCTTCTTTCATGCAAGAAAAGATTGTTTTCTTCACCGTCCATCCCATTTAACTTTTACAGTTCGAAAAAAGTGTTTTTGCACGTTGTATGCTCTTCAACTTTCACCAAATCCTCTCTGAAATGCATTTTTGCCTTTGAAAAGTGGATGTTCTAAGTTTTAGTCTTCCCTTCTGTGTTTGTAACGTGAAACTTTGAAAACCCTCGTTGGCAGTTGGTATAGTTTTATTTTGTTAATAACTTGAGTGCTCATCCCCTTGGATGTCTACTTCAGTAATATATATATGCATATACATACAGTAGCCGTTGGACCATTTTTATCCTCCTCTATTTCAGTATTCGTAGCTTTTACTACTACTACTACTAGTTTACTTATGTGTAAAGGAGAAGAAAACCTTTTGCATAAAGGTTTTGGAACCATTGTTCCAACTACCAAGAGAGAGAACAATGGCATTAGCCTGGCCTTCTAAGTGAGGTTGTTTTGGGCGATGGACCGCAAAGCAAAAGCAAATTCTTTTTATTTGGTATCTCGTATTATACTTTATAGATTCACATCAATTTATACAAATAGATATTTAAGTAAATATTTTATAAACTTGAAATGTATATATAAAGTGCAATACAAAATAAGAACAGAAGATCTGAAATGACTCATATTGATTCAGTGCGTTGCATGATTACCAATGCCACTGTAAAAATGGGCTTTCATAAGGCAATAATCAAGAATTAGAGAAACTAGATGAACAAGCTTCTGTTCTATTCACTGTTCAAATATAATCACGTAGTTATGGATAATTCTCCCATTAGGCCAGGGTTTGATCAGTAAAAATTTACAATTCAGAGCTCTTAAGACTTGATAAAAAAAACAGCCTGTCGGATTTAAATGTTACTATATTTCATTGAAACAGCCTGCACACACAAAACCTTGTACCCAAGTTACCTGAAATTATTATGCTTGCTTTGAGTATGCTCTATGCTGTTTCTGCTATCTTCCTAAAGGTTTCTTGAATCCGATTTTGGGAAAAATACAAAAGGGAAATAGATATTTTTACTGCTCAAGACATAGGCATTACACAGATCTGGTATGAACCACAGGTTAACATCATAAACAGCTCTGTGGTTATCATCAGATCATAACATATTGGCTACGCTGCCATTCCAACTCATGCAGCGTATGCCAGATTCACAGCTCGACTTGGATAGCTTTAATTATCTTACAAGAATAACATTTTTACTAAGTTTTTGGCCTTTTTAATTTATTCTAAGTGGGGTATTCAGAGATCAATAACCAGGTTATATTATGATCAGTTTTATTATTTACAAGAAACTGTATAATGACACCTCCCCCCCCCCCCCCCCCCCCGAATATCAAGAGTACAGTCTTGTTTTGCTTTGGCGAATTCACTTCCACAGATCAATCTGACAACTGGAAGACGAAGTTGAGGCATTTTCTGGTGCCATTTCTTGATTGTTCAAATCTCTGGCAATCAGATTCGAGTCTTCGCTTGCAGGGAATGTATCATTTTCCTTGGAAATTTCCTCCTGGCTGAGTTGGGATGCCACAAACTTGTCTAGCAGCCTCCAATCTGTCACCTGATCCCCGGAATGTTCACTATTGTTTCTGAACACTGAGTGAAAATTCTGATCAAGGGTATGATGGACGTGTTCCTGAGTGAGCCCTGATGACTGCAAATTGCTTCCAGGGTTCACATTGAGGCCCCCGAAAGACGGCACGGGGCTGCAGCTCATGCCGGCTTGCGCCTGCAGCATTTTGGGGCTTTCTAAAAGGGGAAGCTGAAGAAAGTGATCAGGTGGGATTCCATACTGCAAACTCATCTCCTTCTTGCAAGATGTATAAGGATAGTTGTATGAGAGATTGGGATAAGAATGCTGCTTCGGGGATTCCATGTCTGGCATGAATGAAACATGATCCTCGTACCAAATGGGCGAGTCGTGTTCACTGAGTTTCTGCGTGGTGGCTATTCTTTTCTTGAAAACCCTGCAGACTACCCATCCTTCTTCCTGTGTTTATTTTGGAAAATGACAGTCAACTGGGGGTGATGAAATCTAGTTCATTACACATGGCAACTTCAAATCATTCAGGAATTGAAAATATGACAGTTGAATGAAAATGGTGAACTGTTTTACCATATATGCATGCTATGAACAGTTGGTCATTGCAGCTACTTATTATGTTATATATCTATTAAATTCATGTTATACCTAGTGTATATGTATTGAATTCATTGGATATTATGCAAAATATTTTATTTTTTATTAAATAAAATAAAAGATGTATGGAATCAATGCATATGAACTATATACAACATTTACAAGACATTACAAAAGAAATCGGATGCCACATGCATACTGCATTAATTGCAAATTCAGTCAACAAGTTACAGCAGACAATGCTCTTCTTACAAAAAATATGAATTTTTTTTACTTTTTTTTTTTTTTTAATTTTCTGTGTGTCTGGACAGGAGTTTGGCAAGAATCCCAACTTTTCCATTAAAAGTCAAAGTAAGTCATGGTGGGAGGGAATTGAACTTGACCTCCTCATTAACAATGAGAGAGGGAAAAAAGGGTCATTTCTTTCTTCTCTTTCTGCATTTTTTCCTTCATCTTTTTCTTTGAGGCCAGAAGATGAACCTAATAAATATTTTTTTCACTTAATATGCACATTCTTATGATCACCAAAATCATCATATACTTAGTTGTTTCACATGAAATTTCAGCAGTAATGCGGGGTGTTTCAAGAACACTTGCCTGAGGGGTTCCATTTTCATCTGTCTCCAGTCGATATTCATGCATAATCCAATCTGATTTTTGACCATTTGGAGCTCTGCCTTTATAAAACACCAAGGTTTTCCTCATGCCAATTAAGTCATGCTTTGAATAAATAGCCTTGTCACGTCCTGTTGCTTTCCAAAACCCTGCTGCTGTGGCTCTATTCGTGCGTGTTCCGGTTGGGTATTTCTTATCTTTGTGGCTGAAAAAGTACCAGTCATTTTGCTCTTCTGTTCCTATTCTGCATAGCTCTAACAAAATCAACAGAACAATATCAAATTATTGCTTTCTTATACTAATGTGCTAATACTTTTAACAAATTCTTGATAATGAAGCAGACTAGTCGATCGTATTTGCAAATTGAAAATCATGTACCTTGAAGATCCCAAGGCTCAATTTTGTAAAGATCAACATCTTTGATTACATCTAAGTCAATACTCCTGGAAGTAACCTTCCTTCTAAGATAATAATCGACAAGTTCTTCGTCGGTAGGATGGAACCGGAAGCCAGGAGGAACATGTGAAAAAGTATTCATCATTCCTGACTTAATCTGAGACCTGCAATTCATTAATCATGTGCAGGATTTAGCTAAAATACAACTGAGGGCTCAGAGATTTTCTGTTCTTTTACTATGCTGGAAAAGAAAATAAAAAAAAGAATAAAATGGGCTCTTCTTTTTTCTCTGATAATCAATGTTTTATTAGGTTGTATTAGAATTTATAATGCAGGATGGAAATCAAAGAATGACTTAACAAGAACTGGGCAGCAGCCTTGCAGCACATCTATTTTCAATTAGCTTGATCCACAAAAAATACTAATCCAGCCTGTATTAATCTAAAAATGGTGTTATATATTGTATTTATGGTCCAAGTTACCAAAATCAAGTCACAAATTAAACCATTTTCAAATATCTCTAACTTACTTTGTACTTACAATTTTAAAGTAGTTCATATATATCACTTATTAATTAAATAAAACAAGTAGAATTTTATTTCATCTCCAACATAACTTTTTCGGCTAAGTAAAAGAGTTACTGAAATAATGGAGTTAATGAAATTTTGCTCAATCTGAACATATATATTTTTGGAATTGTTTGGGGTTGTCGATGTAGGTAAAGAAACGAGAAGGGAAGGAAGAAAATAGTTAAAAACAAGCAGTAAACATCTCGATGATGATCATTTAGTTTGTTCTATATGTAAGATCATGATTAGCAAAGACGCAAAAAAAAAAAAAAAGTACAATAATATAGTAGATTTTAGAATAGAATTACTCGACTGGTTTTTATATATATCACCAAAGCAGCAAGAACAAGGCAATATAGCCTTATTTTGCAAGTCAGTTCTACATCTCAAATTCGAGAATCACTCCTTCTAAGAAAATCATTAACCTTTGTAGAATGTTAACAAACTGTAAGTAAGTGTTTTTCTTCATTTGAATGAAGACAATCATTGTCTTCTAAATTTGGACCACCTTATTTTATGAAATATTACATAATGAATTGTTGTAAAGTGGATTTAGGAAATCAATCAAATATAATAGGAGACATTTGAGTTTGAAGGAACCCAATACAATCACATGGCTCGTTTTTATAGAACTTGTTTTCAATCCAACGGATTTGAGTTTTTTAGAGGTGAGAAATTATTTTGAGATCACCTCTTGATCGATGTTGTAATTAAGCAAAATAATCATAAGATATAAAAATCCCTTAACTTAAGCTTGTAATCAAAGATTAGAGACTCCAATCAGATGTTCAATAAGAAATCCACAGATTATTGTCATCCCATGTTTCATTACCCAAAAATAAATTTTCCCATGCAATACAACCATGGATGGATACTAACATCATGAATTGTTTAGTGCTGGGGTCATTATGAGGTGAAAATAGGACTTATGATATCACTACAAATTCATGAAATGTAAATTGTCATCACTCCCCCTTTACAATTATGTGTTTTTAAAGAGTGAGTGTAGCATAGGTAGAAATACTCCAAGGGCGCAATTATGGGCTCACATTCTTAGCAACAAAAATATCCCCTACAAAAAAAGTAATGAAAATAAGGGGAAAAAGAAGAAATAAACGTGAAAAATGATTTTGATCAAGCTATAAAGGATCACTTTTTTTTCTTTCTTTGTTATCATAAGTTCTTATCTCTAAGTATGAAAAATAACCAACAAATTAAATCGCTTTTTTTAAGCAGAGGATTAACATATTTTATGAAGTCATGATTGGCTAAAACACATCAGATAACATTAGCTTAAAGGAACGGTACTGATCTTCCATGGTAGAAAATAGAGACTGTAATAAAGTTTTAAGCACCCTTTAATGGCAGATATGCAAGTTCATTTTCACACACACACACACACACAGTGACTGGACAAAAGAAGTCAACTAAATCAAAGAAAATCGAACCTTGAGAATTTCCAAAATCCCACTGATCTGGGGTACACTAACTTCGATCGGGCCCTCCCAAAGTGGAAACCTTTCTCTCTGTAAAGAAGTATGAGCACGAAACTTGAACTAGGAAATCGGGCCCGAATCCCAATATTTGCTCCAAAACTAGAGGAGAAAAGTCCTGTAAAACCAGACAACTAGAAGACAAAAAAAGACAAGACAGACGCAGAAAATGTCCAAAAGAAGAACAAAGTTCTCCTCGGGACTTGAACCCCTCAACAATCTTAACTGCACGCAGTGTCTTCTTGTTGTCGGCCTGTATCAGATCCCAGGAAAGGGTTTGTTCTTGTAAATGAAAAAAGATCGAAAACCCTACTGGCTGAGCAAGGGAAGAATGGGAAGAACAAATGGGACTTAAATATTTGAAGGGAAAACACTACCAAATTCTTTAAAGAGAGAGAAAGTGGAACCCTAATGATGAAAGGTTAAGTAGATTGATTAATGAGCTAACATTTTATTTTGATTGTCTCTCGCTGTCAACAGTGACCTGAATTGTTGGGAAAGTTTTTTTTTTTTTTGGGCGCGAGAAAAGGTGGCGCAGAATTGGCCACCCGCAACTGATAGAGACTGACTCTCTTGTTGTAGTAGAGAATTTATGTCATGTTTGCGTTCACTGAATGTAATTATGTGATCTATTTTCTCCCCCTTTGCCATTTTTGTAGTTTTATTTTGAAGTTGAAAAAATAAAAATATTGTGTATTTTTGTATTATTGTATTTATTAAAAAAATAATAGTTCAGAGTTAGTAATTTCATATTATAATTTCAAAGTAAGAGGGTATTTAAAAATAGATTATTATTTTTGAGACATCCCAAGTAATTGAGTATAAATTTGGAATAGAAAGGGTGTATCTTAGATTTAGAGGGAAAAAGCAAAATTGAGTGTGGTGTGTCGAGTTTCTTTTTTTGCTTTCCTTTTTCCTATTTGCTTTTAATTCATCTTTTTCCATGTTGGTCTTCAAGTATTCAGATGGAATAATTGTTGGGTTTAGATGTACTAGAATATGTCAATAAAGAGTGTAAATGAGTCAACTTAAGTAAAATTTATATTAGAAATATTGAATGAATTCTATACTTTACTCATATTATTATTTGGTTCAAGAATGGTTTTTTTAATAAGTTGCAATTCAAACAACTTATGAGATCATTAAATTAGTCAAGTTCTATGTTATTTAGCCTTAAGTATGTGTTCAAGTTCACTTGATTAACTCAATTACACCTTAATCAGTCATGTAACATATAGAAGATGAAATGAAACATTCCAAATTCTATAAGAAAATGAATGTTAATGACAAAATGGCAAGTTATAATATTGAAGTTGTTGCTAATTATTATAATAAATTATGAGATTTTTTATTTTACTGCAATAATAATTTTTATAAATATAGTAACAAAAATTGTGAATACCATTAAAATATAGTGATATATAAAATTATAAATAAGTTGTCACGATTAGTAGCACATACATAATAACAACTCAATGACAATAAAAAATATTATAACGACTTTGACATTTATATTATGTCACTGGATTATCATTATACATGATATTTGGATAATATTATTGTGGTAAAATAAAAGTTAATATAAAATTAATATATATAATTAATGATAACTTTGACACTGCCATTTAATATTCCTAATATCAAAGTTCAAATAATTTGTTCAATAGCATATTTTTGTGGATGGTTCTATTCTCTTCTTTTGTCCTTTTCTCAAAATTATATCAAGCTAAAATTCCTCTCAAAGATAGAGAAGCTTGTCAGGAGGTTAATTTCTAGTGCAAAAAACACATAATTCTCATTCCTTGTCATATTTACAACAATAATACTAATTCTTTTAGATGTTGTATTCTTTTTGAATTGACTTCCTAAAAGAATTCGTTTTGAAGGGAGATATAAAATGGGACAAACAGCAAAACCCAATCAACCAATGAGAAATAGTCTATCCTAAGACTCCTATAAGACACCAAAAAGGGGCAATAAACTATTCATGGGACCCTTTATTTATTTAACTTTTTTTTTTTTTTGAAGGGGTGTGTGTGTGTGTGTGGGGGGGGGGGGGGGGGGGGGTGTTGATGACTTAGATGGAACAGTCTGAAAGCCAAAACCCAAAACCCATGTGTCGAAATGGGGAAAAATGGACCCATCAAACCCAGCTATGTTTCCTTGTCCCTACCAAATTCTTGCCCATCACTAATGAGCGAATGGGGCCCCAAATGCGCACGGTGCATACTTGATTTCTTTGGGTATATTTCATTTTTTGTGGGATTGGGTGGGTAATTATGCAAAAGAAAGACTTTGTGTGGTGACAAATAACTTTGGTGTTTGTTATGTTTAATGATTTGTAATTAATTCTTGTCCTATCTCATTTATTTTTAAAGTTGTTAGCTTGTTAACTTTCTCAATTATTACCACCATGATTGTTCCACCCATTTTTTTGGCCCGAGACAGTTACAACCCATGATTTATTTTCAAAGTTTTTCATTGCTTGGAATGTGATAAGGTTAAGGGATTTTGTTTTACCACTTGATTGAATTGAAATGAAGTGACAAATGAAAGAGGGTATCACAATGGAGTGAGCATAAACACCTTCTTCATTATCTTTATTTTTACTGGGTAATTTAGATTTTGAAGATGTTTAGAACCCGTTTGTTTATACATTTGGGTTCCTTTTTATATTTTAAGCATTTTAAAGTTGAAAATATTTTACTAGATTCTCATACATAATAAATGTGTTTGAAGTAGTTGTTGTGGAAATTAATAATATGAGTCATTTTGATAAAATATAAATTATAGGTCTGAAAATAACATATATAAGTTCAGAAATGAGCATTTTTAATTTTTAACTTTGACTAATAACCCTTAGAAACGAAAATAAGTAGGATTTCTGTTAAAAAGTGGGTAAAAGATATATATTTCCAAAATTTCAAAATAGTAAAACAAAAAAAGTTTCTTTTAAAAATTTAAACAAAAGGGGTCTTAGAGATCTTTGGCCTTAATTTTAGTACTCTAATCGCCACAAGAAAAAAGAATAAAAAGAACGCACACAAACTTTGTACTGAGTCAGGGCTCATGAGATATTATTCAATGTTTTGAAAATCGAATTGGATAGGTTAATTCAGTTCAATTGAAATTCGAGGTCGGTCCGATCCGATTAAATATATATTATCGTTTGATCCGTTTGACCATGATCAATTTTTATATTTTTATTTTTTTAATAAGTTTAAATTTAAAATTTTGTTATATTTACGTGGTTATTAAGATTTTGCGTTTTGTTAAATATTTTTTTAGTTAGTTATTTATGTTTTTTTTTTACATTTAAAATATATTATATAATACTTAATTTGTTATATTTTTATTTTACATAATATAATAAAAAAATATAATTTAAGTCAATCCAACTTACACTTGAACGACTAGATCGATTTTGTTAGTAGTTCGATTATGAAAATACTGATATTATTTATCAAATTAATATTTAAATAGGTAGCATGAAATTTTATTGGGATTCAATCCTCTGCGCCATTGCACGAGGTTCACTTAAAAAAAACCTTGTGTAACCATTGATGACATTTTTTACAATATGGTCCAAAGCCATAAAAAAAATTGGTACCAAATTCACTCTTTCATAAACATCATATATTTCCACGACATCATTGAGCATACCAGCTTGTTCTTCCTCGTCACCAATACGCTTCCCACTCCACCACCGACTCTCATCATTGTACTCCGTAATGTAATATATACATTTACATATCTATATATATATATATATATATATATTATACATATGTATATGTCATTATCATGTACTTTTCATCACTATGTTACTAAAATACAGAGTTTTAGCTGACTAAAACGGGGCTTAAGCCCGTTTCGACGCCCCTGGTTTTCACCTCCATCCCCTTTGATTAGTTACACATAATGGAGAGTGTGTTTGGTACGTTCCAAATTTTATTTTTTTTATGTTTCATCTCATATCTACGTCATAATATATATTAAATATATGAAATATTTTTTTTAAATATATATCTGATCATGCATACGAAGAAGGTGTTTGTCGTTTGATTTACAATATTTTTTTGGAGTTTATAAAATATTAGATCATATTTTAAAAATAAATCTTTAAAATATTTGAATAAAATAAAATCATTGAACTTAGTAATGATATTTTTATAATTAAGATTATCAAAATTAAAAGAATTTATTAAAATAAGATTTTATTTTGAAAATATGCTGGGGTGTGCTTATTTTTTTTAAGAGTTTATAAGTTCTCCTATAACTTCTCTTTTTAAGCTTATAAGCTCTTTCAAAAATATTTACCAAACACTTTTTGAGAGTTTATAAACTCTTAAACAGTAAAATTATTTTAAAAAACTTATAAGTTATTATGAAATAAAATACAAGATAAAAAACTAAAATGGAAGAAAAGAACGAAGGTGGTGTTTGGCAATTAATCACAAGTTTTGGATTGGTTTTGGTAATATTTAAAGAACTATTATACGTATACAAGAAAGTTTTGTTTAGCTTCAAATCGGGTTAGAAAATTGCCAACTGCATATCCCTGTTTGTAATCTTAATTATGTTAGAACAATATAGCTTCCATCTGATTAGTTCCATTGCAAAATTTAATTCTGCCTTAAATTTTAAAAACGTGCTGAAATAAATTTACAATTACTACAATATATAGTCGATAAGCAGTATTATAACTTAATATAGTATTTTGTTTAGATCCATAATTAATATGAGTTTGAACTAAAACGGACATTTCTAAGTATCGAAATATTTTAACAAAAGAACTTAGTTCAAATTACAAGTCAGTTTTTAGACATTGTTGATTTCATTACAAGAAGATGGATTCAATTGATCATTGATTTCATCAATAGTTTTAAACATTTTTTAAAAAATTAATCAAATACATATCATTCATTATATTTAAATTAATTTTAAACTTATTAAAAATACGAATAATTACATGTTCATTGCATCAATATATCAAATATTAACTGAAAAAACTATTTTGTAAATAAATTAACATCTACATTTATGGGATTTGAACTTAAGAATTTTTAATATTGAACCGCATTATTAATAAGTTTAAATCACAATTTCACACTTGATAAGACCTGGCATTAATAAATCTAAATCTAAATAGATTGATTTGCAGGAAAATTTTGCAATATCACTATTACAAGTTAAGGGGTTGAAATTTTTGGTGCCTGTGGGTGGCCTTATGCAAGGTCTTTTTTTTTTTTTTTTTTTTTTTTTGGGTTTGTAACTAAAAAAGGCTATGTTCGGTATCATATTTTTGTTATTTTTAATTTATTTTTAAAATAAAATTGAATATATATATATAGTATTTTAAACACATATATTTTTTAATAAATATATTTTTCAAAAATATATTTTTCAAAAATAAAAGAAAACAATGCCAAAAAAGTGCTTTGCTTTTTTGGTCCCACGAAAGGGCCATACAATAATATTAGGACCGAGACATTCCTCCAAAGTCCCCCAAGCCGGCTGAGATAACAAGAGCTCGGCTGAGACGCAGCCAAGAGAAACAACTAGGAATTAAATGGCAGCTCACATTGGGTGGTTGTGATGGAACGTGGGCCCACTAAATTATGTGTAGTTCAGTTCAACGATTCAGTAGTCTGGCGTGTGGGCTTCCTGATATTTTTGAGTTTGAGCTTGTTTGGCTTCCATTAGTTGTACATTTGGCATTCCAATGTGCTACGAATTTAGATTGTACCTCGGGGTTATCATACAAGCTAGAGATGGAGGTATAAGTGGAGGCTTTCAAACATTATGGAGGCTAAGGAATAGATTGATTTTTTTATCCATTAGCATTTTAAACCTTTTTCATGCAAGTTCACGCCCATATTTTTAAATTTGGATTTTATATTTAATTAAAAATTTAATATCGTTTCGATTCGATTAGCTATATAAAATTATATTATTGATTTGATCAGTTAAAAATAGAATAAAATTGATTTTTTTTATATATGTTTAAAAAATTTAAATTTAATATTTGATTATATTTATGTGTTTATATAAATTTTGTATTTTGTTAAATATTTTTTTAACTAATTATTTATTTATTTTTATATTTAAAATATATTGCATGATAATTAATTTATTATATTATCATTTTACATATTATAATAAGAAAATATAATTATTTTTATTAGATTGGTGTATCGTCCGACCGATTGAACCGCTAATTGATAGTAATATTAGTTTGATCATCAGTTTGATCATGGAAATACTGATTCACGCTAAAAAAAAAAATCATTTTGAATATTACATTGTAATTTCATAGTTTACTTTACATAATACATTACTAGGCAATGGAGAGGATCTGATTTTGGACTCGCTTAAATCCGCTGTCCTAAAATGGGTTTTATCAATATAAATATGTATGGGTTGGACCTTATATTTTTATTTATAAATCCAACTCAGATCCAATTTGTTTAATTTATGTATATATATTTTTTAAATTTATTATATAAATATTTATGTGATGTGTTTTTTTAAAACAAAAAATTAGTAGTAGGATTTTAGATAATATATTTTTATATAATTTTAAAATTATAAAGAATGTCTAATGAATTTATCTACCGAATTCTAATTTGGATGGGTTTGAGTCTTCAATAATTTTTGCGGAACGAGTCTAGAATTTTGGTATATCCAATCTAAACCTGAATCATTATCAATTTTATATATCATTTATGCATGTTACGTATATATATAATTAATTTTAAATATATATTTTAAAAAAATATTTTATGTACATAATATATATAATTAAATATAAAATATAATACAAAGTTATAATGGAACGCCCAAACTGCAAATTTTTAACCTTATTGATCAGATATTTATCATTTAAAAATTAGTGAAAAAGAAAAAATGATAAATAAATTAAAAAAATGCAACCAAAAGTACCCTGATGTGGGACTAAGAATCTTTCCGTGGGGTATATATGCACATGACATCATTGCCCCCGTCCGAACGGAATGGGTGGTCAGGGAAACGCCGTTTCACAATGACGTGGCAATGTCTGGATGGATGAATTTTACGTCAACCAATGGCATTGCGGAGCCCGTACTATTTCTTGGGTCCCGCCAACCACATAACCTTACGGCGTACCTACTCCAACATCGGTCTTCCCTACATACGCGGAGGGCTATATTCTTTTTCTCCTGCAATTTTTATTGTGTGTGGGCCCTCGCGGATGTCGCTTTGGGTGCTTCCCAAGTCAAGCACTTAAAAAGACAATTTTATCCTCATTGCTCGAAATTGTGACAACCAACCCCCCTCCCATCCTCTCCCCTTTTATCTTGATAGTTCAAAAACTTTCATATAATTTTTATATATTGAAAATATTTATTTAGATAATTGTTGTTTTCCAAATACTTAGGTTATTATTATTGATAAATTGTGCCATTTGTTTGAGAATTCAATATGTTTTCACTCTTAATTTTTTTTTTTGACAGTTAGTTGAAGTTATTTTTTTCGTTTCGTATATTATATTAATAGTTTTTCTATTGGGAGAAATTTATAAATTTTAATATTTTTTGTTACTCTTATTTTATTATAGCCATAGATAAAGTGTATACTATGGGGTTGATTGCAAATTCTACTTGTGAAAGTCAATAAAAAAATTATACTTGGATTCCAAAATGTTTAATATTGACTTTTCCACCTTCATGAATTACTCAAGTTTTTTTTTTTTCTAAAAAAAGTAAATTTACCACAAAAAAATACTTACTACATTTTATAATCACCATCTCCTAAACTAAATGGAAGTATAAGAAATTACAAATGAATTTAACAAAAATAAATAAATAAATAAATAAATAACAGATAGCCATTTAATTATGTTGAAAAACCAACATTATAATGGCAGGAAAAGATGTGGAATCATCACCCCAAAAATGGCTAAACAGGAGTGGGGAAAAACTATGCTCTACCAACGTTCGTAAATTTCAAGCCAATGGCAATTGAAAGTGCCAGAGAAGAAAATGCAATATATAATACACTAATATGATATCATTTGCTTAATATATATATATATATATATATCAAGCTAGCTACATATTAAACTTAATTAAAACATACAACTTAATAAGATGATGGTTAGCAAATTAAAATTTCAAAGATAATTTCCTGCAAAATTCAAAGCTAGTGAACTTTAATTGTTTGGTAACATAAGTAAATTTAAAATAATCTAAATAATATGTGTAAAGAAAAATCAATGAAAGTAAAAGATATTAAGAATGATTCAAGATATTATATATATATATATATATATATATGTAGAGAGAGAGAGAGAGAGAGATTAATAATACCATGTAATTATGTTGAAAAACCAACACTACAATCAAGAATGGAGCTGAAAATAGATATGAAGGAGGACTAGATTTATTTTTCTTCAAAATACTAAATAAAGAGATATTTTTAATTTTTAAGAAAGGCAAATTTTTGAAATTTAATAATTTTAAATATAAAATTTATACTAATTTAAAAATTTTATAAAATTAAGGGAGAACAATCCCCTCCCCTGTTCCCTAACTCCGTCTCTGACTACAATGATTGGAAAAGATATTATATCATGTTGAAAATGAAAAATACTTACATATATCAAACGTTCAACCAATACTAGATGTATGAGAATCCGGCCACATCTTTACAATATTAATACTACTATTAACATAAAATTATTCTCATCGTTTGGTATAAAATGTATAAAAATATTGTATATAAAATTTTCCCAAAAATTGGTTAAATAGGAGTTGGCTAAGTTCTTACGTATCTACCCAACACCAATTGAAACTTGAAAGCACAATACAAGAGAAAAAAATGTAATTAAATAACTAATATGACACACATATGTACATATATATATATATATATATTAAAACTATTTCCCATTTTTGAATCATTAAAGTACTTCTTTTTAGGGATTTTTTTCAGTAATATTTTGCTAAAATTAATAGTGAGCATATTTGATTTTTGTTGTTTGTTTGGACCACAACCAAAAGAGAAAACAAAAGAAAAATATTTTCTTCGTAATAAACACTAGAAATATCTATGGAGTACTTATACCTATAATGAGTACATGATACTCAAGTATAGAGTATGAATACATGTAAGCCATAATTAATGGAGATATTCACATACCTCATCATTATTTTGTAGTGCCCAATTTATAAATGAGAAAATAATATTTTGCCAGCATATTTTACTAAATAATTGTTATTATACACATATACTGTCTGTAAAAATAATATATGAATTAACAAAAATAATTTGAACATGGGATCTTTGTCTCCTGCCATAAAAATATCCAAGTAGCTATTTAATTTTGAGTCCTTTCTTAAAACTTGTTTATGATTTGACCGATTTATCATGTAGAACTATAACTTGAGTACTTTTTATGATATATATTGATGACCTTTTTACCCATAACATAAATTATTATTTGTACAAACTATTAGAAAAAATGTTCCCAGAATAAGTATTAGATTAGACAATATGTGTCCCTTTCATTAATTTATGCCACGAAGAGACAGAAACCATTGATTAACTTGATTTTGTGGCTGAATCATTCTGATTTGTTGACTCTGTA
This sequence comes from Paulownia fortunei, assembly GCA_019321725.1. Taxonomy (NCBI): domain Eukaryota; kingdom Viridiplantae; phylum Streptophyta; class Magnoliopsida; order Lamiales; family Paulowniaceae; genus Paulownia; species Paulownia fortunei. Next base: position 13,869,440 of record CM033124.1, read on the forward strand.
TTAAAGAAATTATTAAGTAATAGTCAGGCCTTTAACATAATGATTTACTCAATTGTTTTCTTAAATATCTTTCTCCCGTTTTTATCTAAAATATTGCAATTCAGAAGGTGTTTTATCTTTCATTTCAGGTTATTCAGGTTATGAATAAACGTAAAGTATTTAAATATTTTCTTCAATAAATATTTAATTATGAATCACATACATTTGACATGTATTCGTAAAATAAAATAATAATAAAACAAAAATTGAAACAAATGATCTAAAATGAAGAAATGATACTTAATCTTTGCAATTTATTTTAGGCCTTGGAATGTTGCTTGTGGACCAGAGCAACCGTCAAAAGCAAGTTTGTGGTGTATATGAGACATGTATTTTACCACGTATTCACACATAAAAATATGGGTCTAATATACCATCTATTAAACCCATAAGGAAGTAGCCCAAAAGGAAAAATAGAAAAATGGGACATGATAATAAATAGTTGACATTATATATGACTCTCATTTTGAAAATATAGTATATTTCATTTTCAATATACATGTCTCCTATTTGATGTTTGAAAACCATTCATCAATGAGGGAGGATCTTGGCAAATCGGGTTCGGGTCGGGAGCTTTAACACTTTTTAGGTATTTATCATTTTTTCTTTTAAAATTTGGCTTATTATTTTTGTTATATCTGTAATTATATTGTATGTACTTCTCATGTACTTGATGGGCACAAAAAATTGTCATAGTAACACATTTTAGATGTGCGCATATGAATGGAACTAATTATACTACAAAGGCTTGTCAAACAAGTGTATGATTGACCTCTTTTAAGCCCACAAATGTATGAACATTTTAAGTTAAGATTAATAGAGATTATAATTTATAAATACATAATATTGATTATTTTATATAATTTGTAGCTACGATTTAACGGTCCACTATGAGAAGAAATAAGGGTTAATAAGAGTGGCAAAATTAATGATTATAATTATATTCATAAGCTATTTTGCAATCATTTTATGTAAGGTTTCAGAATGAATTGCAATCAAAATCGAAAAGCACAAGAAAAAGAAAAAGAATAACACTACAAGAACTATGGGTGTTTGGGTCGGGTCCGACCCTAATAAAAATATGACCCTTATTAACAAGGGTAAAATAGACAAATCGTGTTTATACACTTCAAATTTATTGTTCAGGTTTTCTAGCCCAGCCCATGTTGTTTGCTAACATAAAATAAGCCCAAACCAAACCCGAATTCCAGTTCGAAATGGAGTTAAAAACAAGTCACAAGCCGGCAAAAGAGCCAGCTTGAATCCAATATAATTTCAGACCCTTTATAAATCCAACTCCGATGTTTGGATTCAGATTTGGTGTCCATGAACTACGAGTCCGGGCTGAAGATAGTTACTTAGCAAGATACCCGTGGGCCCAACCCGACTCAACTCAATTAATTTTGCGTAAGATTGGGTTTTAAGATGTTTTTGGGTTGTATTGGGTTAAGGTGGATCTAGTTGGATTGTGAGTTCAAAGTGGGTCAAACAAAAAGAACCTAAAATCTAGTAGTTTAAAAAAAATGGATCTTTTAACTATTTTTTTTTCTACTTTTTATGGAATTCTAATACACACTTCCACGCCTATAGTTATACATAACTAAATAAAATGGCCAAGTGGGTTGGTGATCCAAAATGGGTCCAATCCCAAAAAACCTAAGGTTGAGTATTTTAAAAAAAGATTAAATTTTATATTTTTCTTCTACTTTAACAAAATTTTAAGCCAGCCCCGATCACATCTCTAATTATATCTATTAGCAAAATAACTGAAATATACTTAAAAGATAAAAAGTAATACAGATAAGCATGAAAATTTATAAAACATTTCTAAATGATAAAAATAAATATGAGCATGTAAATGACTAAAAACCATAACCGATTATCATGTAAATGACTAAAACACCCCCATGAAGCTAAAAAATCATAGACTTGTAAAATTACAAAAAGCATCTCATCAAAGTGACATTTGAGCATGTATAATTACTACAACACGCATTGATAATTAAAATAACATATGAATATAAAAAAATGATTAAATACATTAATTAAAACCTCAATTAATTAATTTATTTGGTGTTGAAATGTTACAATTATAAAGGTATAGTTAAAGGTTGTGTATGGTATTACTATTATCTTTTAAATACTTTCATTAAGCAAAATGAATCATTTTTTTATTTTATTTTATTTGGCATTGGACCCGTCCAAGAACTCAATTCCTGTACCAAAAATTAATCATCTTATTTCCTTCTGTTTGCTCGTTAATATACCAATTAAATTATAAATTATACCAAATAAAACAATTTTTAAGAACTTTGTTAAGATTTGAGTGGAATATAAATTATAAGAAGAAAAAATACATAAAAATCACGGGGAAAAACAATTCTAATGTAGCGTTCATTAATTTCTGTCATAATGGCATGACATTTACAAAATTAATCAACTAATAAATCGCTAAAAAAAATAATTCATAACAACAAGACGTGTAACATCACAACCCGGCGATAAATGGAACCCCAGTGGAAGGCAGCCATGCCCGACCCGCTATAAGGCTCGCCACCGTGAACCGGGACGCTACATTCGGACTCGTTATAACATGGTAACCGGGCCACTTGACCCGGTTTATCGTGGAACCACCCGGCCCGAAATTCTGGTACTCCCCATAATACAAAGTACTCAACGCGAAATTCGAATCCTCCCACATTGACCACCCCTCGGGGCTCACCAAACCGTCGAGAAAAGTCTTCATAATCACGGTCCGAGAGTATTGCTGCCAGGGCCGGCCCAAATAAGTTTTAAACGAACTGACGACGGGTTTGAGGTCGGGTGCGGGCATGATTCGGGAGTTGTGGATGGATATACCAGTGTTCTGGAACGGGTCGCCTCTGCCCTGGGCAGTGATGACGTTGGCCTGACCGACCAAGGGTTTACGAACGTAGATGATGCAGTTTTGGAAGACGACGGCGGCGTTTCCGAAGATGAAGTCGATGGTGCCGTAGATGTAGCAGGATTTGTAGAATTGGCGCTGGGCGTGGACGAAGAGAGTATCTTGGTATCCCTCGAATCCGCAGGCGTAGAAGACGGAGAGGTCGGAGGCTGAACGGAGGGCCACCGCCTGCCCGCTTTGTGGCCCGGCGGTGTTGCGGAATGTGATTCCTCGGGCTATGAATCCGATGCCATCAATCCCTGAATTGATGTCAAATTCGAGTAGTCAGCTTTTACCTTATTTTTATTTACAAAAAAAAAAAAAAAAAAACTCCATGCAAAATTGGATCTAATATTTTAATTTGATATTTTATTTTATATTATATTTTATAAATATATAATCAAATGATATTATTTATAAAAAATATATATTTTAAAAAATATTTTTTATTTATTATACAATACAAAATAAAATACTAAATTGAATAAAATGCGAATCAAGAAATTGCTATGGGAAAATGGTACAATTTTTCTAATTATGGTGTTATGCCATGTTACACAAGATATATTATTTTGACATGATTCTTATCATTTAATATAAAAATACTAAGAATTTTCTTATTTAAAGTGAAACTATTTAATAATATTAATTGAATGGCATATTGGTTTTATTGATATAATTAAGTTTTAGACTATAGCTTTTGTTCCAAAGTATGATTTAAAAGTGTAGTCAAGTTGATTGATTAATAACACTATTTGGACATTTAATTTTAAACAGAATATTAGTAAAATAAAGTGTCAAATAATTTGAAGTTTAAGCTACAGGTTAATTAGAATAATCACAAATGAACATTTTAATTAAACCCTTAGATAACTTCATGCAATTGATTGATTCAAATGCAAAACACTTCATTGGATAGAAAGAAGAATCTTGGGCATCAAGATAAGTATGGTGATCATGAAGTAATTTTTTATGGTATTTTTACACTTTTATGATAAGTCTCAAGTTTTTACGTGCAATTAATGTAGCTTAAAGTTAATTGAGATTAAAAAGGAGATTAAAAAATGTATTGGAGCAGAGCTTGACTAGCAAGTTGTCACTATACAGAATAATTTCATTGAATTACTCCTCAAAGTCAACTATATGGATTCCTCTATTTAAGTTATTAACTTCTCATGTTCATTCTGCAACATGTTAATGAAACAAATTAATGAACCAAAAAATAAAAAAATACTAAAATAGATAGGGCTCTGATTCAAGATTTGCTACTTCTGAGCTCATTAAATCTCCAAAAAAAAATTTAAAAAATGCAGAGAATATTGCACGTGAGAGGTAGTGAATGCAGCATGACTTCTAATTTTACACTTCTACGGTAATGCGGCTAAAATATTTGTTTTTATTATAATGTTGTATTGTTGCATAATGTATATGTATGTCACATATATGATTATTTTCTAATATATATTTAAAATATATATTTTATACATATGACACGTAATATGTAGTAAAAGATATAATATAAAATCACAATAAAAAAAATTAAATTATCCTTAATGCCCTGAATTAGCCCGTTTTTATTCAATTTAAGCATACGATGAGTCACAATAGAAAACTAATTAAAGTAATATACTTTTTGAAATGTGATTTTGGGATTATTACCACTATGAAACATAATTTTATGCTTGGATTTCACTTTAAAGAAAAAAATATAAAATTGTATCAATTGAAGTGAAAAAAAATGATAATTTTTGTGACCGAAATTCAATGTTCAAACATAGCTTCCAAAGTTGCAGTCAAAACGTAAATCATAGTTAGTTTCTCAAACAAACTTTGCCAAATTCCTCCTTAATTACTTGCTTTCTTAGAATCAATCAATAGTATGAAATTAAAAAATTTCATTTCAGATTTCGTATTTTAATTTCATGTTTCATCTTATATTTTATATTATATTCAAATTTATATTTAAAAAATTATTTTATATATTATATGAAATATGAAAGAAAAAGATAAGCTAAAAACCCTAAACTACAAAGTGGCGAGACTTACCAACAGTTGCAGAACTGTAAGTAGTGAAACCCGAAGACACGCTCCGGCTGCCGGTGATCACAGTGTACCTCAACCCATCCCCAACCAGCATCACCTTATTCATCGTCCTGCTTATCAGAACATTCTCTCTGTAAACCCCTCTCTTCACATACACAACAACCCTCCCATTCCCAACCCGCCTCGACGTCGCATAGTTTATCGCCGCCTGAATCGACCTGAAATGCCCCGACCCGTCTTTAGACACGACAACATTCGCCCTCGACGCCAACTGCAAATCCTGCAACAGTTTCCTGTCCCCCCTCGAGACCCAACCCGGAAACCCATGATCATTGGCATGATAATTTGAGGAGTTGTCCAGGAGAGCCCCATTTGTGGCTAGACTGTTGCTTATCAGCTCAGAAACATTTCCCGACAGAATCGGGGAGCTGAATTTCGTGACGTTGAGATCGTGGGAACCTGAGCGGCAGATTTCGATGTTGGTCAGCGCTGTGCTGAGCCATGTCTGCGCGTCGAAATCTGTGAAGCTTGCGTTTGTTTGGATGCTTTGTAAAGTGCTGTTCAGTTGGAGGATTGTGTTGTCGATGAGGTTGTTGCAGTCTCTGTAGACAATCGCTTTTCTTTTGCTCCGGCAGCGGCTGCCGAGCTTGTTGGCTTGGGTTTGGGCATCCACGGCCCGCTCCAAGGCTGCTAGTATAGTCATGGTCCGAAAACCCTCCCTGGATTTCGGGCTGAACCTCTCCTGGTCCCGGCCCATGAAGTAGTTACAGGGCTCGGGGTGGGGGGTGGTGCTGCACCACCAGTTGAGGCCCTTATTGGTAATTTCATCATCTGCAAATGTTTCATAGGAACATAAGAAAGAAAAGAAGAAGAAGAAGGTTGATAACAAGAAGGATTTGGAGATATTAGTTCTCATAGCCATGGTGTACTTTTTTTGAAGAGTTTAATGTAGTATCATGATAGGGGAATTTAAAGAGGTCTGAATTTCTTCTAGGGTTTTTCTCTTTATAGAACGAATTTGACAGTTGGCTTGTTTGAAATGGAGGGAAATGAAAGAGAAATAAATTGAATTAAAAAATTATTAAAGAATTCTTGATCAAAGTTGAAATTCGACTATCATTAAAATGACGAGATCCTTGTATCATGGATCACTGCCATTACACTCAAGGGGGGTATGCATTTTTAGAGAGAGATTTTTCCGTATCATCGTGTCAAGTGCCATTGATTAGAACAAAATTGAAGATAGCATTAATTTGTTGGAAATGGGTGGCATCTATTCAGAAAAGTCTTACAATGATCCAATCATATCGCGTAAGAAATAAATGTATATTGTATGTTATTTTTTTAAGTTTCAAGATTATTATTTTCTCAAATGTTTTTTTTTTTTTTGAGTTTTCATCTAGGTTCTCTCAATTATATAATTTAAGGGATGAAAATGGATTAATTATAAAAAACATTATTGAAGTTTGATTTTTTTATAAAAGTACCTTTTAAAATTTATAAATTATAAATATCCTATTGATATGTATCTCTATTTCGTAAATTACACTTGTATATTTAGGAAAGATAATGGGTGAGATTGTCAAAATTCGAAACTCGTCCTAAAATTTTTAAGAATTCAAACCCAAACCCGTTCGGGACCCTTTGGGTTTGGTTTAGACGCATTTTTTTATTTTTAAAAACATAAAAAATATATGATTGTTAAAAATAACACTATTAATTTTTTAAAAATATATATATATTTTTTAAAAAAATTATATAAATACATATAAATTAAAATAAAAATAAAAAAAATAAATGGGTAGGCCCAGGGCAGGACAAATAATTTGTAAATAAAAAATCAAGATTTACCTTTAACCCATTTATAAGTTTAAAAACCCGCCTTAAGTGAGACTGGTCTTGATTTAGACTCGCTTGCACACGCTCTTATTACCATCCTTAAGTATATTATCACAAAAATAGTTTTATTTTTTTGTTGATATCAATATTTTTTGTAAATGTGATAGCCGACATGTATAATTTATAAAATAAAAATAAACCTTAACGAAGTATGTGTAATTTATAAATTTGCAAAAACAATTTCTATAAATAGGCCAAAACTTGTATAATTAACCCTACTTTGATTTAAAACTCTATAGTATAATTATGCGAATGAGATAGCTTGAACTCATTGAATTGCTTAACGATATTTGCGGGGTGGTCAAGTGTGAATATAAAGTGCGAGCTGTACAGGGGTGTGATTTTCGAGCATAAGTAACATAAAAACATGAAAATTAATGAAGGCAATTACGTTGTTGAATGTGATTCCGTACCTCATATCTGATGTCATGTGTTTGGGTTGATTATGAAGCAGTACACAAAGGAAATGTGGCCTTGAAGTAAGGAGCCTATATTCCACCATAGAAATTAGTTAAAACCAGATGTTTGAACATAAGCATTTAATTTGCAGGTTAGCCATGTGCTTTGGAGTTTTGATTACGCTAAACCCTGTTTTTTAAATTAGAGGAAACCTCAAGTTAATTTCTTCATCTTTTGTTTCTGGGTCAACAAACTTTAATTATAAACCATATATAAGATTTTTGTATTTCATCCCTTATTACACTTTTTAAATTCATATTATGTGTATATAATTCGGATTAAATATATCCAGTAATAGATCATGATTAGTAAAGATCCTACAGGCTAAGTTAAAGAGAATCATCCGATTATGGGTCGAAATAAAAATAATATCTAGTAAGTTAAGTTTATCTTGATAACAGATAAATTAGGTTATAATGTTTAAAATGATTAAATTATTGAGGCTATAAAATGTAAACCCACAAAAATCCTGGTATCATTACTATAAATTCTCTCAATTTTCATTATTAAAAGTTATGAAATTATAACTATTCTCAAATTTTCTGGCATATATATGCTCTGGAACTGATTTGTACTTTGCAAGGTTTTCACCGAGTTAATATTTGGTACCCCTAACGATTTTTTGTGGTGTTGATATTGACCTGCGTTGTAATTGACTTCCAACTATAAATTTCAAGAAAATGAGTGATACCACATCACTCGACATACATTTATAATATGAAATATAAAATAAAATATAAAATTAAAATACAAGATCCCGACCGATATATGGTATATAGGATAGTTGTGTTTCGTTTCTTGTATTTTTCAAAAATATTTCAACAAAGATATTTTGGAAAATTTAACTTGAAGAATGTATGAATTTAAAAATATATTTGGATAATCATTGTACAATTGTCTGATTGATTTGATATATTGATTTGGTAGTTTATATTGAAAAATATGTTCTATTTACATGATTTCAAATCATTAAATGAAATATATTTCTAGAAAATAACTTGTAGGCTTTGAGAAATAGAAAACACACTTTGAAAATAGAGTTGGAAAAAGGTGGAATTTATTTACAAAAGTGTGGAGTTAAGTTTGTGATGAGATGGCTTAATCTAAACAAATCTCACATAATTAACGTGCAATTACATTTATAATTCCAGCACTTTACGTGTAAGTTTGATGGAAAATTGGTGACTGCGGCCTCAGTTTATACCTAGCTTAGCTTAATTTTGCGGGGTTGACTTTTTCACCTGGATATTTCTGCAAATTTAGTACAAAATAGATAGGTAGTACTTCCATGGTTTCACAACTCTAAACTCATGTATCCGAACTATGGGGCAAGTTATTAAGTAATATATTGTTTTTTAATATAGGAGTAGTGTTTGGATTCATTTTTTAGGTTGTCTTTTTCTGAAAATATTTTGAGAAAATATTATGAAATAAATTCTATGATGATGTAATCAAATGAAAACGCGTAGGATTAAACCTTTACCATAAGGCCAAAAGTTATAATTATTAGCAATAACGTAATTTTATTTTTTTATACTATTGAGAGTACAAAATATCATGTTATACGACGATGGGTATCCCTAGGCCAAAAGTTATAATTACTAAAAAATACGCAACTATATTTTCTTATACTTTTGATATCATAAAGTATCGTGTTATACTATGGTGAGTACCATTAAGCTAAAAATTATAGCTATTAGGGGAGTCATAATTTTATTTTTTTATGCAACTATATTTTCTTATACTTTTGATATCATAAAGTATCGTGTTATACTATGGTGAGTACCATTAAACTAAAAATTATAGCTATTAGGGGAGTCATAATTTTATTTTTTTATACTCTTAGCAACGCAAAATATCGTGCTATGCAACGATGAGCATGATGTGGTTGCATCTCCAAAAACGTCATAAGATTGGATGGAAAAATTATGAGTAAAGAATGATGTTGACAAATAAATGTCAACAAAATGTGTTTCAATTTTAATGTTTCATTTGAAAATAATTATTGATATACTTATTTTTAAATCACAAATTAGAGAGTGTTTCTGATAATGTTGTATTGGACTTTGAAATATAGAATATAGGACTTTATTTACCAAAAGAAAAGAAAAAAAAACATAACATACTGTTGGCACCCACAGAATTTGCATAATGCGTAAGAATGATGTATGAAAGTAGGAGCAATTACTTTAAGCATGTAATAAAAATATCTATTAATTTATTTCTTATCCAAAAATTCATTTTTTTAATTTTTTTTTTTTTTTTTTTTGGTATGCTTATTCATAATAGTCTATATCGAAGTTAATGTAGGTTTTTAACCCGTTAACCCCCAACCCAAAAAAATATAATAAAAAAATAATAACTCTTAACAAAATCATACTAAGAATCAAAAGAAAACATTTAAATCGACTTGGGCTGGACCAACAGGGTGGCCCTTTTATAGAGTATGTAGATTCTAGCTGGACTGTTTAAAGATTACCCAGACTCACTAACCTTTTACCCAGTCCATAACCAAATCCATTTTGATTAGCTGGTCCCAGTTCATCTCATTCCATTTGAAGGCCATTTAACAATAATGTTACAAGTTTGTTACGGCCCAATACTACTATACTGAATTTATTATATGCTTAAAGGAAGTCCAAATACGAATTATTAAATTGATTTATTATTATTTATAGAAAAAAAAAATGTGTTGCCGACTTGTAAATTAGGTACCTCTCTCACTTTTTCTTGTAAATGAGTTTGAGAAAAATATTAATATATATATTATCTCGTATTTGACTTGTATTTAAATTTAATCCTTAACTTTGTAATATATACCAGAATTTGCACGTATCAACAAATTTAAATCACCACATTCAATCTCTTAATTCTTGTCTAGCTGTACTTACAAAACAACAGTTAGGTCGGGTGAAAATAGTTGTTCAGTGAAAACTTTTTAATACTTAAGCGATAGACTACTATGAAAAAAATAATCGAAAATATCAAATGATGGAATGTAAAATGCATAATTGAAACTTCATTTAATAAATAAAGTAATAAAGTAATAAAATAAAGAAGGATTCTATTTCCTTTAAAAGATAATCAAGATAAGATAAGTATTTACCTATTAAGAATCTCAAATTTGGTAGGATTCTCTCATTTAATTAATATTCACTCCACCTAAGATTCGAGCTAAACAAAGGTGTACAAAGGTAAGAATTGTGCTAGGTACTTAGAACTGGGTAAATGAGTTCAACTTCAACCTACCCACTCAACCAACCTACCCACTCAACTCAAGCTAACCCATCAATGACCCAGCTTGACTGTACTCCAGAACTGTACAACCCAACCCACAACCTGATCGAGTCAGTCCCTCGGAACTGTCATCTCTTAAGAAAACAAGCTTAATCATCATGACTCAAAATTCCTAGCCCACTCATTCAGAGCAGATTTAAGCCACATCACTTTAAATTACAATTCAATATTAAAATTTGAGTTTGCGAGCTTTTACCTTGCTTGAATTTATTGATTTTTATATTACATAAGTATTAATTGCTCAATTATAAATATTATACTTCGTTTAGATTTGAACTCATCGATGAAATTGAAAAGAAAATCAAATTGTTAAAGAGTTAATCTTATCTTTTTCGGTTTTACCCCAAAACAATTCAAATTTAAGATAATTAAAAATATGGTTGAATATTATGAAAAAAAAAATTGAAATGAATGTACAACTAACTTGGCTAATGTTTCTCATAATTGGTTAATATAAGCATTTCCTTCCTACTCCCTTTTCAACGAAATAAAAAAAAAATCGTTTCCTCTCATTAATAATAATATTAAACTGAGCCTAACCGTTGCCTATTCCCAATTTACATATTCAATAAAGAAAATGAATTTTGTAAATAGTTCATTCCACGGTGTGTATTGAGCTCTATATTTTATTATATGTTTTACACATTAATAAAATATATAATAATACACATCACCTCATGTAGAATTTCTTAAACGTTAAAAATATTACAGAAAAAATAATGAAAGGAAAATAAATCAACATAACATAATCATATCAAAATATCACAAATATATGTACATATATATTCTTGGGTGATCTAAAATCTTTAGTCTTATATCTTTTTTTTTTTCCTAATATGTTTTGCTTTCTCTCACACTGTTTTACTATTAGATAGTGTCAATGTCTCTCTTCGACCAACGATGTCCCTAAAGATACATCTTCACGTGTGGTGCTCAAAAGTATAACAATTTGAATATTTTATTTTAATTTTATTTTACATCTTATATTTTATTTTAACACATTTACGTTACATATATATAACATAATTTCATAAATATATATATTTGAATTAATCATATACAAATGACATGGAATGCGATTTTTGAGATGTTACACCCGATGAAAAATACATTAAATATGTAGGGAATTAGATATGCTACATCAATAATATACACTAACTATGGATCTCATCGTATATTTACACAAAAACACATACACACCCATATGTATATGTAAATATTTAGTGAGATACACATTCAATGTACACTAACGGATGTATTCTCTACTGGATTAGGTAACATTTATTGAACCGGACATATAGATAATTGATAAATACCCTATTTTTTATAAAATATACTTATCCATCATCTAAGTACCTAGTGTACAATAAATCATGTGTAGCAAGGATATTACCCATGGAATGAATACGCTATATGAAATATAACATAAAATTGAAATAGATGACCTAAAGTGAATTTAGAAAGATCATTTTTATTTATTTCAGATTATCAATTTTAAATAAATAAGTGTATCATCTTATTTATAGTTACACCCCACATGAATATTTAAGAGAAACGTTTTAGAATAGAAAATCCAAACGTTTTATTACTACACGAAATCCGTATATTGTAAAGTTAAGGTAGAGATAACTTTTGTGAAGGAATGTGATCAAGAGGAAATCAATACATAGAACAAATCATTATAAGTTTCAGTTTTATTGCAAGACATTGACTGTGTGCAGCCGATGTGTGAGCTTCACTTAAAGTCAGTTGATGTGGTTTTCACTCAAAGAACCAAACATACCTCTTTTGAGATTCATTTTATTACCCAAAGCAAACACCATTAATTAGTAATAAAAAAACAGTAAGTCTAAGGGTCATCTCCAAAAGCAAATCCTCATGTTCATTGTTTCTTTGGAACGATAGAATTCCAGAAGTGAAAATGATGAGAGAAAAGTACTTAGTGGGAACAGTGATAGTATTAGTTGGTATGAGTACAGCAAAGGCAATTTTGCATGATTATGGCGATGCCTTGTCGAAGAGCATACTGTTTTTTGAGGGCCAACGGTCGGGGAAGTTGCCCTCCACGCAGCGTTTGACATGGAGAAAGGACTCGGCTCTCCACGATGGCGTCGACAAGGGTGTAAGTGTAATTTTCTCTTCCCTTTTGTAGGTACATAGAGTGAAAAGAATGGTGTTACTGAATCCAGTTACAGGGGGAGGGGGCTTGGCGCCGGCAATCATCCCGTTTAAGTCTATATAAATATAAATTTTATGTATAAATTTACTAAATTTTAAAATTTTGCCTTATTCAAAATAATAAATTTTTACGGTTGAAATATATTCTTATTCATTGTACTTAAGAAGAAAATCTAATCTCATCCTGCAAGATTAAATTTCTGACTCCGTCCCTGATCAAGTCGGAAATTCCAATTTTTTGCTATTTTTAGTGTTAGATTTTGCGAATATATGGCAATTTTTTTCTCCTAATATATTCCTAATATTGTTGAATATTCTTGATTTGGTAGAGCTTTTGGTACCAATATTTCTTCCAAAATTGGAGTTCTCCATGAGCCTCACTCAACCATTGCATATAAAGTTTGATTAGGAAAAGAGGATGAATATATTAGTTAATATAAATTCAATCTCACATGATTTTATCCTTGCGATCTTGTTCGATATAAATTATCACTTGGCTATTAGATATAGGTGTATAATAAAACGGTGAAATCGTTCCAATCTGTCGACTCAATTTTAGCCATACTAGGGTTTAAGAAAAAAAGACCACAAAATTATGGTGGGATATAGTTAAGTTATTTTAACCACAAAATATTTCACTCAATTGCGATCTATAACTTATACTATATTAATATAACATATTTTATATAATAATACAAATATTAAAGTTGTATTAATTAAGACTACAACATTATTTTTTCAAAAAAAAAAATAATAATATCAATCATAACTTTAGCTGAAATTGGACATTTCGATCCTTACCTTATATATATATATGTTGATAAATTATTTCTTAAATCTCTAGAAATTAAATTCAAATACATATTTTGAAGCTTCTTGCACAATAACCCTATTAATTAATTTTAAGAAAAAAAATCATTTTAATATATAGGTGGACTTAACAGGAGGCTACTACGACGCTGGTGACAATGTGAAGTTCAATTTCCCAATGGCATTCTCAACAACAATGTTGGCGTGGGGAGTACTGGAATACGGCAAGTCCATGGGCCCGGATTTGCCGCATGCGCTGGAGGCCGTCCGGTGGTCGACGGATTACTTCCTCAAAGCCACCGCCACCCCCGGCGTCGTTTTTGCTCAGGTGGGCGACCCCTACGGCGATCACAACTGTTGGCAAAGGCCCGAAGACATGGACACACCTCGGACAGTTTATGCCGTTAGTGAGGAAGCTCCCGGATCGGAAGTTGCGGCGGAGATAGCGGCGACTCTGGCGGCGGCTTCTTTGGTGTTCAAGGCTTTTGGAGATAGGAAGTACTCTTACGTGCTTTTGCAGAGGGCCTCCAAGGTAAATATATAAATGTAAATCCATACGTACAAAATAAAAATATTAGTGTTTAATAAATAATTTTGAATGAGTGTAATGCACCTATTATTATTTTTAATGAATTAATTACATACAAGAAAATTTCAATTAGTAAGAACTGATTAACAATTAACAAATTTAAATTTGTAATAACTACTAACAATCTATCATGAAATTAAATAATCATATATAAGTGGGATTTCAAATCAAGAGCGATTGAGTCTCTTACATTAACTTTATCACTTTGACAAAATATCATGTATTTGTTATCAGGATTGTGAGTTTTAGTCAATCTGATTATTGCATTTTTTCTTATAAATAATTAAACTATTGTTATCCAAAAAAATTTTGTTATAAATTTGGTTGGAGAAAATCTAATATGCGTATATATATATATATATTTGACGTGTATTGATCATTTATGAAATTTTCAATTTTGCGAGAAGTTTGTATATCGAAGTCCCAATTTTTTATCAATTCACTCCATTTTTTTCCACGGTTCATATCCATTAGTTAAAAACTGAGAATTTCAACCAAAATTGCATATGTAGAATAATTAGTATACATATTTAATATTACACAAGCCTCTTTTTTTTTAATTTAATTTGTTATGTACCAGGTATTTGAGTTTGCAGACAAGTATAGAGGGTCTTACAATGACAGTATTGGGTCTGGAGTGTGCCCTTTTTATTGTGATTTCAGTGGCTATCAGGTATATATACTCTAAATTACAAATAAAATTTTCCAAAAATGAACTGAAAATTATTCATGAAAAACAATTTTTTGCAGGATGAATTGCTATGGGCAGCAGCTTGGCTACACAAAGCCACTAAAAGCTGTGTCTACTGGAATTATGTTATACACAACATGAAAAACTTCAAACCACAGATTGAAGGCAGCATTTCAGAATTCGGATGGGATGCAAAACATGCTGGAATTAATGTTCTTGTTTCCAAGGTAATTTTCTTGTACTATCATAAAAATATTGCACCAATTTTCCATAATTTTCGAGTTATCGTCTTCGCAGTATGTCGTAAACCACAGCTTGGAAGCTACTACTCCTTTCCTCTCCTATGCAGACAACTTTGTCTGTACTGTATTGCCTGAATCTCCCACCAAACGAGTGAACTTTTCTCCTGGTACATGTCTCCGTCTACCTTTCCTATGTTATTCATCACTGTACCAAAAAAAAAGAAAAAATGGCAGTAATTTGGTAAACTTCTTCAAGCTCCATTATATTGCAGGTGGGCTTCTGTTCAAACCTGGAGTTTGTAACATGCAGCACACAACTGCTGTGTCGTTTCTTCTATTAGCGTATGCTCGGTTCTTGAAAAACTCTAATCATGTAATTCGGTGTAATAATGTGATTATCACTCCAAATCGGCTTATTCATTTCACGAGAAAACAGGTAAAAACATGATTGAATTCATCAAAATAGTCGAATATTTTCTTAATAAAGACTAATTTTTTTCTCACTTGGGACTAATGCAGGTGAACTATATATTAGGTGATAATCCTTTGACTATGTCGTACATGGTGGGATATGGGAAAAGATTTCCCCAAAGAGTTCACCATAGGGCATCTTCATTGCCTTCCATTGTTCAACACCCACAGCACATTGACTGCAAGGGTGGCACACCCTATTTCTTGAGTGATAGTCCTAATCCAAATCTGCTGATGGGAGCTGTGGTGGGAGGACCCCATATCGATGACTCGTTTGCGGATGCTCGTGTTGATGCAGCAACATCAGAGCCAACTACTTATGTCAATGCACCTCTTGTAGGCCTCTTGGCTTACTTCAAAGCACATTCTTCTCACTAGAGAAACTTGTGTTACTTTTCTTGAACTTTTGCTTCTGATCATGAAGGATGGATGTAAGTCTTCCTTGAAATGATTCTGGGCAGGATAGATTTTTTGTTTTTGTTGTGGAAATTGAGACCTTATACAGAAAATGGCCTTCGGTTTTTTTTTTTTTTTTTTTAATACCTATTGTGGAGTATATATGTAAAAGACACTGGTTTTTCGATTGAATTTATACTACACTCAATGTATATATATTCAATGTGTGCATCTTGTGTCGTTAAATGAGATACGAGTGAATTGTGTATTGAGTGATTAGACTATTTTTATACTTTCAAGTTTGAAATATTTTAGTATGTTGAAATTGTGATTGAAATGAGTACTTCTGAATAAAATATAAATTATGTTGAAATCAATTATATATATTCTTATGACAATATTGAAATGAAAACTTATGCACTAAAATTATTTCTGTATGGATGTGGAAGAATATTTTTATAAAGAATTATACTCAATTATGTTTTTTTTTTTTTTTAAAGTCCACTTTTTTCACATATGAGTCATTAATTCAAGCTGTCTAAATTACATAGTCACTCATAAAAAAAAAATCCTATTACATTATATGTATTTCACAATTTCTTTTTGACTTTTTTTTTCTAGTACCTTTATTAACTTTGGCATATCATTAGTACCTTTTTTCTCCATATTTCCCTATTATCCGATTTTTGAATTATATTTTAATTCACATGAGATCCAATGAGCAAACAAATCAAATCGTTTGGGTTATAATGCATAAAACTTGTGTCATTTAATTTTAATGTACATGATATGTGAAATTGACAAAATGTCTTAGATGTGTAAAAGAAAATTAAAACAACATCAAATATATGATTTTTTTAGAGGAATGATAATAAAATAATTAATAAATCAAGATATTATAGATTAATTAAATACAATTAATAGTTCTCAATCAAAATATACTTGATTTTTTTTATAAATGAAAGACTATCCAAATTTTTTATAGAATTTGAAATCCAAATCTTCTCAATTATGTCGAGTAATCGATTTTATTATTTGGCAAGAAAATACGAAATCTTAAAAAACACTTAAATTGTTGTCCAGTTGGTCTAAAAATTAAATTACAACACAGAATTACTGAATCAACATAAAATAAATTTTATAGTTCGAATAGAAGTAAAAGCGCATTAACAATGCAACCACTTTCCGTTGAAAAATAAGTTCTTCACACTAGCGATTTAACGAAAGCGCGTTTTACTTCACATTTAACTCCTTTTCGTATAAAGAAGAAATGAATATCAGAGAGAGCAAAGTGTAGTTGATAAAATTTGGAAAAAGCGCAGAAAATAGAATTTGGAATAGAAAAGGGGAAGAAATGAGTCAAAGAAAATCTGTAAATGGGAGGCCATCTGGAACGGACGGTTCTGATTTTTCATACCGCATGGTCGTCGATTCCAGTACGCTCTCCTTTTCACTTTTTTTAACCATTTTTTTGTTCGATTTTTCCCATGAATTTTATGGATTGCGTGTGTTTTAGTTTTTTTCTGGATTCTTATTTTTTTTCTTTATTTTGAAGGATATAAAAAGGTAGCTGAAGGAAAATCTCGTCTCTGCGCACTGATCATTACCCAGGTATCGTTGGGTTTGCATTTTTTGGTCGATTTATTTGTTTCATAGAGGAATTGTGGAGAAAAGAAAGGGATATTTGGAGGGCATATTGGGGAAGAGAGTGGAAAAATCAAAGAAAACTCATTTTTGTCTTTTTTCATTTTTTTCTTATGTAAATTATGTGAAGAAATTTACAGCCCAATTGAATTGAGTAATTGTAGTACAATTTGTGGATAAAAGTGGTCAATTCACAATGCATTACACGATATTTAGATAGGTAGCTAACAGCCTTGTATGCTGGCTCTAGTCCGCAATCCCCCAATCGATACTACTCGGGTATTTATTTCAAGTAACATGCGTATCTATGTCGTAATTGTAGTTGTTGTTGGTGTTGTTTTTTATATTATAGATTTATTTTTTTTCTCTCTGATTGTGCAGTGATCAATTCCATGCAGGGTTTTATTCAATTTCTAGCTGCGGTAGTTCTATTTCTATCTACACTGGAAGGGGGCATTCTTGATAGACTTTCTGTTTCTTCTACCGTTATTTTCTTTATTTCTCTGTTAGTAGGAGAATTAGGTAGGCTTAGACATCCTTTTGTTAATATGTAAAGTTGCTAGCAGATAGTGGGTTTTAACTTCGTTTGTTGTTGTGAAGGTCGAAAGCGCAGCCGTGTTAACCTTTTGAAACTGTATTTGTTTGGATCATCAGTGGCTGCCATTTTCTCAATTGTTTGTCTCCTTAAGGGTGAAAAATCAATTGAGGTAGAATCATTTTCTCTTTCCTCCCAAGCATTTATTGTTATCAAATTTTTAAATGGTTATTATAATCACAAGGAAGAGAAACTAGTTACTACATGCAGATAAAATGATGTTAATTATGTTTGGAGAGAGTGCCTGTTTTGTACAATTTTGTGACTGAAGATTCTATGTCAAGAAGTAGGACGAATTTTTGTTAATGTAGCACAAAAGAATATAATAAGTGGACTACAGAAATGTTACTTGATTAATTGTAATATTTTTGGTTGAATTATAAACAATCAAACTTGAGAATGCATATTATACCCATCCACATTGTCGACATCAAGTTTTGTGACTTCACAGCAAAATCTTGGGGAAAGATACGTACTTGCAAGCTGGACCCCATTAACTCCTTCCTTTCAATATGTGCATCTTAGTCTAAAGCTGGCTTTAGATGATCCACAAGCTGTAGGAGTTAATTATTGTCTTGGACTTGTATCTACATCCATTTATTTCCATGAAATATAAAGTTGTATTGAATCATTAGCTAGACACGATGTCAAAAGTCCATCCTCCTCCCTCTGAACACCGAACTCTCTACCCTAGGCGGTCCTTTGAAGACTTACAAACTGTATATTATGTATCCATGGGGTATTGTCCCTATTGCGGCTTCCTGTCGTAATGATGAGAGGCAAAGGCGGGAGATGAAAAATTGCTCAATCAGCAGTGCAAGTAGGAAGACCTTGACAAGTTTGTCTCAGATTAGCTTCCTATCCCAGAAAAAGTGCCTTTACCGACATTAGTTACCTTGTTTAATTTTCTATCATATTCACTGTTCTAATGTGGGTTGTCAGACCATGTTTCTGTGCTGAAAAGTTGCAGTTCATAATTTTGGTGAGGTACTTGTAAACTCTGGTCTTCAATAGACATATCCACTATCCTTGTCTCATCAGCTGCTTTTATCACTTCACTTTACGTTCAATTTCACTTCAAGCATGCCTGCATTGTGCTAGCTGAACCGCACCTTTTCTTTTATTGTATGTTTTGGCTTATGAAATCTACTTCTCCACTTTTTCCTTCCTTCTCTGTCTAAATTTATCTTGTCTCCAATGCAAAGTAAAAATTGCGGTATTTGAGATATTAAATTTGGATACATGGATTCTGTCACTTTCTATGTCACATCAATTCTGTAATTGTGAAGATAGCGTCAATTTCTCACGTTATTCCACAGAAAGCCCTTCTTCCAAGTCCCATTCATTAAGCTCTTGAAGTTGTGGAAAGAATGCATTTTATGCCTCAGTCTAGGTGTTTACTGGTACCTTTACTAGGGAGAATATTTAGTGTACCTTGAATTCCCATTGCCATCCCACCTCTTGCACAGGAAATGTGAGAAAACTCATCCTGTATACATGTGGAACCATGACCGATTGATGACTAACAGCTGCTTGATGACCACCTATATCATTCACTCCACGTGTCAAATTGTGTTTAAAGCTGCCTGAAATCAATCTGATGGTGAACAAAATATCTTAATTGATGCTAAACTCTTTAACAATGAAAGATTTTACGAATCCTACTAATACCTTTCTTGAAATTCTTGGGTGTTTTTTTGGGGAAGCTAAGGCTTTTTGCTGCATAGAATACTTGAGTGCAAGTAATCATATTTGTATGAATATAAAGAAAAGAGAAGACTGGGCGTAGAGGGGGTCTTTTGCTAAAATCTTGGAAGTTCTGAGACTCCTTGTACAGTAATTAATAGTTGCATAACCAATTCAAACTCACTCATCTCACTTGGCTCCTTTTGGTTTTGCCTGCATTATATTTTGTTCCAAACTGAATCATGGTTGTACTATTAGACTGGAGGGAAACAACATTTTACTATGTAGAACGTGTTTTTTTTACATTGTAAAGGTCTTTCATGATCCCCATTTCTCTTCGCAAAGAACTAAATGATACATGTTGAAGTTAGTGCCAAATGATGAATCATTTATTCATTGAAGTCTAGAAAGCACGTCACATTTATTTATTCATTTCATGTACTCATTTATTTATTTTTGAGGTTGAACATTATGTGTTTTGGGTTTTCTGGTTCTTTAATTTCAATGATCCTCGATGAGATATGATTATCATGAACTGTTACTTATTGACAAATATATATGAACAGATTATCAGAGATATGATTCTCATGAACTGTTACATTTTCACCAATTTATGTGAAACAGATTATCAAAGATTTGAGTAGGTGGGAGACATCAAAATTTGAACTCTTCAAGATTGCTGCTGTTTTACTTGGTAAATTTCTGTCATGAGATAGATTGCTCTAACGAAATGTGGAGATTAATAATTCATTCTTTACTTTGTGATGGCACCATCTATGCAGGATTACTGGTGCAGATATTTGCAATTGGTGTGACAACCTCTCTCATTCACAATATGGCTCCTCCCAAGAGGGCGTCGTCATGATTTCCCATGACCTCAACATCAAGAGGCAGTGATGGTTTCTGGTTTTGACATCAAAGGACTTCTATACTGGCAGAAAAAAGGCTCTCTCTTATACTCTTTCTCGTTCCAACGTAGACTGGTTTTTCATTTGTAAGAGCAAAATTATGAAGACTTGAGTGTAGTTTTTGTGCTTGGAAATCAAGAATCTTGCATTTTATTGTCACTCCTCAAAACGTATGATGCATAAGACACTTCTACAATCAAATGTCGGACACTTATGGATTGTGTTAACACTTCCAAAACATATCTAAATATTGATAAAAATAACACGTAATGTTCACACACACAACAATTTTGGGATTGTGTACAAGTAGTGTTTGACAATGACTAAGCACGAGCTTTCTTAAGTGAAGTGTGTAGTTTATACGAAAAATCAAAAACAAAAAAATTATGTTAAAGAGAATGTCCTCAAGAACGAAAAATAAAATGAGGTCATAAAACAATATCAAAATTCAATTTTTGCCCGCTCAAAATTGGTCAAATGTGTGTTCATGAGCCCAGTTTTAGGCCATTATGCCTTTGGTTTTCATTAACAGTTTTATATTACCTCGGTATTCTTCTTGATAATTTGTTTGATGAACCTTATAGGCATATTGCTTAATTCAGGATTATATTATTACAATTTTGATCTACTCGGAAATTTGAAATCATCTCAAATTGAGCTTCAAGAAGCACTGATTCTTGACAATCGACTCCTTTATATACATATATACAAATATATTTGTATATTCATTTTCCACTTTGTTTTATTGATTTAATTATCAATTGATCATTATCATCATAATTATGATGATTATTATTTTAATTATTTGGCTCATTGGTTGGGGAGATATAGGTTGCTCGTAGCCTGTTGTTCCAACTTTGAAAATAAGCCCACAAGGACCGCAATCCACTCACCACGAAAGGCGCCTTTCGTTCTGCAGCATTTTACGCACGGTACACTCGGCAAGCAAACATCTGACACGTGTGCACGTGCAAAGATTTTCTTGACTTTAATGGCACAATTAGGTCTGACTTGTACACGTGGTCCATGTTCATAGGATTTCACATGGGGCCTACCATGGACCATTATTAAAGGTGATCATAACTTTTAAAAAACCACCTTAAACTGTACGAATTGTACCGTTTCGCACTATTAATATTGATTTATTATGAAAATTATAATTTAAAATATAAAATAAAAATTGCACCGTTTTAACTATGTGATGGCGGTTTGGGAATTAAAAAAATCGTAAAAAATCGAACCGCCTATTTATACTTTAAAATAATAATTTTGTAATTAACCTATTATATAAAATCTTAATAATTAAGTTGATTATTTTTTTTTTCCAACTCACATATCTCAATATTAAAACTTGAGATAAAAAATAAGAGCAACAACCATTGATAAGTGAATTTTATACCTATTAATTGAGTACCATTTGTTTAACTTTTTAATTAGTTTTTGAGTGTTTATTTTATTTTTTATGCATTTAGTTTGAAATATTGTAGGTAATAGCAAAATGAGAAGAAAAAAGGAAATAAACATAAAATTTGGTTAAAATTTTGAATAATATGTTGTTTGGTGCTATTGAGGGTAGTGTTTGTATTTCAATAATAACTTTTTGCTCCAATATCATTTTGACTTATTTCTTGAACTATTAGAAATTCAAGAAATAGATATATAAATTTTATGTTTACCATAAAATCCAATTATTTCTATTTCAATAAGAAAAATTGGGTTAAATAGGCTGCACTTGACTGAAATTTTTTGATATGACACATCTTGGTATTTTGGGTATAACTCACTCCACATATGTCATATTGAACTTATGCATGAAGATATAGAAAGTTAAGATACAGGGTTACAATTCATATGAAAATACCAAAAGCCAGTTTGGTCTTGAACATGGTGAAAAATCGATTGAAAGAGGCCATTAGCGCTGCAGAGTCAAAAAATCATGGTGTTATTTTCATATTCAAATGATTTGTGTATTAATGTCTTAATTTTTTGGAACTTAATATTGGTAAAAAATCGTCAAACCGCTTGCAACCGCTTAAAACCGCACTTTCGTTTTATTTGACAAAACTGAAATTTAAAATTATTTTTCAATAAAATCACATATGGCAATTCGATTTGAAATTAGTGAAACAAACCACAAAATCGCGCCATGATCACCTGTAACCATTACTCCTGATTCTCTTTTGTCAAAACTCAAGTGTTTCTCTCAACCAAGGTGCATCGATTCTTTATTTTAAATTGTATTTTATTTTTTATTTTAATTTTATCAATATATGTTAATGTATATAAATAATATTATTCACTTCATGTGTATTAATGAGATTAAAATAAAATAATAAATTAGTATTTAAAATATAAAAAATCCAAATTCTATTTGATATTGTTATTAATTTGTTGTTTTCCTTCAATTTATCCTGGTTGAAACTTAAATTAGTTGCATTTACATTGTATATCAGACAAATGAATTTACACTTACTAGGACAGACCTAAAAATTTAATTTTGGAGGGTTAGATTAGACTTTTTTTTAGGATAATGATTAAAGAAATATTTTTAATTATATGAAGAACAATTTTATTATTTTTAAGGGGATAAAATTTAAACGTAATAAATTTATATGTAATATCTAGGCTTATATAAACTTGAAGGAGGTTGCTATTACGATACAATATAATATATATTTATACTTTTTGAAAAGTAAGAATTTATAAAATTAATATAATTATATTTATCATGCAATTAATTATTGCGATCAAATTGAGTTTGGAGTAATTCTTTTTTCATGTTGGGTCTTTTTTGAGATCTTTTTATAATTATTGAACTTATTCTTATTCAAGAGTTCATATTATTAAGGTTAAAAGACAAATTAAGATATTCAATGTTCGATTTGAAATTAATTTTCAAAAATACGTTTGACCTCGATATGTTAATTTAACAAATTAAACTTGAATAATTTTTCGTTTAATAAGATGTAAAGTTCAATTCGATCTCGATTCAATAGTAAAAAAATAAAAAATATATATGTGTAAAAGATCAAATTATTTGAGTAAATTCTTATTCAATTCGCTTAAAATTCGTTTAAATTTAATTTAATTAATAATTAAATTAAAATTAAATATAATTTTTAAAATTTAATAAAAATTTAAATAAATTTAAATAGTAACATATTCGTTCCAATTTTTTACACGGGCGTATCAGAAGCAAAATACCCCCTTTGCGTCTTATTATCTGAAACTTAAACAAGCATGTGCGTGGAACAGATTTCTCACACACACACACACACACACACAAAAAAAAAATGTTCACGTCATGCATTTAACACAGCCCATTTGCATGTGCCTGCGAATAAACGCCCTGTATATTTTAATCCCATAAATATTCCTACACAATGTCACCAATCATTCACCCGACAGTTTGATCCTTATAAATTCTTCAATCTCAAATAATTTTTCAACACAGGACAGTTTGCAAATTTTCAGTACATACAATTCCCCTAACCCCACCCCAACCCCAACCCCAACCCCAACCCAAAAACAAATGGTTATGGAAGTTCTCACAAGATCATCTTGTACTAAACATTTTCTCACAATCCTCATATTTCTCGTCCTAACTTCATACGTGCATCCAACCTCGGGTTCTAACACGACACAAACCTGCACGAACTTCATCAAGAAATCATGCAACACGACGACGTATCCATCGCTCTGCATCAAGACCCTCACCCCATACGCCTCATCCGCCGGGACCAGCCCCTTGAAGCTGTGCAACGCCGCTCTCGCAGCAGCCATACAGGCGACAAGCAACTGCTCGACCACCGTGTCGAAGCTTTCGAATCAGAAGGGCATCACTCGGCCCGAAGCCCGAGCGATCAAGGACTGCATCGGCGACATGAAAGACGCGGTTTACGAGCTGAAGCAGACGGTGAACGCCATGGGCCATCTGGGGGACGCTGACAGGGAGTTCCAATGGGCGAATGCAAAAACATACGCCAGCGCTGCGATCACGGATGCGGAGACGTGCATCGACGGGTTTTTGGGCAGGAAAGCGAATCCCATTGTGAAGAAGAAGATAAGGAGTTGTGTTTCTGGAGTGGAAGAACTCATAAGCAATGCTTTGTCCCTCATTAATCATCTTTATTGAACAGATTATATATAATTTAAATTGGAGTTGTAATTTTTTGTTGGTTGATTGATTAATTTTGTGGTTATGTTGAGAAGTGTAAGATGGGTTATTGGTTTGGATTTTGGAGTAGTAAAGCTGGGAACCTGTTCTTTAATGCAATGTCCATATAAATTTTTGTCTTAAGATTGAGTTTTAGGTGGTCTTGATGTCAGGATTTATTGGTACTAAGAGTTAACATAAATTTATGTTAAATTTGTGTTTGGAATTATGGATTAAGAGTTAAAAAATTTAAATTTATAATAATAAATTTATTGAGTTTATTTGAATAATTTTATGTTATATTACATTTCAGATTCTTGAGTTTTTTATTTTTGGAATTATTTTGGTGGATTTGAAATTCACTTTATATGAATCATTTGAAATTATTTTTTTAAATTCAAATTTTTTTATCCAAACACAACCTTATATTATTTTAGTTAATTCCATTAATGAATTTAATAAGTTAATATTATCTAAATCAAGGAGAAATGAAGCTATATCGGGAAAGAATAAATTGGTGATATGTAGCATTTCTTTTTCGATTAATTAAAAAAAAGAGCCTTAATCATGCGATAATGACTTGACTTAAATCTTAGTTATTTAAGAATATTGTAAAAAGGAGAGGATATATTGTTTTTTTTTTGGAAACGTGTACTAAAATTCAACAAAAAGTAAAGAAAAGATTAAAAATAGCTTAGTGAAAATTTTGTTTTGTATGTCTATTGCATGCATTTATAGTATACAGCGCAGACAATTATATTTTAAACTGTTTAAAAATATATGATAAAAAGAAAAAGTACATGTATAATATAATTCCACTATATATTATCAGTAATAATCGAATTTTACTGCACCACGTTCGTTACATCATTACAGGATATCATTCCCCCGGAAAAAGGGGTTTGATCACATGGTTCAAATCCGGACTTGAATGTAATTATCATTATATAATCGGATTTTGGATTCAAGTGTCATATTTGCAACTAGACAAACACATCATAAACCCTGTGAATTCAAATCCTTTAATCATATGCTTCAATTTCCCTTAATGATTCAGTTTAATTTGTTGGGTTGTATTTCAAGAGATAATAATGGTGTTATTGTTTTACCTTTTTTTCATAAAAAAAAAAATATTTTAGTAAGTAATGGACATATTTAAAATTAGGTTCAATTGACTTCAATCCAATGAGACATTAAGTTTCAAACTACCTGTAATACGTAAAAGGCTCATGCAGTCCCGTGATATCAAATATTAATCTCAATATTTTTATAATCGGATTGGTGGTCAAACCAATCTTGTTACAATTAGCAGTTCAACCGCTTGGAGCGGTTAAATAAAAATTAATTATATATTTCTTATTTTATTATGTAAAATAATAATATAATAGATTAATTATTATGCAATACATTTTAAATGTAAATATAAATAAATAACTACATAAAAATACATATAATAAAACACAAAATTCAAATAATCACATAAATAAAACAAAATATCAAATTTAAACCTTTATAAAAATTTAAAACAAAAAAATAAAAAAAAATATATAAAAATCGGTTAAATCATTCTCATTTACAAGGTACACGATTTATTTGCTTATCGTAACTTATTTAATTACTATTTTCTCTTTATAACCCTTAAGTATCGAAAGAGTTTCTCCATATAATTCTCGAGACCCTTAACGGTTTTGTTCATATTATAAGTAATGAGTATTTTGTATCCCAACCTCATGTAATTCACTGCATCAAGAGAGAAAGAGAATAGTAAGAAAAAATAGTTTTAGAGAAAAAAAAATTTAAGTTTGGAAATTTGTTTGAATGTGAGATGAAATTACAGTGATTAATATGTAACATATATATATATATATTAAAAAAATGTATTGAGATGTTGAATAGTTTTGAAAATAGCATGTAGCTTAAATATCAATATGTAATAATTACAATTAATATAATATGACTTTTTTTATGAAAAGATATTTGAATGTGAAAATATTTTTTGAAAGTAAACTTAAAATTTGTTTTATAAAAATATCACAACTAAACAATATCTTCAGAAAAAAAAAAATCATAGATGAAAATTTCCAAACTTTTGTAACAAGCAAATACAGCCTAATTTGCTCCTCTTTTTATTTCGGTGCCCCCTAATTATCAAAAAATAAAATCAAATAAGTAAACAGGAAAACGTATACTGCTATTTTATTCAAAACCAAATAGGAAAATATTTGTTGATTTTTTTTTTTTCTTGCTAAAATCGTCTAAAAATTGTGTTCAGCATGTGGAAACAAAAGCCGTTTATCCATATTATTAAAACTCTGAACGCATTTGCATAAGCATAACTCAACTCACATGCTTTCAATTAATCTAAGTCGTATTTTATTGGAAGTACTTGGATTTGACAGAAAAATTTGAGAATTTTTTTTTAAATGGTTCTAAATTAGATAAATTTTAAATCTATCATAATAATTATTAAAAAGAATCTCAAAATGAAAGCTAGGGATTTGAAACTCATTGCGACATGAAATTATCCAAACAATATCAATAAATTTATGGTTATAGAATTAAAATTATTAAATCCAAATCCATTAATTCAAACTGAGTTATAATCCTTAATCAAGACCCATGACTGTCTTGTTTTTCTGCTCTCTTTTTTTATTGTTACAATATATTTTTGTCAATTATTCTATTCGATTATGGGGAATCGTTGGAATTTTTTGAAATATTGAATATTTTCAAAGAAAATGAATATTTTCGTCTCAAAATCTCAATAGTATTCATTTCTTCAAGTACTTTTTTTATTATTCATCAAAAGTAGACTTGTTTGGAATTTGATGAATAGAATTTCTTCGTTCATACTCGAAATGGAGTCTTAATTTATTTCTATGTTCTTTCAAGATTTAAACAAAATCATAAATAAAATAGATCATGCAAATTAATGTATTTTATTATCTTGCAAAATTAGGGGACAGAATAATTTTCTTCACAAAACACAAGATCAATTCCCAAGCCCAACTTATCCTAGCCCAAACAAAGCATGGCCCATTGGGTCATTCCTTTTTTCGCCTCCTAAGAAGTGAAACCTTCAAAATACAGGAGAAACATATGCTTGTACTATTTCTTTTCATGGTAATCATTTTCCATGTAATAAATTACCAAACAATTTACTGAATAAACGCTTGAGCCACAAAACTAGCCTGGGCAGCCTCCGCCGCTTGCCGCCGGACTGCCGCAGCAATCTCGTCGCCGACCTTTTTTCTGTTTTTTTTAAACAAATCGGAGCACGCATTCTGATCATTGCTGGAGGAATTGATCCTGTTGATGACTTTTTTCCTGTGGTACTCGCGCTGCTCGTCTTTCGTGCCCCGCATTTCGTCGAACTCTCGGGCCGCCTGGTGGAGGCTGTCGACGCTATCGCCAACCTTATCGAGGCAGTGCTTGAGGGCCGCGCGCTCGGCGGCGCTCGCCTCCGTGTCGGTGGATTGGCGCACCATGAAGGCTCTGGCGGCTTGGGCTTGGGCAAGGGTGGCGGAGATGGCGGCGTAGCCCATTTTGTCAGGGTCATTGTCCTCGAATTGGGAGGCGTAGGGCTGAAGCAGGTTCACGCAGAACTTGACGTGGGAGGTCCTCTTGCACGCCGCCTCGAGTTGTGCGTCAGATGCGGCGGCAGCGTAGGTAGCGCAGACAATTTGCAGGAGCAGCAACATGGTAAAGGCGACCTTTGCCATGTTTTCGCATGCAAGAAATGGTTCAGAATATTGTTATTATTATGAGTTTTGGTTCTGGGAAATGCAAAGGGATTTTTGTTGCTAATTATAGTAGAAAGGAAATTGTGTTCATTCAAAGAAATAATTTGAGCCATGTTTTTCGATGGTCTAAATTTATTTCGACATTCTAGTTAAGTTTTCTAGGAAAAGAAAAGTATGAAGAATATTCTTTAAAGATGACCAAAGTTATTAACTAATTTAGGGACATTCAATTAAAATAGCTTTATATGGAACCATATTAAAGTAGCTGTAATATTCTAGGACCAACAATCCATGATCCACCAAAAATTACACAAGAAAATAAAATAGTTTTCGAGGTTTCAAGACTTCTTGACCTCTCGTTAACCACTACTGCACTTCATGCACGTATATAAAATATT
The DNA here is from genome assembly GCA_019321725.1 of Paulownia fortunei. Classification (NCBI taxonomy): domain Eukaryota; kingdom Viridiplantae; phylum Streptophyta; class Magnoliopsida; order Lamiales; family Paulowniaceae; genus Paulownia; species Paulownia fortunei. Next base: position 13,898,607 of record CM033124.1, read on the forward strand.
TTTTTATATTATATATTTAGAGGGGTGAATTAAAAAAGTTATTTTTTAAGTTTGAATTACTTACAAAAAAAAATATATATATATTTTTTAGGTTTGAATTATTTACAAAAAAAAAAATATTTAAATTTATAAATCACAAATACTCTCTTGATATTTATTTTTATTTTATGAATTATACTTATTAATGTATTTGTATTTTAAAAGATAATTAATTTTTTTGCAATTGGATTAAATCTTATGGGTATTTTGTATAATTCACCCTATTTAAAGTGAATCAAATACATTTAACGTGTATTTATGAAGTACAGCAAAATAAAATTCGGATGAAAAATTGATGTGCTTGTCACATAGCAGAGAGAAAAACCCAAATTAATGGAATGGCAAGGTAAAGCTACTGTAGTACTGTTTCACTCCTCTACCCACAAAAAATACTAGTAATTAATACTTCGGAGTAATAATGATAAGAAATATTACATTTCGAATTTGCAGTAAGTTCAAAGATCGAATTCACTATAACTCTCCTCTTTCAATTTATTTTTTCTGTAGCTTTTTTACACACTTTTAGATGACTAACATGCTTGATCTGACCGTTAGATTCATTAGATCAAGACATATATATTGTACCGATTATCTAAGTATGTATTGGAGGAATTAGAGAGAATATGGATTGAAAAGGAGGCAAATTTATTTTCAAGTTTTAATCTCATTTGTTCACTGTCAACTGCGATTGTGAAGATATTTTTAAAGGGCTGCTTCCTTCTTAAATCTGCATAGTGTAGCCCAATGGTTTATCTTACTTTGATTTCGCCCATTTGGATATTGGGCTCTTCGAAAGCCCATAACTCGAACAAGAAATGACAATCTGCTAACCCAGCTTAGCCCATTGCCCGGCTCTTTTACATAAAAGTTTGTTTGTTTGTTTTTTTTGTGTAAAGATGACAATAAGATGAGTTTCGAACTCGAAATCATTTGAATCTGTTTTATTTAGAGCAGATTTTAAAATTAGTAAATAGGTTGAAATGAATTTTAATTTTTTATTTTTAAATTCGTCCTAAACCTGCCATATTTAATTTTCAAAATTTATTTTTTAATTTATCATTTATATATTTATATGATATTATTTGCTAAAAAATATGTTTTTTTAGAAAGATTTAGTGATAATATTTTTAAAAAATATATTTTTAATAATTTAAAATTATAAAAATGAATCTAAAGGGTCCAACTCGTTGAATTCGGATCTGTGACAGAACGAATTCTTTAAAGATTTTAGTAGAGTGTGTTTCGAATTTTGACAAAACCATTTAAAACATATCCTGTTGCCTTCCTAATTTTTTGCTTTGCATATGGGAATGACTAAATACATTGGTTAAGATAAAAATTTAAACATTCATATTATAACACTATTGCCATAATTTTACACATGAACTAGGGCAGCAAGTATGTATTACATGGATGGACTGCTCTTTCTATTTATAAATAGGATGTATTTTGATTTGAGGTTGAATTTACACTTGATTTGTGGAGATTGAGAATGACCTGATATCCTGAGAATTCATGTGGGATTACAAATTCATTAGGCTCCATAATTTTATTTTATTTTTTGAACAATTTAGATTTCATATTTTATTTAATTAATTTTTTAAAAAGGATAAATCAATGGTGCTTACATTTTTTTCTTCGTATCTTATTGTTACGCCGTGCTCGAGGGTACGCTCGTAAATCTTGACAGATTTTTTGAAGTGATTGGGCTTACACACAGTTTTTTTGTGAAATGTTGGTATAATGATGACATAATAGTTGGCTCCCATAAAATTGAAAAAAACATTGTCAAAAGAAAAGGACAAAACTATGATCAGCTTTTTTTTAGTTTTTAAAGCTAGATATGATATGATATGATTAAGATTATTTATACATGTACGATGTATCTATCCTTTTGAGCTTTTGATATAAAAAAACAGAAAATAAGTGAAGAAAATATAAAAATTTAGTTCTTATAGAATTTCAAATAAGTAACTACTGCATCTCAAATTATATTTTAGTATTTTAACCTTATAAAAAAAATTAAATTGATTTATTTTTGGCATGGGCCTTGAGAGTTGCTCAAAGATGTGATTATTTTTGTGATTGAGTTTTAAATACTTAAATATGATGAAAAGGAAAAGATTAAGATTCTTAAAAGTTTATAATAGTCAAAATCTCCCTTTTTTTTTATCCTTTTTTTCTCTTGTCAAGCTTCATAATTTATTATCAGCCATCACCTTCTACATAGTCAATGCATTCCTTCATTAGATCTCATCTTTCTTGATTTTTTAAGCATATTTTTTCACTCCACTATCACCAATAGCAGATTTTTTTCTCAAACTTTTTTTATATGAAATCACAAAAATTGAATGAAAAATATTGTTGATTTTCAATTATTTTTTAATATGAAATTTAAAAATTTAGAGCATAATAAAATAAAAGTCTTAATGTGATCCAATGTTCACTTATTTTTTTCAATTTTTTAATCAGTAATGTCAACCGGCATTGACAACAGTGAGCAAGTGGGCCAAATAATTACATCTAACGGGGGCCCAATTCTAGCTTTTGTCCAGCAAAACCCATGTGATTATTGTTCGCTTCTGATTCTCAACACTTTTTAGATAATATCGTTTATTTTACTCCATTTTAAAATGAATTGTATTCCTAAGTTTTACCAAAAAAAAACTATTTTAAATTACTATTTTTTTTTTTGAAGTAAAATCTAATATGTAGATGATGTGGTATGTATACAAATTTTCAAAAGTAAGTTCATTGTGAATTTTTAACTCTTAAGTGGGTTTCTATTACAACACACACAAATCGTTAAACTGTTGGGATTGTCCCAACGAAAATTCTACAATATTAGAATCAGAGTAAAATAAATAATTTAAAAAATAGAAATTGAAAGTTGTAAAAAACTCAATAGAATTGCCTGTTGCATAACTTCAAAATGACATGAATGAAGATATTTATAAGTGTTTAATTTGGAATATGAGTCTCAAAGGCCATTTGTATACTTTTTGGCATTTTGAACTTAAACATCTCATTGAACTAAAATTAATTTTTTTTATTTAATTAATATAAACCTCTCTGTAGAGTTATTTAATAGGGTCTTTTAAGTTGTAAATTTAATTATATTAGATTGAACCTCTTATTATTATTATTTGAACCTCTTATTATTATTATTTGATGGATAAATAGGTTGATGTCATTTTATACTTTGTTACTAAGATGAAGAAAACACTTTCTTTATAGTCAATCCCGACCGAAAGAAAAAACGAGGGAATTTTTGAAATTCACTCGGCTCTACAGTATAACAATATCTAATTGACTCAAAGCAATGTTGTTAGAATCGGATCGGACCGGTTGGTTCAATCGGTCCAACCGAAAATCAAAGATCGATCCGATTCAGTTAGGCCAAAAAATCGTTTTGGCTGGTTTGACCGGTCAACAAATGGTCAAACCGATCAAAACCGTTCAAAATTGGTCAAAACTGGTTTGATCGATTTTAATATTTTTTTTTAAATTTTTTGTTTTTGATTTTTATAAAAATTTAAATTTGATATTTTATTATATTTATGTAATTATTTGAATTTTGTGTTTTATTATATGCATTTTTATGTAACTATTTATTTATTTTTATATTTAAAATATATTATATAAAAATTAATCTATTATATTATTATTTTACATAATAAAATAATAAAATATAATTAATTTTTATTAAATTAGTCTAATTAAATTGATCCGATCAATTAAACCACTAATTTTAATAAAATTAATTTCTACTCCGCTCCGATTATGAATATATTGACTCAAAGTATCAAAGGTCCGATTTTGTAATTCATTATTAATATGAAAAATAAAACTTTATTTGTTAATGACAGTGGCCAAGTCAAATTGGTCATCCTATGGTCCGTTGGTCGGTCTTAGACAGGAGGCAATATATTATAATTAAAAAATAAATATTTTAAACTAACATATGGCAACTGCTATGCAAACACTGCATGCGTGATGAATACTATATTACAGTTGATCTTGGAAAATAATTATTGGTATTATACTCAAATTTTCTTTAATTTGAGTTCACAATTAATAAAATTATATTAATAAATTATTTTAACTTGTCAATACATGGTGCTACATGATTGCATCTTTTTAAAAAAAATTGAAAGCATGTTTTAAAAAAAAAAATGACCATAAATTTAAAAATAAATAATATTTTTAATAAAAATAAGTAAAATAAATATATTTTTTATTTTTAAATAATTAAAAAAAATACCAAACGGGCTTTGTTAAAAGTTAGAATTGTAGAACATGACTCATATTTACAATATAATTAACTATACATATTTAGCTTCAAAAAAAGAACCTAATCTTCAAAACAACATCAATAATTTTCAATTTTTTTTAAAAAATATAATTCCTAAAACCCACTCATACACCTTATTAATTCTCTAATCTTGAAAAGGCGAACAATGATCAAATCTAGGTTGTGGAAAAAACTTGTTAACTTAGAATTAGTTCAATCTTTTTTTAATTTAGTCGTTTTGCGCAATCTAAAAATAGTATATATACACGATATGACGTGTTTGGACTTTCCCAAAATGAATAATTAGTCGTTGGTGGTGGCGGTCATTCATGTCGGCCATGCGCCCTTTAGTGTCATTTCACTGTCTTCGAGGGCAGTGTCTGCCAAAACCGCATCTTTTGACCGCCATCGCTTTTCTTCCAAAATATCAGTTCATGTTTTCAGATGTGAAAATACAACTTTATTCCCATCCCAATAAACTTTATTTGTTCCAAACTTGTACTCTCATTTTTCAAAAAAATAAAATTGATTTTTTTTTATTTTAATAATATCATTTAAAATTTAACTTACAATAACTACTTTAAGAGTAGTAATATAAAGACATATAAATTTTACTATATAAATTTCATTTAAAAAGTGGTATAAGTTCAAATGGGAACTTAAATCTTGGAAGGAAGGAAGTAACAACACTCTCCAATCCATAAAAATGCCTTTTCCAAACACAATAATAAAATAAGTTAATTTATTTATTTAAATTTAATTAAATAATACTAAATAATTTGAAAATTATTAATATTTAAAATATTAGCAAAATAAGCTATTATTTGGGATAGAGGAAATAATTGAATAGTTGATTTTAAAAATCTTAATTTGAGATACCAATATAAAAGAATATAAGATTTTAGCATGAAGATATTCGGATTCTCAATGATTATAAGTTCGAATTATTTTTTTAAAAAATAAAAAATAAAAAATAAATTAATATTCTTTAAGAAAAATAAAAACTCCATTCTATTTTTATATTTTATTATATTTATATTACAAAATTTCGGTAGCAACGCAATTATACATAAAGCTTTAAGGCCTCAAACACTCAACCTAAGACTTCTAGACTCAAAACACATTATAAAATTACCACACTTAAACCACTCAATACTTTCCCCCAAACTTGTTGCAAAGTGCCAGTGCATTGCTGGTCACGTGAGCCACATTAGTCATCCGGGCCCTAATAGAAGACTTAATCCTACCATTCAAGGCCTGGCCCGCAAACCCATCCGTGCAAGTACTGTCATCAGTAAGCGCAGCACTGACCCAAGTCTGCAAATTGCTCATGTGCCATATGAATTCCGGGCCTCGAGCCCGGCCCATGTTCTTGAGCTCCCGAACCGATTTGCTCAGCTTGTCCACGCTATCGCTCACCTCCTCTAAGCAGTCCTTGAGGGCGGCGTGCTCTTTGGGCTTTAGCCCGTGAAATTTAGTGAGTTTGGCCACAAATGTCTTGGTGGATTGGGCCCTATCGACACTCACTGATAGAGCTGTGATGACTAATTGTCGCGGGCTTTTGTTAATGATTGATGCATATGTGGATAGTGATTGAATGCAAACGGCGGGGTATGTGGTGGCTCTGCATGAAGTTCTAACAAAATTGGCAGCAGGATCGGTGGCGGAAGAGGCGGAGGCGGAGGCGGAGGCTAGAACATAAAAGAAAGAGAGGAACATTAGTGGGAATGAAAGAGTAGTAGGTCTACCCATATTTTTCTTGTGCGACGGCACAAGTATGGCAAGAAGGTGACCATATATTTATAAAGGCAATTCCATTCTTATCTTTCTTATCACATGTGTTATGGGTCCACAAAACACTTGACACGTGTGTACTGATGTAGTAACCGGATTGGCAATATTTTTGCTGGAAAAAAACCGAAACATAGTCCACCAATCATGCATTAATTGAAGGTTCAGTATAATCAAGGTAAGATTATTTTTTTTCATTTATTAAGTTATTTTATAATTAATTAATATAGATTTGAACAAGAAAGATCTACTATCCTTAAATAAAATAACTAATTGTACCGTATGTGGACAACCTTTGACGTTTTGTTACCGACATAGACTCAGACCCACCAGGATTCTGGCTTCTTGAATGTTTGGCTTCATCCCACAATAGGATAAAATACTTGAAAAAAAAAAAGAAAGAAAGAAAGATGAGTAATCCTCACTCGTTGAACACGCTTAAACACTGAGATCGACTGCTCAATGCGAAAGCACTTCAACTCAGTGTGTTAAAGCAATGGGAAACAAAGCTTTTGCTTTTTTAAACCCAATAGCAATAGCCGCCCAAAATCAGTTCATATAAAATGTGTTTACAGTATTCTTATTAATTTTTGTTTCTGTGAGGCATGACCTAGTATATAAATATATATTGATAATGACAATCGTATGTATGTATACATAATATATAAATATAAATACACATAGTGATAATGGCAATGACAATGTTTTGTATGTATAAACACATAATATATAAGGTGAATTATTAAAATTATCTGGAAATTTGAGTTATTTATATAAAAAAATTATTTAAGTTTGTAATACCCTTTAATATTTATTTTTATTTTATAAATTATACCTATCGAGTAAATATTTATAAAATAAAGACAAAACTCAAGTATATATTTAATATTTATTTTTATTTTATAAATTGTAAATATTTATAAAATAAAGACAAAACTCAAGTATGTATTTATAATACATAAATAGAATATTTATAATTTTGAAAGATAAATTAATTTTTTTATAATTAAATTAAATTTTAAGGATAATTTTTATAATTTACTCTATACACACTAATTATCATGGATCAAATATGTTGCTCTCCTGAAGACGGACACGGTGGAGTATGTGGAGCTTGAGGGAAATCTTGAAAATGAAAGGTTGAATTTTGAAAGTGAAAATGCAAACCACACAAATAAGGTATCTCTTAAGGATGTCGACTTGAGTTTTATTTATATTTAAACAATTTTTTAATAATATAATTATTTAAAATAATTGAATGATTTCATAAATATATTTGACATGTTGTAAATATGAATTTTGAGATAATATCTTGTCTCGTGATAAATATTAAAGTTAATTATAATATTGTAAAACGATGTTACATCTAATTATGGTACCAATAATTCATATATATATATATATATATGAACATTTTATGTTGTGTAGTCATTGAGAAGCAAAATTTTTGTCATTGTCATGGTGCCCATCGGGATAATTATTCCATTTTGGTGTTTCACTCTAACCACCAAATCAGGACTAATTGTGCAAATTAAGGAGGCAAACTAACATATGCATGGGGCCGGCCACCCGGTGAATGGGCCCACTAGAGCTGGACAAATGATTATGGGCCAAATTGTAATTGCAAAATAAAAGCCCATGTGTTTGTCTTCACCGTCTATTCTACGTTTAATATGCACATCACTTCCAAAAAAAATACTAGAAGTAATGCGAATTTATTTTTCCTTGAGCATGAAATAATGAGGAATGAATAGGAAAATAGCATATAATATAATCCCAAATTTAAATATAATCAAAGTCATCTAACATGAAATTAACAACATAGTGACTAGTTTAACCATTACATCTTGATATTGATTACCAAAACATAAACGAATCAATTAACCTAAAGAATCTAAACCCATTTCAACTCTTCATTTAATGAAAATTATGAGAATACTCATTTCTCACGTATTTAAATTATTTATTACTTTTCTTTTTAAATAAAAAAAACATAATATATAAGTATACATATTAATGTGGAGTTTGCTCCAAATCACCAAACTCCTTACTGTGAATCAACTTTAAAGTGGGCTTCTGCCTGCGTCACCATAAATTGTTAAAATATCGGGGTTTATCTCGATGAAAATGCTACAATACTCAAGTTAGAACCAGATCAAAAATAACAAATATTGAGTGTAGTAAAATTGTAGAAAATGAATTGGGTAACTATCAATTAGAGTTTGATGGTATTTATAAGTGTTTAAATGAGTTAATGATATGACATGATAATATACACGTGTTTTTAAGGCCTAGGACCCATTGGACCGGATTAATCTCTATTATCGAGCTTATCTCATTATTGGGCCTACTTACAAGATACCTCGGGCAAACAGTTGGGCCAGTTAATCTTATGCCCATTACATACTTATATATACACATATATTGGAAGGCAATGCAGATACTAATTAATCTCTCAAGTCTCAACTGCTTTTCCTATTTTATTATTTCAATCAGTGTAGTTATACGTAGGCCAATAAACTACAACCAATAATTTAAATTATTGGAATAAGTTTTATTTTTTTCTTTTCTCCTATGTACCAAAAAAAAAAAAAAAAAGGAATAATATAAACATGGCAAAATGACATAAATGCCATTGAAAAGATCAAATCAATGAATGATTAAGTGATGACGTTGCTATTCAATCAGGCCACAGAGGTGTGATTAACATTTAACAATGTTAATTAAGTGATGTTGATGTTAACGTTGCTTTCCAACTACAATTTCTGATTTTATTTAAAGAATTATTTATGCAAAGAATCTCATCGTCATTGCAGTCACAGAAAAATTGTAGTATAATGCACATTAAACTGTTCGACATTAAAAAAAGAAAAAAGAAAAAAAGGAGATGAGCTGTTAATTTTGGTTCATTAAATAATTAATGGAAAATTCTACTCCAATTTATTTGCCCAAAAAACAAACTACATGCAGAACTCTTTTATGTATTATGTACAAGTATGGTAATATTTATGTTACTTTTGATGTAATGTTATATTGAATATTTAGATGATTAATAAATATTTTATTTTATAAAAAATAAAATACTTATCTATTACTCACATATTTGATGTATTTTTCAATAAATATAATATCTAAAAAATGGTACAAATACCATTCGAGAGAGGCATTGGACAAAGGGAAATTGATAAAAGATAGGATAAAATAACAGGTTTTGACATGGTGAGTGTTTATTTGGTAAATACTTCTCCTCTAATATTATTTGGTTAAAAAATCTATCAAAATTTTCTTAGAATATCAAAACACTCCTAACCCAATGTATATGAAGAAAAAATCATCACTTTTAGCAAATTAAACTAGTAATTTTTTAAATAAAGAAAAAAGAAAATGACGTTGCTGAAAAACCCTACTATATTTTGTATTTTTTATATCTAGACTACTTTTCTCAAAATACATAAACTCCTCCTTAAGGATATTGCACAACATATTATGTGACTTCTGAAATTATCATATTTTTAGAATATTAATTGATATGGCATTTAGTTTTAATTAAAATCTTTTTGCTTTAAGGAGTTATCATGAAGTGCCAATTACACTCCCACCCAATATCTTCAAAAAAAAAAAAAAGCACAATAGTGGAAATTTCAAGAAAATAATTATGCTGAGAACTTCTAAAAGAAAAAAGGAGGAAAAAGAGAAAAAAAAAAAGTTACAAAATTTAATTTCTCTCTTCTCAAAAATAGACCCCCTAATTTGTTTCAAATCAATCCAAATCAATTTTGATTTCTCTCTTCTCTCTTTTTAAAAGCTTCTTCTAAAATATTATTCGATTATTTTAGAATTCATTTGTTATTTTTTGAAAAGGAATACAATTTAATTTTTAATTCGCTCGATAAAATTAAAATAGTGTGGTACTGATTCTTGTAAAATTTATTGTATTTTAGAAGGGCAGACATCCAAATTTCTATTAGCATTTGTATAGGATGCGAAATTTACTTCTTTGCATACCTCGTTTCAATTCTAGTTTTATGTTCAATCTCCTTTCGACAACAACAAAAAGCATGATTTGAAATCTTTGTTATTGTAAGAATTATTTGTATATGAGTTAGGAGTGCTCATGAATTAGATTGTCTTGAGTTCTGCAGGTTGGGACAGTAGAAGAATTCCCAGATGCTCTTTTTTTTTTTTTTTTGTTGGGGGCACAATTATATTTCCTGACATTAGTGTGAAGAGTAATATAGCGTAAATTCCTCTAATCATTAATCACATCAGCAAAAGGAATCATAAGTTTGATGTCTCCAAGAGTCAAAGGATGTGGAAGAGCACAAGGAACTTGCCAAACTTTTACTTTGTTAAATTACTCCAAATGTTTCTTTGTTTTGAAAAACTAAAGAAAATGAAAAAAAAATAAATCTGAATAATGTGTTCAAATATTGAATGACTGCCTAATTTTAAAAGGTTGTTGCTTGTAATGAGGAAGATATAGTCTTGCTTTTAAATTTTGGTGCCGTTTGATCAGATGAAAAGTGTATCTTGCTCTGATGTATAGTTTAATGAATAATATGTTCGTTTTGCCTCTGATGATTAGTTTATTACATCATAGAACTTCTTGCTTGTATTGCAACTTCTTGCAGGTTTTCAACCAGAATCGTGGGATAAGGCCCAATAGTTAACTTCAAGAGTTCTATCCGAATTATGGATTGAAACAAAGACAAGATATGATAGGCCAAGTTCACAGAATTTATAAAACAACACATAAAGTGGGTTATGCTTAAACTAAGCCAATTAAGACATAAGGTCTTTGCTGGGACCTTTTTTTCCCTCTGCCTCTGTAGAATGATCTTCAATATCTGATGGATCCCCTCAACCATGACCGCTGCTATTGCTTCTTTGGAATCTTTCTACTTAGCATCTTACAGAAATTATTAACGTTCGACTCCTTTAATTATGAGAAATTGATGTTAGTACTGAGCTGTATAGATTTTGCCATTTTCATGGTTTGAGTGGTTATTATTGTCCCCAATAGATTTGTTGTTTCAAGTTGTGCAATCAGTTTATCTGGATAGCTGTGATTACAGGTTCTCTGGAGACATGCCACATTGTGTTTGATGCAATTTTCCCTTCTAAAACAGAGTAATTTTATCCTTTTTCCTTTGGTTGTTCTTTTAGCCAAGCTCTGGATAATGTTGGATCCTGGTGTCCTGGATGTCTGATCACTGTTATAGCAGTTCATGGCATGAATGTTAAAGCAGTGATCACACCAAGAACTACTTAACCATGATTACTCTGATCCTCTGGCTGTGTAATTAAAGTTCATTCTATTAGGTTACTGAGACTCTGAGGCTCATGATTAAATCTCTCTTGATTGATGATGCTCATTCGGCATGGATAAATATTCGTGATGATTTACACTGTTTCTTGGTAGCTAGCATTCCGAATTATATCAGCTGGCAAATTTTCTCAATCATATTATGTCACTGCAGCTTTTATCCTGGATCTTAGGCATGCTGTGACTGGAAAAGCTTTACAACAGCACAAAGGTAAAAGAACCCTTCTTGCATATGCTGAGAATTTCCGAACAATCATGAAATATTTCATATTAAGACACTTAAAAGTAGAGAATTCCCTCTTGTCTATCAACCCATCTGATTATGTCCCAAGAATTAGCTCCCACCATTGTGGACCTCAAATGCAATTCCTCCCTTAGTTCTATCTCATTTGCCAGCACAGTTCTCTGGAGGTGGGGACCTGAACTGTCTGTATCTCAGGGCAACTCCTATCCTTTCAAGTAGTTATAATTTCTGCAGAATATCAAACCTAGAGTGGAAAATATGAACTGAATTTGCATTTCTGATATTCCCAACCTTCATCAAATTGACTGTTCAGACATGTAAACCAGTTGTCCAAATTAAGGTTATACTTTAACATTGGTAGCTCAGACATATCTACATGGGCCACTGTATTATTAAGAAATGATCATCAAAACAAGTTGGTCCTTTTGTCCAGCCAATTCAGAGTGGGCTGGCTTTTGTGGCAACCATCTTTTTCTGAGGTCCCCTCAATACTTGCTTTTCAGTTGATACTTGTTATTTGTCCCCCATTTCCCTCCTAGGGCCAATCAGTCCCATGCAAACTTTGCTTTGATTTTATGCAACCTTGTTTGTCTTGGGATAACATAGCATGTTAACCACTATGCATACATATATACATATAATTCTATTTTTGTGTTCCAAGATTTGTTTCACTTCCAATTATTTTAGGGCAATTGCACGTTTCTCTATCTAATAATTAAGGTACACTGTGTGTGGTTCGCACAAATATTTACATGAAAGAGATAAGGACATATAAGGCATTAGGAGCATTTTAGTTGGTGTTACATGGAATTTTTGTCATATGAGACAAGTCATGGCCTAGGAGACGATGGTCTTGTTCTTTATATTTTTAATTCTAGATTATCAATTTTTGTATTTCTAAAGAATAATATTGCGGTAAAGATCAATGTATTCTCTGTTGTCCTCTTAAGAATAAAATTTCAAAAGAAAACAAAAAGTTGCATGTATAGACATTTAGTAGTGGGATGTAATATAAGACGAACAGTTGATTCCAAAAACCTAAGGTGTAAATGTAATTATACTGAAAAGTGTCAGCTTATAGTGAAGGGGCGGATGTAGCCAATTGAATCAAGGCAGCGCATTGTGAATCAATCATGTGGGGGTTTAATTTCCGTCATTCGTTCATAACTTAAAATAAAAGAATTTTTTTTTCTTTTTTTCTTTTTTTTGTAAAGACGAAAAAAGTAATTTTATTTTCTCACCTATTTACTATAACGACAATCAATCAAATTATTACTATATTTATTTATTTTTCTACTTCTTCTTTCAAATACAGGATAAACCCGATGAGTTGTGTGTTTTTTTCTTCCAATTGAGGCTCTCCCTTTCACCTCCATGGGACGTATACATTGTTCATAACTATTCTTCAATTTGAGTTTTTTATTGTAATTTTGTGTAACACTTATATTGCATCACATATATGTAAAATATTTTGATATATATACTTAAAATTGATGACATATAATATATATACATAATATAAGATAAAATAAGATCTAATATAAAATTATAATAAAAAAATAAATTTGCCAACTTACACACCTAGCTAGCTGTACCCAAATAGACAGTAATGACAACAAAAGACCAAATAAAAGATTGATGGGCAGTCCTGGGATTTGGCACAAAGTCCCCTCTAAAGACAAAAAAAAAAAAAAAACCACTAAACCTTATAATTAAATCTTGCTATTTTACTAATCATCATTACCATTGCAAAAGGTTGGATTATAGTAAAGAATAAAATGATTAGTTCTGAATTTCTAATGACACCATTTCACTTAAACAAATGAACCTTTTTATTGAGCACAAAAAGATGTCTTGATCTCAGGTCAAACTACATTACTTTAGGCGCCGCTGCTGTTTATTTTTTTTTTTTTTGCCGATGTTGACTCCGGGAATATTTGCTTATTATTCTTCCATGTATAGTGGAAATACAGTTGTTCTCCTTCTTCTTCTTCTTATTTTATTACGCATATAAAGAGTACATAAGACATTTTTATACTTTTTTGCTTTTGTCCGAGCTTCTTTGCTTTTAGTGGGAGCACGAATTATATTAGGGCCAGGGATGGAGCTACCGGACGGTGGCTGCGGCCGCCCCTCTAGCTCTAATGTTTTTAAAATTTTATATTAAATTATTAAATTTTATTTTTTTTATTTTTTATTTATAAAAAAATCTCGACCCAGAGAACTCTAGACCTTTTGCATGCAAGGTAATAACTTTACCTGGTCTTGAGATTCACGAGTCAAGATATTATGTTACAATCCTTTATGTGTGGGTTTTATATGTAGATCACATGCAGAGTTATGATCCGGAGTTCATTTGGTTTTATTTTTAATTTTATTTTTCATATTTCCAACACTTCTAGGTTTAGAATATTTTTACTAGCTTTTTATGTAAAAATAAATAAAAATATATTTGAATTAGTTAGTGTAATTATTTTATGATATTTTCAGCATGAAAATATATAAAATGTTAGTAGGCCAGAAAATATGTTTTATATGTGTATTTTCATTTTCAAGTTTGACAATAAATTTTTGAAAATAAAAATAAGGGATATTTCAAATGAACATAAGTAAAATAATGATATTTTCATAATTTCAAATAATAAAAATTGAAAAAATTCTCCTAAAAAATGTAACGGACTCGCAAATTCCAAAACCCAAAAACCATTACCCTATTAATAAAGATGACACATTAAAAATAACACTTCACTATGTAGGATGACAAGCAAAATGTAGATTATTTACTCCATGAGCGAAAGAACTAGAAATATACAAGTGTATTTTTCATGTGGTTTTCTTTTTACCAGATATACTATGAATAAAATTATTGATGTTTAATCAATTCTTGTCCTTTCCTTAGTTTGTGGGTAAATACTAACTGCATCTCCAATTATTGCCAACCAAAAAACTGCTATTACCACACTATTGGCAGTCACATTTCTAACCCTTTATTTTGCAGCAGAATTTGACCACCAAAATGATTTCATCAGATCAGATCAGATAGTTAAGGTGCCAATACTAGTAGTTCTATTATTCACCCTTTTCTTTCCTTTATTTTCTAAAATAAATGATGGGTTGACAAGTAGCGCTTCTCTTTAAGAAAAGTGTACACTGTCTTAACTGTTTCTTTAATTTAGTTGAAAAAAATTAAAGTTTCTGGCAAGGGGCAAACCCTCATAAAGAACATTAGGTTTAGGACAATACATTATGAACATGCATTGTACCAAGTGAAGATGACAATGATTGATTGGTTAAACTTAAATGGTATAGGTCTAAATTAAGTTTTTGACAAGCACTTTGTGTGAATTACTCAAAATAGTCTAAAGTTTAATGCTGAAAGACTCTTTATACTTTGGTAACATTACTCCAAAAGTTTAGGATTAGATGGATGCAAAAAATTAGTTCACCTATGGTCGAAAGGTGTTGGATAAGAATTTGAGATCAAAAATTTTAAATTTGAATCCACTGTACCACTCTTTATACTTTAAATTTTAAGTTTTAAGGATTTGTCTAGTGTGGCTTACCATTTTGTCTGATTTTTTCAGCATAAAAAAAAATAAATTAAAATAATAGTTTATAAAAATGTACCACAATATATTATCGTTATCTTCACATGCCAAATTTGTCGAAACATCCGCAACTGTGTTGCCCTCTTTATAAATGTGAGTTATTTTGAAGGTAAAATTTTGAAGTGGATTGATGAGCCATGTTAGTTGAGTCTTTCATAAGTGTACCACAAGAATTGATTGGTTCAATTGATTGTATGGATGACATGGTACTCCCTTTGGTGAAGATTTTATGTTTATACCTATAATATGCTCCTTCTGTTCCAAATATATTGTTCAGATGCCTTGTTTTGAACATTTCAAAAATAATACTTCATCAAAATAATGATTTAACATATTTAACTTTTTAACTTAGGTGATAATCATATGACGACATATTATTTTATATAAAAAATTTAATTTATAATTTTAAATTTTATATCAAATCAAATCAAATTTATCACTAAATATAACAAGTGAAAACATTGTTTTCAAAAATTGGATCGATGTTCAATCGAGAATCAACGAATCTGTAGTCTTAAATTGTATCATAGCTCAAATTGGTTTTATAATTTTTTAATAAATTTAAATTTAATATTTTATTATATATATATTTAATTATTTAAATTTTATATTTTATTAAATTTTTTAATTAATTTTTTATCTTTTTTACTTTTAAAATATATTATACAATAATTAATTATTATATTACTATGCTATATAATAAAATTAAAAATATAATTAAATTTTATTAATTCAATCAATTCATCTAATTCAACCCATGCAATCAAATCAACTGATAATCAAAACTAAAACTCATTTTAGTGTGAGTATTTACTTAACACCCAAGGGAAAGACAACCACTAATTAAAGGGAGAATGAGATTTTTTTATATGTCCTCGAATGTCAAACCATTTACAGTGGGTTGAAACAATTAATCAGCAGTACAGTTCTCTGCTCTCTAGTAAATCGAAAACATGCCCCATCGTGTGCCCAAACTTACCGACCCACTTTACGAAAAGCTACTTTAAAATATTGTGTGTTGTTTTTCCAAGAACTGAACAATAAGAAAGAAAAAGAGGAAAAAGAGGAAAAAGTAAAAGAGAATAGCATAATTAGGGGGCTGATGGCTCAAATCCCAAAGGGGCTGTGACCCCCACCAAAAACAGTAGAAAAAGCATCCTTGGGATGTGCTAAATCTTACTTCTGATCAAGTGGAGTGGGGCATGCAAGGGGGTGATATTTTGATTATTCAAAGGTTTTTATTTTGACATGTTAAAATTTTGTAAGCCCGTGTGCAGTAGTAAAGCATCCGGACATTAAATTGAGGATCATATGTTTGATTTTTTTGGATGTTTCAATGGTTTTATATGGATTTTGTATTTTGATCCTGTTTGTTATTTTTATAATTTATTTAGAGTGTTATTATTGAATTTCAATAAGTGTCATTTGCTAATGTTCATTCATTTTGAGGGTCTATAAACTGTATTTATATTCGATATTATTTAGTCCGCTCCTATAATTAATCAAGATAAATTTAAATATCTGAATTATTAAAAAAAAAATCTTTGCAATTAGGTACAATTTGAACAAGATTATGAAATGTTACACACACACACGCGCACACACACACACGCGCATATATATATATATATATATATATAATAAGTTATAAGATTGTAAGTCATTAGACGTGTGTATAATTAATTTATAAAATGAAGCCTTGATATTATAATGTAGAACTCCAAGATTCCTAATTTTAATTTGAATATTACATAAATAAACAACATTTCATGCTCCATTAAACACAAAATGAGTTCTCCTCCTTGCACATTATTCATATTCCACCTTTTATTTTATTTTTTTGGATTAATAATATTTGTTCATGAGATAATATGTATTATTGAATATTTGAATGAAATTACCTCATAGAGAATATCATGAATTGAATTCAAAGAGTGAAATACAAGTAATAATAAAAAAATATAGAATAAAAGATTTGAACTCATGAATAAGTGCTGCACTTATATTAGAATGTATGAACTGGTAACTAGGGTATATTTATTGATCTTGTAATTTAAACAAAGCCTAATTTAAATATCCCATTTTTGAAAAAACTGCTCTCAAAAGTAGTAGTAATTGCAAATTGATAGTTTCCCAAATAAAAAAATATTATCTTAAAATATTAGGTATATCTATTTTATTTTTTTAATTACTTCTAAAAAATGATAGTTCACCTTTATCTTTTGAGCGCATCACTTTGATCCTTCTATTTATTGAAAAATTAAAAGATTTTTTTCTAGTTTTATTTGACTTAAGGACAAATTATGCAAATCTAATGATGTTTTTAAGGGATTAATAAGAAACATTTTATAGGATTATAGAGGAGTCTAACAATAACAAGATAAAGGGAAACTCCCATTTTTGTGGAAGTTTGAGAATGCGAGAGATTTACCTTAAAAATTAAGACTTTACTAGTGCACATCTCAAATACAAAATATAAACATTCATTTAGGTAGAGAAAGTATTTTATTATTGTATTTGCTTGAAATATTAACTTAATAATCCTTTCATTGTTGAGCATTTACCATGGTTTAATATTTGAAAGTATTAATTGTAGTCAATTAATATTTCATATTTTAATGTGATCGATCGTGTAAAAAACAAAAATGCAATTAAATACATGCTAAGCTCCCCATCCAACTTTTTCATTATTATATTTTTACTACATAAGTTTAATTATTATATAATTTTTTTTCACGTGATAATAATTAATATAATATAATAAAAAAATTAATAAATTTTGCAACAAAAATCATAAAGTCTTCCTTCAAAATTTCTGTTACACAAAATCCCCCAACATCAGTGCCACCCCAAAAGGGATAATAATCTTCAAACGTTACTTGCCCAAACATAGTAGTCACAAGATAACTATTTTTACATATAAATTACTATAATTATTCTTACAATATCTTCACCACTTAATCAAACCTTAACTATTTTTAGAATTCCAAAAACAAACCTTAACTAATTATCCATTAACAACCAAAAATCCCAAATTCAAACAAAACAATATTTTCTTTAGGAAACCAAAAGAAGCCCATACAAAATAGAAACAATAAAAGAAAAAAAAAAGAGGAGTAAAAAAGCTTAATTTACAGATCAAGTGCATTAGGGCCAGTGCAGTAATTCAACACATGGTTCCAAACCCACTGAACCAAGAACCTCCGTCGGATTCCGTTCATGTTATACGTGGCGCCATCTTTTCCGTTCAACATCTGCCCGGTGTACGACCCGCCTCCACCTGTTCCATAAATGCCCTCACATAAATCCGCTATTTCCACGGGGAAAACCGGGTCTTGACCCGCGTACCAAGCGTTAACTAACGGGTTTGTGCTTAGCTCCGCTATCTCGTGGGCTATCACGCTTATCATACCGTCCACCCCAACGTCGCCGTTCGGCGATTTAAGGGCCTTCAGCCCCGGGATATAATCCGGTACAGCGAAGGGGTACGAACACACGCCGGGGCACAGCTTAGCGGAGTTGCCCACCCAGGCGTACGGTAGCGTGTAGCCGACGATGGAAGGGAAAGTGAAGTAGTGAAAACCACATACATTGTTGCAGAAATCTTGAACGTACACGTCATCTGAGGTCAGCAAGAGGTAAACTCCGCTCTTGGGGTTGATCGGAAGCGGGCGAGTGGAGGCGGAAACAGCTGATTTTATCACGGATTGTACGGAAAGGCGCGTGAGTGACTTCCCGTGGGAGTAAAATCGGTCGTTCTTTTCCGCACCGACGCGGACTGTCCGCGATATGTTGGCACCGGTTTGATCGGTGTAAAGTTGGACGGTTTTCCACCAGCCGGCTACGGACGGTGGCTTAGAGTCGGTGGCGGAGATAGAGCCGATGAATTCGCGGATAATCCGCTTCTGGGAGCTCTGCCACCTACCGTACCAAATGGGGTAAACGGTAATATTAGCGGTGAGGACCGGGCCCATGTGGTACTTCAAGTGAACAAATTCCGATGAGCCTTCATACTTTTTTGACCCACCGAAGAGAAAATCTGTGGAGTTAGGCTTTGTATTGGGCCACGGGCGCCAAGAAACGACGGGCCCAGTGAAGAAGAGGAAGAGAAAGAGTGGCGCGAGAGTTATCGCCGTCATGAGTGGTGGTGCCGGTGTTATTATTATGGTCGAGTGAGTAGTGGCTAGTGTGAGAGTGGATTGGA
The DNA here is from genome assembly GCA_019321725.1 of Paulownia fortunei. Lineage (NCBI taxonomy): Eukaryota > Viridiplantae > Streptophyta > Magnoliopsida > Lamiales > Paulowniaceae > Paulownia > Paulownia fortunei. The sequence goes on from CM033124.1 coordinate 13,918,113, forward strand.
TTGGGATTTATATATAGTGATAAATGTTGCATGTAGGAACAAAAATTTTGAACTTGGGGGGGTTGGGGGTGGGGAGAGAGGGGTTGTGGTAATGGAGGACAGATGGATTCTTAAAAGTGTAGGTGGAAATGTGGGGCCTACCGTGGGGAATCGATGGTTTGATTGTGGATTTGTGATAGTGACGGGCCGGGTAGGATTCAAAGTCCGGCCCGGATTTACTTTCGGGTTTTGTATTCTTCTAGGGTTTTTGGCGGGAAAATGTGAAGCAGGGGTAGTTTGGGTATTTGCATGTGTTAAAGCACGCCTTTCGGGGGACCGCTCGGTGTTTTCTGTATTGGAAGTTTTGGAACCTAAATACTCTTTTCAGAGAGGTGGGACTACGAAAGAAAGGGTCTGATTCCTTGGTATATAATTATTGAAAAATAATATTCTTGAGAAAAAAGTAAAATAAAGCAATTTTAGAGAAAATACAATAATTTTTTTAAATGAATTTGGACAAGGGATAAGAACATAATGACTACAAAGGTGATATTTATTTTTTAAAATATATTTTAATATACATTTAATTTTTGAAAGTAGTATATAGATGATGGATAAAATATAGTAATTATAGTTAATTTTATATTTGTTTTACCCCCTTTTTATTATGAGCATCCTAAAAATTTCAAATTGTATGGTTTGCTCTTTGATCTGTATTAAAATTACAATTTTACTTAAATGATAAGTTGGTTTCCAATCAAGTTCATGTACATTAGGCTAAGGCTAGTACTTAATAGGCACTAAATCAACCGTACTTGTAGAAGTAGGTGGTACATTATCAACGCAATTTTTTCATAAAATATTTATTAAATTTTTATATTAAACGATGAGAATTATTTTATATCAATAGAATATAAATTTTATTATTACGGGCTCTAAGTGACTAAGGTGTTAAACGGGCTTCTCTTACGGCTTCGGAATCGATTCAATAGAAAAAAATGATATAGATTGGTTATATGCAATTAATGAACCTTTAGTTTAATAAAAGGTTTGGCATATTTATGGGGTGCAAGTATTATCACATAGTGTGCAGTTATTTTTGAACTACTTTATGGGCAGCTCAACTTGTTCAAACTTCAGAATTTTATGACGGACGTAATTTTGTAAGCAGAAAATCAATTGAAAATGAAATAAATTAGTGGAAATTTACATAATTTCTTTTCAATTTGATTGAAGTAATTGTTGGGGTTGAGGTTGCTAGTTTATGATGCACGAATATTTTAAAAAATAATTTTATAAAATATTGAATAATTTGTAAAGTATAAAACGCTTGCATTTCTCCTAAATTCGGTGGCTCGATTTTTCTTGTAGGAGGTTTTCCCCATAAATTTTCACTTTAAAATTTCATGTCCTTAAAAGTATAATTATATCATAATTTAAAGGAGATGATATTTTAAAAAAAAAAAATCACTTTAGGAAACATAATTTTTTTCAACATTTTAAAAAATAATAGGAACAATAAATTTAAAAGAGAGTTTTTCTTTTGTTTTTAAAAAGAACGTGAACCAATGTCCTAGTAGTTGCATCGGTGATTAAATTGGTGTTGTTGTCTTTCAATAATTCAATTTATCATATCAGTTCAACTGTTAATTTAATTAATCTAATAAAAATTGATTATATTTTTTATTGATTATATAGAATGATAATGCAATATACTAATTGTTATGTATAAGATAAAAAAAGATAAATGATCAACTAAAAACTATATTTAACAAATTTTAAATTTTAAATTTTAAATAATTATATATATAATCAAATACCAATTATAATCTTTTAAAAATAAAAAATTGTCTTTTTTTTTTGTAGATTTTAACCTAACTTTTGATGTTTTGCACCTCAATATAACGAACCTTTGTACTACGTAGTTGGTCCGTGGAAATTGTGGTTTATAGTTTACACACCAGCTTTCATCTATCCATCGTTCCTAAAGTACTATAGTCTATACAAATCTTCACTGCCTCATTAAAAGACAGATAGAAATTGAATGAGTTTCGTGTACCGATTCTTGCAACTTTCTTGAGTGACATACCCCACTTCACCCACACTCTTTTAAACTTGTTGCCATCCCACTTATATTTATGAACATTTGCAGTACAAGAAAGTTTTGCCCCTAAATTAAATGCAAAATTTATAGTTATTGTGACATGAAATGTAAGAATTAGGTCAAGAGAATTCAATATTCATGCACTGGACACAAATGCCAATATGTACATACATATAAAGTGGTGAATTTATATCTCTAAGGCTCAACATTCAATGTTGCGTGCCTCGAAAAAAGGGCAAAAAGTTTACCCTTAAAGTAAATTGAGAACCAACATCATTCTTAAAAAAAAAAGATTATATATATATATATATATATATAGTGAGCTCCAAAATTCCTAAGAGAAAAAGATAAAAATAGTATTATAGAAAAGACTCATGGAAAAGGAACATCAAGCTACCCTTTTATAATAAATTATTCCTCACATTTTTTTTGTGTTACACTTGCACACATTAGTGTATTTATTGATAATATTTGGGTATATATATTACGTACACTAAATATTATGTTCATCATTCTATTATATATTCAACGCATGTATCTTATATCAATACTTCATTTACTAAAACAAATAGAATGCTCGGCATAATAATATTTTTTGTACCTAACATATATGTACCGAATACAGCATAAATTTAATTTCACGATCACAAACATTATAAATTAAAACACTTGGAAATTAATATGTAATTGTGATACAAAAAGTGTGAGAGAAAATCAATATTATTTAATCCAAAATTTCGATTTCACAAACCACCAGCATGGTACATGGAAAGCAAAATATCTAAGCTAATTGAACGTAATCATATATATATATATATATATATATTAAAGTCAATCTAATTCCACAAATTGAATGAGACAAATAATTTCCAATCCATTGTCTAGTTGCAGGATTTCTTTAAAAAGGCTACATTTTTCTCTATTGGATGTTTTATATTCTACATTCAAACATATTTCATTTTGTTTCTTTAGCTCTCAATTTTAACCATTTTATGCAACAAAAAATTAGCCACATGAGAATTATATAGGTTTCAGAACTATTTGATACTTAAAATTATGTTTCAACTTGGACCGAAGAGTTTCCATTTAGAAAATAAAAGTGAAAAAATAGAAAAAAATTATTTACTTATAGTAATTCGTAAATCAGTCACATTTTATTTATATGAAAAATAACATAAAAAAATTATTTACTTATAGTTAAACTATAACTTTATAGATTTAATTATAACGTGAGCTACCCATAACAGAATACGATATATGAAAAATAACAAAAAAAAAACATTAAGATTGTAGCTCAACTGATTTAATTTATTACTTGGCAATGAAAAAACTAAAAAAATTATTTACTTATAGTAATTCGTGAATCAGTAACATTTATCCTAAATAAATTTTAATTTGATCAGACATTTTTGGACATTGTGATATGTTGACCCTTTGAGTCAAAACTTATGGCTTAATATGAATATTTGATAGTGACGACAGCTCTCATGGTCACATCCAATAGGAGTACTATTCTCCAAAATTTTCACTTGACAATTTTTTTTTTCTTCTTTGTCCCAAATTTATATTTCAATTATTTTTTTAGATATTTTAAAATAAGAGTTCATTTTATAAAATATTTTTTTTCTAATACTATTATCTCAATTAAAATAATAATATAAAATCACTATGACAATTAATTATAATTGTAATAGTGTAAAACTAGATTAGAACTTAAAATTTTTAATTTTTTTAATTCAAAACTTTGTATTAGGTCCATTTAGCCTTATAATTTTAGCAGCATTCAAACATGAAAGGATGGTTGGAGGCCTCTCGAAAAAAAAAAAAAAAAAAAAGAAGGAGGGGGGGGGGGTGTGGTGTGGTGTGGAGAAATGAAAATACAAAGAAACGGAGGATGGTAGTTAATGAAGGAGTGAATATCGCTGCTCTCCAATTATGTTCAGACGTAAGAGTCTCTGAAAAAAATGGGCCCACAACACAGCTGAACAAGAAAGCGAAGTGTGGGCCCATTTCAGGCCCAAATCTCTATAAACAAAATCATGGACAGTCCTTATTGGGCTTTTCGCGGGGCCCGTGTGTCCTGACGGTTTAGGCTCTTTTCCAGATTTTTGTGGCCACTTCCACTACACAGAGTCTGTTTTTGGTGTCTTTGGCTGGACTCGAGTCAAACTAGCCCACGCGTGCGCTGACACCTGTTATTTTGTCACGTTTCTCACGCGCTGCCGCTCAGCGTCCTTTTCTGGAGACAATGCTGCGAAAACTTTGGCCACTGTTCTCCGCCCCGGGCTACAGTCTGTGAAGTGTAGGTAGCAGCCACCTTCATTTGTCGGAGCGTGACTCCCAAGCTCCCGTACCGGGAGGTTAGGGAAAAGTGGGCCTCGGTGCGGCAAATCATTTGGGCCAACACTGCTTTTGGGCCACTTCAAAGTTTACCCGAGGTTAGGCAATAACGCTCCACTAGTGGATTTTAATTCAAAGTAAATCTAATTTTTTTCGCATAGATAATAAATAATAATAAATATTATGTATTATATTTTGTAGTTTTCATGAATTTATAATTAAAAATATTTTTTTAAATATAGGTCGGGATGATTAATTTTCAGCCAGTTACGTTTTTTGATTGAACGACTACAATTATATTAAAAGTTATAATTGTTAGCAACGATACAATTCAAATTTTTATACCGTAAAGTAATTCAAACGTTATATTTTGATTGTTCTTCCTCCAAGAAAATAATTATTTTTTATTACACAACCCAATGATAATTTATTATTTAGTCACTATTTCTCTACAATTTAATTGGAAACAACAAAAACGCACTATAATATATTATGATTGATCTCTCAACACTTAAATCTTTTACAAAATTAAACAAGAAGCTTGCATGAATAAGATGTCCTTCCAAGAGTGAAAAAGCCGACATTGAGGTGATGACATTTATATGGATACAACACTTATATCTCAATTTGCAAAAAAATTGATTAGTAGGAACTTTTTCTTTTTTCTTTTTTCTTTTTTCTTTTTTCTTTTACCAAGTGCTTTAATCAAAAGAAATGATGATGCTTATCTAACTATGATAATGCTCTGATCAATGATTAAAGTGGGTTAAATAGGATAAATAGCCGAAAGAGACCTCAATCATACATCAAAATTAACAAAATCTTACTGTTTTGTTGACATGGTTGATAGCAAATTACAATGTAAGATTATATTGATTCAGTAAAAATAATTAAAGTATACAAATATAGAGATGCAGACACTATACGATATAGATATTGCGATATTAATATTATAAAAATTAGTAAACAATACAACTAGGAAATTTTATCTCAAAATAAGTAATTTTATTTGTATCAAAAATAAAAATAAAATATTCCATAATATGGGTTAAAAAAATTTTCATTACGGTATTTGATAATCTATGTACGTTATTTTTACAATTGAATTTATGATATTTTAAGATGTTATGCTTTTGTGGCACACTTAATATACATGTTATTTATTTATTTATTTTATTAATTTTATAAAATAATTTTAATATTAGAGTAGTGTCCAACGAGTAAATTAGATTGAACATATTAGACTTTATTATATATTCAATAGGAATAAATTAAATATTTTTTATTTTTATTTATTTTAATTAAATTTATATGAAATTTTTGGATCATATATAACTATTTACATAGCCGTGCATATAACGACAATCATGAAATATGTTATGACTTTAATCTTAAATTTTATCCAGTCGAGAATGATTGAGATGAAACATCAATGCTCACATTCTCAAGACACTTGTGTATGTATATGAACACTTATTAGAGAATAAATACATTGAACAATTCCTCTTAAAAAAATTTTAATTGAAAATAAAATATTATCGAATATAAAAATTTTACGTTATTATAGCATAAAATTAGTTCTCCTACTTGAAATATCATGGTAATATTATGCATAGTTAGTTGTACTTTAATTTATTCTCTAATTAAATCAATAATCACAAGGAGAATATTTTAAATGTAATTTAATTTATGTATGAAAATTAATGAATAATCGACAAATGATTCATCACCAATCTAGATAAATAGTGGAATCTCTTATGTTTCCTAAGTTTTAGACTTGAGATCCTTAACCAAGGCCAAATGAAAATTAAAATAAAAGTTTTCTAATTCATAGTTGAATCAAGTAATTAGGACCAAACGCATAGTTTTTGGGTTACTAGCGTTTCAACAAATAATCATAATCTACACCTAATTCAGAGATTAGTTGATGGAATGACATTTTTTTTCTTAATTAAAATAGGATATTGATTGATTGTCAACTCTCATTATGAGATTCGAACCCATAAGCAACTAAGTTATAGATGCAAGGTGTTTATCAATAACTATCATATCTCCTAAATATCTTGTAATTGTATCTGGTCTATATATTATTGATAAGTTTTTTGTAATTAAAGAGTTATTATTGGAGCTTCTATACTTTTTATTAAGATGCTTTTAAGCCCATTCTCTATAATTTTTGTCAAATACTCAAAAGTATCTTATGAAATATAAACTCTCAAACATTTTAATCTTATATAATTGTCTCCTGCATGCTCTAAAAAACTCTTGTAACACCTCAAAGTATAATATATTGTAAGCAATTTATAAACTCAGACAAGTACCTTCCCATATGAATTTACAGGTGCCCAATTTGGATTTTTGAAACCCCACAAGATATTTTCACACATATCCATTACTGTGAAAACTAAAAACTTGTGGTAGAATATAATTTCTAACTCCTTTAGACAAAAGATCTTGATAAATGTCCTTTACCATGATCCTTTTTATGTGAGGCAACTTTCCCACCAAGGTTAAAGGCTTTTAGCATCAATTGGACAGGCTCCATTGAAATTACCACCATCTTTTTTGCTCTTGTACTTTATGTTGTCTAAAGAGAATTATATCCATAAGTTTAAGGGTGCTAGAAAAATGTCAAAGCCTTTAACATTCACATTCTCTTTGGATCCAAAATCTAGTTGTGCAAAATATAAAATGTAAAAGAAAAAAAAAAAAAAAAAAAAGAGTCCATTCACATTTCTTTAACAAAATAGTGCCTAAAAAGAAGTTTTCTCTTTCTTTCTATCTCTCTGTCTTTTTCTTTTTGGTTAATTGAGTGTAAAAAAGACACAGAATTGGAAAAAGATAATTAACAAAAAATTACAGTAATTTTACTTATGTATGTTTCTCTTTAGTATTTTCCTTCAAAATAAAATAAAAGCGAATATTTTTTTTTCATTTAGATCCAAGATCAGATCCAAATAGATCTTATAGTTATTCACATCTTACTTAAACAAACGTATTGCCATGGGCTCTCTTGGTGCAACTTGGCCTTTCAATATTATAAATAATACACATACAGAACCATCACAATATTTGGGCCTCAAGCCTATGTTTATTAGGCTTTTGTTATCCATGTCATGTGCAATTCCTTTGCTCCTGTACTAATTTCCTTATCAGTTCCCTTGAAGCTACTCTCTTTTTCTTGCTTCATTTTTTTTTAATTTTTTTAATAGAGAACAATTAAATAAATACCAAACATTATATTTATATTTCAAACTCATTAAATACAAATAATACAAATAATTATATCTTTCATATTATAAATAATATCAACATATCAAAAACTTATAAAAAGAATTGCTACACACTGAAACTAGGGCTGCAAGTTACTCGCGAACTATTCGAATCTCGACTCGAAGAAAAATTCGTTCGAGATCGATCGTTAATTTTAACGAGCCGAATTCAAGTTTAGTAGTATTTGACTCGCTAGCTCGCGAGCTCAAACTCAAACTCAACTCGTTTATATGCTCGTGAACCTGTTTGCGAGTTCGAGCTCGCAAGCCTACTCATTTATATGCTTACGAACCTGTTCGCGAGTTCGAACTTGAACTTGGTTTGTTTATATATTCACGAATCTATTCGCAAGCCTGACTCCTTTGATAAGTTCACAAACATGTTCGCTAGTGGCTTATTTAGAAGTTCGATAGTAGACTTGAAAAAATTATAACATAAAGTTTTTCAATAAAACTGAACACAACACCTTTGAGAAAAAGGTAAAAATTCACACCACTAAGTCAACTACATTTTTATATAATCAAGCATATTAAAATATTTTTTAAAAACTAGCATAATCAATAAATAAAATTTAATGCAAATCTTATAATGGTATATTTAGAATAATTAATTAAATAAATATGTATAACCAAGATAATTTATAAAATAAGAATACAAATTTAGAATAATTAATAAAATTAGGCTAATCAAATAAAACCAACTATTAGTATGATTTATGAAACATTTAGAGTATCACCTATTTAAAATTAATAATTTTTGTACATTTAAAAAATATAAATAGAAAATAATAAATTTAGATTAATCAACTTAGAGCAATAAATAAAATTTAATAATATACTATAGAATCATCGAATTAGAATAATTAAATAAAAAATAAAAGTCAAATTTAAGATAATAAATAAAAATTAAGATAAAATAAGAAAAAATATAAAATAATAAAATTAAAACTAATCAAATGTCATACTTTAAAAAAATACATTTAAATTAAAATTAGTTAGAAGATTAGATAGTTATTTTGCTTTAAAAATTAAAAAATATAAAAATATAAATATGTAATAATATACTTAATCTCTAAATGTTAGAATGATAAACTATAATAATAAACTAAAATTTTATATATTAACTATTTTTAAAATAATTCATAAACTAAGAACTTTAATTAATAATAATAAATATAGATTAAAATATAAAATAAATAATTAAATTTCATCTTCAGATAATTCATTAAAATAAGATTAAATTTAGAATTATAAGTTTATTTTAATTTAATGAAATATACCTATCTCCGAATTCATGTCATTCAATGATATTTTTTTGATCTTTTTTGTATTATATCCAAATAAAATTTGAATCGCGAATTATTATAAAAGCCGAATAATATCCGCACATACTTTTTTTACTATACTCTTAAGGGGTGATTAGTATATAAAAATAAAATTATATAGGAATAGAATGAATTTAGAAATGTCGAATAAATTTGCTACATTTATAATATTTAACAATAAGAATATAAATAGAGAATAATAAATTTATAGTAATTAAGAAAAAAACTCAATTCTAAATTCTAAAATGATAAACTATAATAGTCAACTAAAAATTTTATATACTAACTACACTTTAAATCATTCATAAAAATTTAAAGTTAATAATAATAAAATTAATATAATAAGCAAAATTTAATAATATACTATAAAACCATGATTTAGAATAATTAAATAAAAAATAAAAATCCAATTTAAAATAATAAATAAAAGTTAAGATAAAAGAAGAATAAAAGTATAAAATAGTAAAATAAAAACTAATCAAATATCATACTTTAAAATAATACATTTAGATTAAAATTAGTTAGAAGATTAGATAGTTGTTTCGCTTAAAAATTAAAAAATTTAAAAATATTTAAATATAAATATGTAATAATATACTTAGTTTAATCAACTAAAATTCAATTATAAATCTTAAAATAATAAATTATAATAATAAACTAAAATTTTATATATTAATTATATTTAAAATAATTCATAAATTAAAAACTTCAATTAATAATAATAAGCGTAGATTAAAAAAAAAAATTATGTTATTTTATATTTTTGAAATGAAATGTGCTTATCTAGTTCGAGCTCGATTGTATGTTTAACTCGAAAATGAGCTCGAGCTCGAATTTTTTTCTGTTTAACTTGATTACAGCCCTAACTGGAACTCAAATCTCTCAGTCATTCAGCCTCAACCTAATTATTTTATGTATATTGTGCATTTAAAATTTTATGAGTGAAAAAAAATAATAAATTAATTAAGGTTACATTTGGATGGAAAGATTTGAATTTGAGCGAAAAATTTTAAATGTCTCATTTTAAAATAAATTTAAAATCCATCACAATAATTTTAAAAATAATTCAAAATAAAAATTTAAAAAATTTAAAATTCATTTGATCATAAGATTATCCAAACAAAATTAATGAATTTATTATTATGAATTTGAAATCCTTAGATTCAATTCCATAAGCATGAATTCACACTCTTATTTCTAAACAAAACCATATTCATAGTTTTCCAAAGCATGTGAAAGAGGCAAACAAAGAGCCTGTCCAGTAAATCCAGTAAATTAGGCTCTTATGCTCTGATGCCAAATGCATGGCTCTTAAACAAATTATGACATGCCCAGCTACACAGTTAACTGTTTAAGAGCAGCCGTCTTTCAAAACCGTAACATAAAATTAAAACTTGGAATTTTCTGATGCAAAATCTTCAGAATCGAAACACAAACTTAAAACTTAAAATGCAACTGCAAGGCGAAGTAAATAATACACAGGATAATAAATTGATTCTCAAATCTAGGAATGATGTGAAATTCAGTTTACCAACTTTAGAGGAAAATTTGAATTTGTTCAGCTAAAAGTACGGAGCAGATTAACTAAGGTAAATTACTTGCCGGATTTTTCACTTGCTGCTCAACTGTACAGTCACATTTCCTAATGGGACAACATAATAAGAAAGTAAAACTCATGAACAAAGGACCACATCATAAGTTTGAAGTTCATTTCTAAACTATTAAAAGTATTGTGCATTCAAGCGTAAATAAATGAAATACCTACATTCCCCTTTCTTAAATGGTCTTTCACAACCTTGCTACAAGTCTTAAGCTCATCAGTTCATTAATCTGATATTCAAATTTCAAACTTCTAACAGGTCAAAATCAATAAACTAGTGTTCAACTTAACTAGCAAATGCAGAAATACAGCGAAGGCAAGGGATGTCTAGGAATCCGCAATGGTAACTTCAACTTCTACACCAGGTTCAATGGTGATTGAAGTAATTTGCTTCACAACATCCGGGGAGCTAAAAAGATCAATCACTCGCTTGTGTACCCGCAGCTCAAACCTATCCCATGTATTTGTTCCTAAAGAACAAATTCCAGTAAAGCAAAGATTTCAAATCCATATATCAATAGAGACAAGAAAATGTAACAGCCATCAGCTTATTAAATGTGATTCGAAGGAAACTCATATGCACAAAACATACTACAACAAAAATTCCCAAATTCTACTTAAAAAATAAGTTAAAAGAGATAACTAGATGCAAACTAGATATTAAACCAATCAAATAAAGACACGTGATGGTTTTAAACCACAAAATATATGTTAAATTGAAATAAATCATGAAAAGTACACAAAATAAGAAATAAAAAACCACTTACCCCTGATAAAGACAATTCACTGAAGTTTACATTCAAAATTGAATATTAACACAAACTAAGAGGACCATATTCAAAAAGAAAGTAATCAATACAAGATGAAGAAAACAAGAGGTGGTCTACACCTATTGACAGTCTTGGCCCTATGATCCGACCAATGGTTTTAATTTAAGAATACACAAAATGAATTAAGTTTCAGCTCTTACAACCAAAAATTTCACTAATTTCTATGTAAACAAATACATACAAAAACTTCCAGAAAATGGATAAACACAAGTGAAAACAACGCAGAACTTTCAATTTTTGAACCAAGCTAAATTGTACAATAGAAAACTAGTGACAGTTTCACATAAGGAAAAAAAATGAAATAAATTTTTCTTCACACTTGTTATAGAATTCATACCTTCACCACATGGAGACTTCCGAGTGGTGATATGAAGAACCTTGGTAGGCATTCTCACTGGTCCCTTGACCCTGAGCCTTTTGTCCTTGGCACCACGTACCAAGTCAGCACAAACTGTTAAAATAAATTTCAAGTCAACAGTGCCTCAAACTATTTAAAAAATCACATATCAGAAAGGCTGAAATTGATCCTCAAGTATCTGAACTCAGAGCATAACCATCAGTAGTAAATTGCTTCCATCTGATTAAAAACTAACCCACTGAACATTGCCAAGAAATCCCCATCCTTATAGACTAAGACAGAACAGAACATAGTCTTAGAATTATTGTCTGTATGTCATTGTTACCTATACAATTTCAAGTAGTCTAACAATCATTTTCTGTAGGTCAATGTTACTTATACAATTTCAAGTACTTTTGCTCACCGTAAACTCAAATAACTCATCTCCTGTTATACAAGTATTATATTAAAAAAAACTTATGATGTTCATAATCACTCAAAACAACAAAAGGTATAATGCAACACAGCACAATGAGTATGATCAAACACAGAGTACAGCAATGAAGAAGACAACATAAAATTCTTAATCTACATTTTCAATGGAGACCAACTGGCTATTATTCGGATATACAATTCCATATACAAAGAATATTGGATGAACGAGCCAATATAGTAAGATCGGACAAGGAAGGCACATTTCATTTCACCTAATCCATACTAATAAAATTTCCTAATAGTAAAGCTTAATAGGTAATGCGAGTGACTACCTCAGAAAACTGTTTACTATTCAAAGCGCATTTACTATTATGATCAAACGCATTAGCACAACAATGCCAGAAAAAATAGCCAAAAACTCTCAATCCGCAATTCAAATCAGAAAACAAAATGAAAATTTCTCCAAAATACAAACATCAAGAACACACAACACTCAGTAAAAATGACTACTTGCGAAATGTGAAAGATCAATACATATCTATCGAATAGTCGCATAATATTAAGATTAAGAGGGTTTACCTTTTTCGAGATTCTTGACATTCTTCGAAGACAGAGTTATGCGGATCTTGTGAATCTGCTCCTGGGGCTCCTCCAAACCCGGCTTCGTCGGCTTCATTGCTGCGTACGCCATTTTTTTTTTTTTCTACGAGCAAACAGACACACAAAATCACACTGTGAATAAAAAAAATAAATATAAATCTTCGCGAAAAGAAATCGGGAATAGATTTGGGAATTTGAAAATATCATTATTTCAGCTAGTGATTGTACCGGAGGCAGATTAAAGAAGAGCGCGGCGGCGGAGCTGAGAAAACTGGGCAGCCCCTGCGCTACGACGACTTCTTGGAGACAAATAAGAGTTCAGCGGATTTTTGATGAGTTTATAAATCTAGGGCTAGGGTTTTTCTTTTTCAAAATAATTGCGTCTACCCCCTGAGGTCTTGTGTAATTATAAAAACATACCCAATAACTCTTTTTTCTTCTGATTATATCCACTTCATAATCCATAAATCATAATAAATATTGCCCATACTAAAACGTTGTAATTGAAAAGTCAAGGATTTTGAATTGAAAAAAGAATTGGAGTTAAAAATTTCAATACACTTATTATATAAAATGAGATCAGGATTTACAATAGTAATTGAAAAAATTAGTTTAAAACAAATACTAAAAAATTAAAATCTTTTATAACTCAAAATTAATAAAAAATTAATTTTATGCCACTTTCTTCCAAAATTTCTTTTATCATAAACAATATATTACATCTGAAAATTACCTTTGGAACAAAAAAAATTATACATTTCAAAATGTATGGCATGATTTGAGTTTGATTTTTATTTGTTGTCTATTCTTACTGTAGAAAACTTCTTTCCTAATTTTTTTTGTTTTTCAAGAAACTTCTTTCCCAAATAAGACGATCATATTATGATAATAATGATTTGATTTAACCTTTTTAAATTAAAAAGAATGGTGGAATACTAGCATACAACAATAAATATCTACTTTTATAGTAAAGATATATATATATGGAAACAAATAAAATTAGAATACCAGATAGAAGAGGAGGGAGTATTGTCGATTTGCAATTGTTAACTACTCAATCCTTCCTTTAATCTAAACACAATTTAAAGTAATCAACTAGTTATATGTTTTTTCATTTATACTCTTAACAATTATATTTATCTTTAAAAAGAATATATTTGAATATTTTGTATTATAATTGAAGAATAATTTTGCACCAAAACATGCCGTATGCACGAAATTGCATCTTATTTAGATATGCAAATGAATCAAATCGAGTCGAACACAATACTGTTCAAGTTTGTTTAAATTTCACCGAACTTCAAAATTTGTGTTTGAATTGGTTTAATTATTAGCTGAGTCAAGTTTGAACGAATTTTAATCAAATCGAACACAAATTGAATTCGAATAATTTGATCTTTTTATACATATTTTTTTATTTTTTTACTAATCAAATTGAGTTCGGGACGAATTTCAAATTTTATTAAATGAAAAAATATGTTGAAACTTGATTTGTTAAGTTGACGAATCCAACTCCAATAAACTTTTAATGATCGATTTAAAATTAAGTATCGAGTAACTTTTGGTTATTTTTTAAACTCTAAATCTTATTTTCCATTGCACAACAAAGGAAAAGGAGAAAAAATGGATTCAATTGATTTCTTGGAACTTTAAAGCATTCAATTGTGAAATACTTCATACATATACAAAAGGAAAGGAGGAAAAGAGGAAATGGTAAATACACAAGTCTCAAGTAGAATTCTGAGATGATATATCCACGCTATCCACACCTTATGGTCTGTTTTGATTAAAGAGTTGGGGAGCAAGCTTTACAGAAAAATACTACATAAAAAAGGATTTACAGACAATGATCATCAGATATCTGAATTGGCAGCCCACGCATTCATGAAACCTAATATACTTCAACAATAATCAGTTAATTAAAAACTGTGTCAAATGCATGTTATACCTGATAGAGTGTACATCGAATAAAGATTCATTATTCATCTACACAAATTCATGTAAAATTTATGTATTTTCGTGTGTAAATAAAAGGTGTATGTTACACTAAGTGTCCTAAGTGTAACATTTACAAAACCTTAGAAATTGGAGAAATAATCATTTTGTAATAATAATCGATTAGTTAATTCCGCCTATTGTCATCAACTACTTTATCTAACTATAAAATGCTTACAAAAGGTGTCGATAATACCACTAGTATACTGTATCAAAATTCAATTTGGATCATCTGTTATAATTTAGTATTTTATATTGTATTACTCATTATAAATCCATACATGCATGTTAAGTATGTGAATGTTTAATATAAAATATAAAATTGGGATAAAAATCGGAATTAATCAAAATCTCCATCTTCAAGCACTAACTTCAGGGCACTATTTTCTGATTCAACCACTGAAGGTACCACTGAAAACCCAATTGAGTCCACCTTCTTCTGCAGAGAACTTTAACATAATGTTGGCATTGTTTCAGACATCTTATATAGATAACATAGAGATAAATTTCCAATGCCTCAATGCCGTGTAGAAGTAATTAGTCTCAGCAAAAATTAATACACAGGAAAATGATTCGTTAACTTTGTGAAGGAGATCATCAATCACTTTTAATGGGATTAGGATTCACCGAAGGACAAGTCGAGTAGAATGTTATTCTCCACAAGAAAAAAAAAAAACACTAAAATAATATAAAAGATGAAGTATGTACATTGATTGCACAAGTCTCTCGGCGATTTGATAATTTTACTGTATCATAACTCTTCAGAATTTGAATCCTCCAATTCATCATCCTCAAGCCCAGTTTCAATCTTCTAAAGGAAAACAAATGCATCCCATATTAAGTATATTGGAGAAAATATGTTAAAGTTTTACTTAAGAATAATAATAATAATAATATTTAATTCCAGTATTCTGAGTCTTCAGAAAATACAAGGAAAATGGATTTTGAGTGACATGTTGCTCTAGGACATCAATAATTAGTTTAAAGAAGAAAAGGAAAATAACAAGCATTATGGGAATTATACACTTTTTGTTACATGTGTGTTAAACAAGTTCGTCAGCCATGGTAATTACCCAACTCATCCTTCTCATAAACAAAGTTAACCTCGTTTAGAATCCAAAGCTGTTGCTAGCACATAAAGATGTCATCATATCAGGACTTTACCACAGAAAACATCTATGAAATCAGGTAGCGAAAAATAATGTGAACGAATTTTAACAAAGAATTCAGCCAATAACATCTACGAAAACAGGCACTGAGCAAGGACTAGGGTTGAGAAAATAGACACTAATCTAAATATAAGTTTTTTTGTTTTGATCCCAAAATGTAACGATAACTCTAAACCCAACATTGTTTTGCTCGATCACATTTTCAAAGAAGGCGTCTTCCTATTTTTGTAGAAATTTGAAAGACAAATGCGGAAATGTATAAAAATTTCTAAAATATTTCAAAGTAAAATCTAGAATAGGATAAAAAAAAATGGTGAATAGTAGTAGAAATTTATAGGAATGTACAGAAGGTTAGGGAAAGGTTACGCAAATATTTATACGAATGTACAGAAGGTTAGGGAAAGGTTACGCAAGCCTCTTTGATGTATATTAGTAGCAATATTCTTGGAGTGCTTTTCATATCTACCGTCCATTCAAGGATATCTAACAGCAATATTCTTGGAGGGCATTCTATATCCACCGTCCATTGAAAGAGTTTGATAGTATAAATAGATGGTCATATAAATAGATGTTTGTGTACATTCTTCATATACACAAACATCAAGTCATACATCACACATTTTTTCTTTCCTAATCAATTCGTACCCTTTTTTCATACACAAATACATCGAGTCACATATCGAGAACTCCTCCTATCCTCTTCATATTTTTGCTTATCATTTCTTCATACACTAACACACAAACACATGAGTAATACCTCAAACACAGAATTAAAACACACAAAGGCAAACGCATTGATATCTGAAGCTTCAAATATAACTCAAATAAAGGATTAAAAATAGAAAGTAAGAGAGTAAACCTTACGATCTCAAAATTTGCTTCAATTGCCTTTCCAATCAACAGTTATATAATCATTTATATCAAACAGAATCCAAATTCATGCATATGATTGGAAATATATAAGTGACCAATACAATTAAAACAATACACATATTTTAGTATCATATCTTTAGCTAAAGGAATGTGTTTGCCACGAATGCAGAATGTTAAAATAGAATTGAAGTCAAATGCCGAAAAAAGAATTTCAAAGACAGCAGACAGAATTTCAATGGTGAGTGAGAATTTCAAAAGTGAGACTGCAAACTGATACATAGGAGTTCTAGTTTGTCATAGTACAAATTGTCTAGAGAATAGTCGAGAGTCTTTATGCAAAACTACTTAATTGTGCATAAACTCCTCGTTGGAATGGTTGTGTCCTCCAGCTGTCATTCTCGGGTGGAATTATGGGCTGTCTGGGATTTGGAATGATTTTACTGTGCATAAACTCCTCCTCGTTAGAATGGTTGTGCCCTACAGCGGTGATTGTCGGATGGAATTATCGGCTCTATGGGATTATGGAATTGGGGATTATGATTTGTTATGAAAATTGAAAAAATTAAGCACCAAAGAATAAAATGTTTTTTATGAAAATTGAAAAAATTAAACACCAAAATAATACTTTTTTTGTATATTGGTGAAGTTGTGCACCCCTATAACACATAATATTGTCAAATATATACTTAAAAAAATATTTTATACACTTACAAAATCTTTTACGATTGGCCCATTACTAACTAAAGTGATGATTTTATTTGGGAAGACAAAAAATATGGTCAAAATCAGCTTGAAAGAAAATTCCAACGCATGAAAAAAGAGGATATTTTCGAATTGTGTTGCCCTATTTCAAAGGCTAAGAAAAACACTTACTCTCGTTTTTTTTTTTTAGAAAAAAAAAAAGAAAAAAGAAAAACATACCACCTTCCCTTTAAGCTTTTAACATAGCTCTATAAATTTGAAGTCCATTTTACCCTAATACTATTTAAGCTTTTAACAAATCTAAGTATATATTTTTCAAGAATCCACCTTTGCTACACATTTTATATTTTAGCTCATTTACTGTGATATTAACAATAATTGATAAACTATTTTTAGTTCTTAATTCATCAAATCTAACTCAAGCAAAAATAGTAGACGAATTATGAAATAATTCACAACATTCAAGTCAAAAATAGCTAATGAAAACACTTCACTGGAACTAAAAGCACATATCTGATCAACCAAAGCAAAATACTAAAGTTTCGCTATGAATTGAACAATACAAAGATCACAGCTAGTAAAATTTAATGAAACAATAACCAAAAATGAGATTCAAATTTGTCATCCATTTTTCAGTAATTGTCCAATAAAAGGACAAATTTCTAACTCAACAATTTTTTTGCCCAAATACGAAAATTTTCCCACATATTGACTCATGACAGCTACACCTTCTCCATTGCTCGTCCAGAATACTCTAGGAAATTCTCAGCCTAAGCCACGAGCGTGCTGGCAGTGGTTGATTCGCTGCAAAAGAAAAAGTTCTCGTCAAGAAGTTGAAAAAAGATTACAAGTGCATAACAGAGAAATCTAAGTTCTTGAAAAAAGATTACAAGTGCATAACAGAGAAATCTAAGTTACAAAAAATGATGAGAAACAAAGAAAACAACACACAGGGACGTCTAGGTTATCTAAGTAGCAGATGATGTGGTAAAAAATGGTAAACTTGAAAATAACAAGGGTGCTTCAAAATGTTTCAGAAGAATCATTTTTATTTTTTGGCAACACAGGTGGTAGAAACGGGCCAAATGTTTGTTAATGATACAGAGCTCATTCTGTCAGAAGCTAATATGCCACCATTTTAAAGCATAACCCCTAATTCATTTACATATGACAACTATAGGAAAAACTCATTATGAAGTAGACAAAAGCGAACACAATTCATAAGGTTTCTCCTGCACCAGTTAAAGATTCCACAATAAAAGTAAACAAACAACAATATCTAGTAATTTCAGGTAAAAATGCAATAAAACAATAGGAAAAAAGAGAAGGGCATTACTATTTCCAGACGGGTGGGAGCTTCTTGGTCTTCTTGTAGTA
This sequence comes from Paulownia fortunei, assembly GCA_019321725.1. Taxonomy (NCBI): domain Eukaryota; kingdom Viridiplantae; phylum Streptophyta; class Magnoliopsida; order Lamiales; family Paulowniaceae; genus Paulownia; species Paulownia fortunei. The sequence goes on from CM033124.1 coordinate 13,937,051, forward strand.
ACGAGCCAAACGGTGAATCCTGCTCTCCACCAAAATCAACCTGAACTTTGAATCCTTATCCTTCCTGTTCCTCTCCAAATGCTTCCTGATCGCCACCGCCTTCTTGATCAAGTGATAAAGATCCTCAGGAATCTCAGGCGCGAGCCCTAACATATCAATAACCAAAACGCAATTCACAAATGAAAAAACCCAATTTTTAACCAGAAATTTTCATATTCAACAGCAGATATCTTTAATACCGTGAGCCTTGAGAATACGCAGGATCTTGCTGCCAGTAACGCTCTTAACCTGAGCAATACCGTGAGAATCACGAAGAATCACACCGATTTGTGATGGTGTCATTCCCCTCTTCGCAAACTTGCAGATATTTTCTTCAACCTTGCGAATTTAAATTTTTTAAAAAATATGACAAAATAGATTCAAATTCGTCAAATATCAATACAAACGCATGACATATAAATGCTTGCACAAATGTGAAATTTTTATTAGATAAGCTTACATCTGGAGAGGAGATTTTGAGCCAGCTGGGAGGAGTTCTCTTGTAAGGTAGGGCTGAAGCAGAAATACCCTTACTGAAATCAAATAAGATAGAACGCAAAAAATAAATGTAATGCTACGAGAAAATTATTTATAAAATGAAAAATTGATTCGCAGATTATAGGATATGAGGGAGAGAGGGGGTACCCGCGACTGTGCATACGACCCATGGCGGCGGAGGTGGCGTGGCTCTGTGTTCACTCCGATGAAGTTCGCTTGCTTCCGAAAACAAAGGCCACAAACCCTAGCTCCTAAGAATACTTTGACGATTAGGGTTTTAATATGCTACTGGTCGAGATAGCTATTCTGTTGGGTTTATCATGGCCGGCCCAATTGTCAAAATGAAGGGGAGGCCCAAACTAAAACCAGGCCTTGGCCTTGTGTTCAAATTCAACAGTTCGATCCAACTGGGCCTCCAAATTCTCAATAATAAGTCACAACATATTCCAATTTTTCAAATCGTTATTCAATTCTGATTAAACAAAAAGATATATAGATTGTTGTATTTCAGACAGATTAACTTAGAATTGGTCTTGACTATGATCCTTCGATAATCCAGAACAATCAACTGAGAAAAGAGAAAAACAAAGCTTATTTCGAAATCTTATACAGGGATTAGTGAAAACATCCATCATGAAAGGGTTTGAAATAGATTTCTTGATCGTTTAGATGAGAACCACATCTGAAAATATTAGCTGATTCAACTTAATGTAGTCATCAACTTTTGAGGTATGATACTATAGTCAACACATACCTAAATTTGGTTAAATCATTGACGTAATCTTATGAAAGTTACGAGAGAGCCGTGTTTTCTATTAATTGCAACCTACAATGCTTGCTTAATCCAATTCTTTTAGTCTTCAATTTCTTGGATTGATCATCTATGGACGGATGGCGGGTTAATCCATGAGGTAACGTTAACATTTAACATGTAATATTGGTGTTTTCTATCCACCACAGCAAAATCCATTTTCCAGCAGCCATTGCAACATGACCACCAGATCCACTGCCAAACGTGTCCACCATAAGAGATTAGAAGCTGAAATTATCAAGGCATGGATCAATATAGAATATTTACAGCCATAGAGACTTGCTAAAAATATTTTTTTTTCCATTTACAAAGAGCAGAATTACTGGCTTATCCAGTGCACTCATGCACGTACAAGCCAACTTGAGAGATTTTGATGGATAAGCTTAAGCCTTTAACCATTCGCAAAAGCTGCAACCAGGTAATACTTCAGGTGAGATGGAAAAGACTGCTTTTAGCTTCTTTCCCTTCACAAATTGGAACACACAATACATTAAAAAAAGAGGAGACTTGTTGGAGGGTTGGTTGTTAAAAGCTTGCCATGGTAGAGGAAGCAGGAGATGGGCTAAAGTCACAGGGACATTATAGGCTGATCCATTAAATTATATTAGTTTTCCCAGCGCCACAGGATTATTCGACTACAGAATCAATTGACAGCCACGACAAATTTTATTCCAACTCCACAATAATACTAAATATGTGCCTAGAAAATAAAAAATCAAGAAACAGGAATCACTGTTCTCAAGATTTAGATGCAAGTCATATCTATACACACAGGTTCAACAACGTGAGAAGTGATTGTATGTAGCAAATATAGATAATTCTAAAAAACAATGGTTTCAAAATGATGAAAACCAAACACAGGCCTCAAACTTCCAGACCACATTGACTAAGATATTGGAATCACAAAGGCTAATGAAAATGCACTTCAGCATGCCAAATAAAGAACTACTCTAAAAGAAGAAAAAGTCAGGATCCTGCTTCAAGTGAATACACAGCACAACTAGCATTTTGAATCACCTGCAAGTAGAAGTATGAAGAATACACCTTTATCAGACTACAAAGCAATTACAAGTTCTCTAAACTAATAAACAGCTATAACTGAATGCCAAACATAAAGGGGTTGGATAAAAAACAGGCCATAAAAAGTTAAACTGAAAAAAGCTATTTCACCTAATTATCCGATTACAGAAGAATAAAAAGTTCCAGAAATTCCAGTCTTTAACTATGTTCAAAGTTTTTTCACACAATTATCCATATAACCAAAGATTAGTTAGGTGTCAGGAAGTGAAATCAGAAAGGAGCATGCAAAATACCATTGCGTTCTTCCTACATAATGGTCCACCCTACTTTTATAATACCAATTAGAGGCTGCACGAACAAATATCATGTTTCACTTCATGTTTTCCATTGTAATGGAGTCGAGAGGCAGAGGGGAAAGCAGTCACATTCCTCACTAATTGCTAAGGAGAGAAAAGAGGCCGCGCAAGAATGTGTCATCAGCACCTAATTGCATACCTACCACAATTGAGAAGTAAAAGTGCATGGATGGAAATGGCCAATGAAGTTACTACCAATTAAAACTACCCACATTGCTCCTTTTCCTGTGCAAGAGCCACTATTATACCCTTCCCATTTTTAAGGGGTCCAAGAAAGTCAGCTTGCTTTCTCTTTCTTGTTTTGACTCTCTTCTCAATCTTTTATACTCTGGGATTTCATTGAGAAGACACAGAGGAAAACGATTTCGCTTGTTTCGTTTGAAAGGAAAAAGTAAAGAAAATTCTAGTAAAACTATGATTACATGAGATCTTCGCTAGTTATGTTTATTTCATTTCTTTCTTTTATGACATCCAACTACATTTAAAATAATTCTGAAGTCTGAAGCCTGAAGCCCAATTTTCTAAAATGGAAAATGCAATGAAAACTAGTTTTCATTGACTTCGCTTTTCCTTTTTTTATTTCCACTAATCTAGATTCATGATAATGGATAATAACTCCGCAATCACGCAAACAACAACCAAGAAGCAAACCGGGGGGAGACCACTATCATTAAAGCGCACAAATAGCAACAACATTCGCAATAAATTCACAATGTGCAATCTCAACATCCTCAAAAATACCTTCTCACTTGGCGACCATGCGCGCGATGAAATCCTCGTACCGGATCTTGCCATCGGATCCAACATCGACCTCACGGATCCACTCGTCAAACTCCGCAGGCTCCAACTTCTCGCCAATGCTGGTGAGAATGTGCCTGAGGTCCGATACGACGACGTACCCAGTACCGTCTTTGTCGAGCACCTTGAACGCGTCGCGGAGTTGGCGATCAAAGGGCTCCGGCTTCAAGTGCTTCGACATAAGGTCTAGGAACCTCGGGAAATCGAAGGGGGAATTGAGCCTCTCCTCGGCGATTATCGACTTAAGCTGGGCTTGGGTAGGGTTTCCGCCGAGGGAACGCATCAGAATTCCGAGCTCCGACGGGGCGATCTTGCCGTCGCCGTCGGAGTCGAACAAATTGAAGGCTTCCTTCATTGATGATACCTGGTCGTCGCTCAGATCTTTCCCCATTTTCACTCAGACTTTTCGTTTCTTTTTCGTCACCTTTTTTTCTGATTTCAATTTCTGCGTCTCTTTATTTTTTCTTTTTTCCAAAAAGAAAATTTGATAATGCTTTTTGTTGCTTGGGGAAAATACTGTTTTGGACTTTGAATTGAATATAGAGAAGTTTGGGGGTCACTTTAGGTATTTAATAAAAAAGTGTGCAAAGCCGGGCTGAAATGTTTGTGGTTAAATTGTTAAAAAACTAGATTGTCTATTTTATAAGTTCACTTATTGAGAAAGTAAATCTGATCATGATTGTGAAGCTTATGATATTTAACTAATTAGAAAATCATAAGAAGTTTAATGGTTATTTAATAAAATTTTATAAAGCTATCTAAGTAAATTAAGGAAAACATCCTATGTTCTTATACGAAAAGTATTATAATTTTTTATGGATAATAAAAAAAAATAGTATTTTTCTTAATATGTTTTTATCACGATTCACAAATGCCTTTAAGACACAAAAGTGTTAAAAGGAATGTTGTAAATATTACACCGGTATGTATAATATTCATCTCATGTGATATAATATTACTATATTTTGTAGAAGTTTTAAATACCTAGATTGCAAAGTATGTGTTACAAAAAAGTATTGGGGTGGCAGGGATTTATTTGGCGAAAATCCTATACTCAAATCAAATCAAAAACGAAAATAAATAATTTAGATAAATTGAAAACTATCGAGTGTTCAATAAATTACGTAAATTTTTAATTATAAAAATTATGGGTATTTATAGGCTTACTTGAAGGTATTCATGGCTTGAACTTAGGATCTTAATGAACTAAACTTAAGTATTATAGTCCAATTTATTTAATTATTTGTGAATTATATAAATTTAGCCTATTAGTTTCCAAATTTCAAACAATAGAGTCAAATTTTGGGGTTCAGGCCTATTCGCAACTAAAGCCTCATTATCAGTGGTAACGCTTTATTATATTTTGAAAAATATTTAAATTTATTGTATTTTGATTTTAATTTTGTTTTCATAATATTTTGTTAAAAAAATCCATTATGTAGGTTTCAGGGATAAATTGGAGAAATCTGCAGAAAGGACAAGTTATGGTCCAAGATTCCAGATAAAAATTCAATGTAATCCTTGCTAGAAACATGCAGGGTTGAAATACTTGGATCTCATCACAATTAAATCCCTTAATTATATATATATATATATATATTGAAAATAAATTTATTAAAAATAATGAATCAAACATAATTTTACTATCAATCTTATAAATTTTTTATATGAAAATAATTATCCATGTATAATTTTAATTTCACACAAAAATCAATAAAATTTTATTTTCATTCAACGGAAATAAAACCAAATGATCAGCCTTATAGTTTACCTATCCAATATTATTGATCCATTATGATTTTTTAAATGAAAGAAGAAAAGTAAAAATATATAATACTTTTACGAAATTATTCCCTTGAGTGGCATCCATAAAAGGATAGTCTTTTAAAAAATAATTTATTTTCGTAAACAAACCTTTATTTTGGAGCGTCTCAAATTATATTAAGAGTAAAAAACTTAGTACTATTTTTCTCCGAAAATTTATAGTCTGTTTTCCTCTGTGCCTCTCCTTGATCAAAACCTTTAAAAATCTTTATTATCTTTTTATATTCATGTAGTTAGTGTCACGTACTCACCTACATAACCAATCTATAAAATGTGGAGGGAAATGAAATTAGACTTTGACTTAGGTTAGACATTTTTAATTTATTTACCAACTTAACAATTATAGAGATCGTAGTAAAGTTTATTTGTCAAAATTCAAAACTCGTCTTACTAAAGTTTTTTAAGTATTCGAATTCGAACCCACAAAGTTTGGGTTAGATTCATTTTATAATTTTAAAATATAAAAAATATTTTTTTTCAAAAATAACACAATTATTTTTAAAAAAAATATATTTTTAAAAATAATATTAAATAAATATATATAAATTAACACAGTACATGACGGGTTTAAATCTGGGCCTTATAAAGAGAATAGATCTATCTATTTGGCCCATTAAGTAAGGATTGAATTTCAATTTGGGTTACAGTCACAGCCTGTTAAGAATGCGTCCTCAATTATAGTGGCCTATTATGATATGGAAAAACGCTATTTATCATCGAATAATTCCTTTAGCACACTTTCCAAAAAAATATGAAATGCTGCCGTAAAAATGATTTTTTTTTTGGCCTATGAGTGATGATTTAATATATTTTATACTTATGCTATTTACTGAGAGAGGTGGAGAGTAACTAACACGGCATATTATTTTTATTTGTCATTTAATCATTTGTCACTTTTAAAATATTTATAAGGCTTTATTTTTGCTTATGACCTCTTTCGCCCTATCTGTTTACAGAACAAGAAAAGACATTGGATGATTGCTCAAGTGGTTTCCAGTTTTCTTGGTTTCGTTATTTATTAAAATGAATTGAAGATAGGCTCGACTAAAAGGAGAGAAGTTGTATTTTTTGTTTTTCTCTCTCTCTTTTTTTTTCTCCTTAATGTGGTGTGAGAATTGCTGGGTTGACGGAAGTCCAGGTTGAGCACTGGATTCTTGCCTACAATAAGAAGAGATAGTTAGGAGCGGTAGGGTTGTTCAGACGATAACTATTAAATGATTAAGTCGGTATTGAGCTAGATAATATAAAAAAAAATGATATATTTATATTTTTTTCGGATGAAATTATGCTCATACATGGTAAGATGCATGTACAATAAGGTCTCTCAAGGTTTATGAATTTAGACTTATTATATTTTGTCTTTTTATTTTGTGGGTTTAAATTATTAAAAAGTATATCACTCCTCAACTTATGCTATTTTAAACTTTTTAATTAATTTATTGCTTATCATAAATAAATAAAAGAAAGTGTACTATTATACAAAGATAAACAAGTATTTCAAGTTTTATACTTTAATAAGTAAATATACACATCGAGTTTGCCAAGAACAATCAAGCCAATAGGACAAACAAACTAAAATGATTCATGAGTTTCATGTGATGTCGGGAATCTAAAATAAGGTACCACAAAACATTCCAGAATCTTGATTGACTCGAAACATTAATTAATTCGAAGATTTTAAGGGGACAATTCTGGAATCCTCTTCTGGTAAGAGAAATTCAAAAGAAATCTGCCTCTGTTTAAAAAATTGAATCCTGCTTTGTTATTCTCCAGCTCAAAAGGGCGACACATAATGAAAAATGATAGGCAAAGGTGATAAGTCAAGAAAATGAAAGTTAAACTAATGTTCTTTAAATGTTCAATAATAATTAGGAGAAGTAATAATTCAAGGAATTTTGTTGCAATGAAATGATTATTGTCACTATCTTTCTCATTATTGCCATTATTTTTTGTACTTTTGCATTTTCATAACAATAAATTATTTGTTTATGCTTGGAAACAGGATTTTAATGAGAAAAAAATTAACTCACAAAATGTGTTTTTTGGAGTGTTGTTATTATCAGAATCCCTTTAATATTTTCCTCATTAAAATTCAATATTTAAAAATATCGTTTAAGTTTTTTTCTTATCTTGTATGCGGTATTGAAAATTTGGCTTCGAAAAAATAATATATTTAAAAATGAATCTTATGATGTGCTAATTTTTTAAACAAATGAATATGTTTAAGTAATCAAGATTTGTTAGTGGCGCGACCAGTGTAGGAAATAAAATAGAGCCACAGAAGAAAAAGAGTAGAAAACATTAACTTTGGAGGTACACTGTAAGTCAGTTTCCATGTTGAATTAGGCTGGAGCCAAACCTAAATTCTTTTCAATTTGGTTTCTTGGTACACCAAATAGTACAACCACGATTTTTCCAATAGAATTTTTTTTTGTTATATTATATTGCATCTTCTATTTATATTTCATCAATTCAGTATAAACTTAATCAAAAATAGTAACAAATAAAAAAAAAATATTACATTGCATCTTTTATTTATATTTCATCGATTCAGTATAAACTTAATCGAAAAAGGTAACGAATAAAAAAAGAAGACGTCAACTACACGTTATCACAATCATTACAATAAAAAATACAATTCAAAACTTCTACATGCACATTTTCCTTCCATCCGAAAAATAAGAAAATAACCCATAAAGGGTGAAAAACCACTAGTTAGTGGTTGCGACAAATTCAATGATTGATACCAAAGCCTTCCCGTGTTCGACACGTGACTTGTAAAAAACAGTAAAAATTAAGCCAACAACAGTAAAAGTAACAAAAAATAACCTGGAAGAATGCTTTAACTGGGAGTAAAAGAGGAGAGAGGAAGAGAGGGTGATTATGAGGGAGCATTGAAAGGATGGAGATACTCTCAAAAAGGAAAAAGGAGTGTTTGTTCTGTGTACTATACTAATCATTATATCTCCTTCTTCCTTAACAAACAACGTGAGAGAAAATGAGCAATGGAGCCATGCCATACGATTGAAAAGGCCTCTTCTTTCTTTAAGTTTGGTGAGCAGTCAGTATTAGCAATCCTCACCTACAGGATCATCCATCTGTCTCTTCACCAAAATCTGTACCTAGAGCAAGAATCAGACATCAAATTAGCAAAAGACAAAATGTAGGAATTTTCAAGCAATCACTGAGTATGAATTTCTAATCACCTACAAGAACCGTTGAACGGGAATCTCTTTCGTTTCTACTCATAGTTCGATATGCCAAACGAAAGAAGATACATATTCCCTGTCGTAAGTTCTTGTCATTTTTCTGGTAAGCATACAAGGAAATGGAGGGCAAGAGGTTCAAAGTTCAAAAGACCATATGATGAGAAAGTATAGAGCTGAAACAGTCGAGTTGTAGTGAAAGAATGATTGAGTACTAAAAGAAGAAGACCTACTTTACAACTATAATTGGGGAATGGGATGATAACCAATTCATAGAGATCCCATATGAGGTTGGGCCATACATTATGTATCAGTATTTTTCCATCTCTCTCTAACTTTTGCTACCATCCGTTGTACCATTTCATCGTAAAGTCTTTAATGGATAATCATGAACATCTTTAGTTGATTAGAACCTTTTACTTGACAGATGCCGCGACAGCAGCATAAATCAAGTATTCTTTTTTGCATGTCCTTGCATGTGCAGGTAGCTTCACGATTCTATCTCAAGGTGCTACCAACACTAGGAAATTATGAAAGGAAGACTAGAAAAGGATTTTATGAAATGCGGTTCATCCTTAGTTAAAAAACTCAGCATGGGGAAAATTGATGAAAAGCAGATTAGGATGGCGAAATTAGGTAGAAGACGACAATAGAAAAGATAGTCATTACCAGACTGAGGCCGTATGAGCAGGCAACATGTGTAAAGCACGAACGTACCAGCTCCGCCATCAGGAATAAATCTAACTGCTGTAGTTAGAGTCAACCATGTATAGAACAAAGTAGAGCCTGTTAATCAGTTTCAAGTTCGTTGCAACATCAATTTCAGTTATAGAATGCATTCATGACGCCAACAGCCTCCCTTGCTTGCAGTTTGCTCAAAAGACACGTTTTTAACAATAGGAAAGTTACTAATCACAGTTTAAAACTATTTTTTCCAACACTGGGATAGAAAACTTTTAACAGAAGGGCCCAGCCTGAAAGCAAGAGAGGATAAGGATGTTTACAAGACAAGTTAACAGATGCTATGATAAAAAGCTTAGTAAAATAATCAACTGAATGTACACACACCAAACACTAAAAGAGGAGAAGAGCAAAAACCTTTATGTCCTTTCTCTTTGACCTTGACAACTGAAAACTAAAGCTCCGCGATGGACTTCCACTCTCCATTGTGGGGCACCGCCATAGGCACTCTCTGGATGCAGATGAGAGTAAAGGTGCTTCTTCAGCAGCAAAGTTCTGTTCCTCGACTATTCTGTGATTGACCAAAGAGACGACAAAGTCTGGTCTGCCATTCACCCACCAAAATCCCCAAAAAAGAGGGAGAAAAATGATACTTCCAATTTACAAATTAGAGTTCAGACCCTTCAAATACACACACGACTAATAGCTTTTATACACAGTTCCTTTGGAACATTTTTCTTTTCTTGACAAAATCGGTCTATTATTCCAGCATGACTAGTTCTGAAGTCACTCGAGTCTTCAAATCTCTTAGATATCATCAGAGATAACAAGTAAGAAACAGATAAAGATGTCAATAAAACAATTCTTGGAAGATAAAAGTGCTATATGTTCTCCCAGTTCAACTGCAAAGCCCGTAAATGTCTACAGTTTGGAGGACATGACTAATCTAACACATTGTAAGGCATTGCAATAAACACTCTTTATATTCAAGGAGGGAAAATGGAAATTCTTGTATTAAGCACACAGAAAATAGTTCTTAAAATTGTAATTATATCAATTTTCATGCAGCAATTGAGCCTTCCGGATATAAGTAAACACTGGAAGGAAATAATGACTAATAAGCATTATATCGGATAATATGATGTGGAGTTTTCAAGAGTTCATGCCCATGTATTACCATGAAAAAGATGAAAAAAAGAGCCACAACAATCTTTTTCCATAAGCCAAGCTCATATTTCTGAATTTACCCAAAAGAACAAGTTTTCAGTTAAATAGTTATACAGCATACTTCCCAGGAGTACAAAATCGTCTCTTACAAAAGAATCAATATAATTATTTTTTTTGAGACACAGATAATCACATGCTGTTTTGAATAGCTAAGCATAGTGCTTAAGATTGAGATTGACCATAGATTCATAAGACAATCTTATGATTTCTTGAAAAATAATTCCCATTTCCAATCATCACAGAAAATTCCAACCATTTCAATTTGGAAGTTTGATTACAAAATAGGCAAATGCTTAGATCAAAACGTTAAAATTCCTTAACTTTACCTATATAAGTATTTCCATTACCCTCTTCAGCAAGCAGGATTCGCAGAGTGGGATTCACCTATCAGAAAAACGACAGATATAGGTATAACCTCCGGAAGAAGCAAATGATTTGTTTCTGCTTGACAGCAACAAAAATAACTAGATGTCCGGGAAAAGATTGCAAACATGACAGATTAATGACATTGCACCACAGTTGCAGGCTTAAAGCTGATTTTAGGAGGACGGCAAGAAGATTAGGCAACCAAAAATTTAACTTATCTACTATAGGAAACTATACAGCGCCTGTGGCTTCAACAACTAAAATGCAAACAGCTTTGATACCTAGTGTCTGGAAAATGCTGAAGCAGCAAACTCATCAAATTTCAAATGACAGATTGTGAATCATAATAGTGACAATTATTTAATATGCTACAATTTTCCTACTCTATGTCTGATTCAATATAAAAGTATAAACAAGAAATGGGTTTCCTCTCTACATGCCAAGAATCTCATCCAGCTAATTGATCAAGAGATGGTACGTTTAGCAGTTTCTTGCAATAATGGATTATTTATCCTTCCTGGACTCTGGATTCTTGTACTTGAAGAACTAAATAAACTGACTGAAACAAGATAAATAAAAAAATTAATAAATCCTACTCCAAGAATTCTACAAGAGTTAACAGACAAAAACATTAGATTGATGATGCATGTGCAAGAACCTCATTCAGCATTTCATCCTCACCACTCATGGTTCCCAAAAGCTCTGCATCCTTCTCTTCTGCACTGGAAAAGTCCCGTCTCTCAAGCTTTGCATGAGCTGCAACAAAAACTAGCTTCTGAGCCCTCTCAAAGCCTAGCCTTGAGTGTCCTTGTCCACAAAACCATTTTGTGAAGGACCAATCACACTTGATCCCAGATGAGGTTGCGTGCAAGAAAAGAAGCCTCACAGCAACTTTACCGAGTGATTTGAACTCTTTTAGGCAAGTTTCCCATACAAGTCTACTGCTCTGAGGATTAGCAATCTTCATCTTTCCAGTCACAGGATCCTGCTGCTTTACCTGAACTGCCTGAGCATATAGTGGGTCTAAACCTTCTGACCTCCACTTCATAAGTTCCATTAATGCAATATGAGCTTCCTCCCCTGAAACCAGCCGAGTTACAAGCTTGTGAACATCCTTCTCTTGTTCATGTGTCAAGGACTTAAAAGGTGGAAGGTACTTCCCACTAGCATCTCTAACCAAGTTCAACGGATCAAGAATAAATGCAGCTGACCATGCTGGGTGGTAGTTTTTTTTAAATCGCCTTTCAACTATCTTCTCAACAGGTCCCTCAGCAAAGCTGTATTTGGTGCACCACTCCTTTACTTTAGCTCTCAATTCCTCCCAAAGAGGAAGGCATTGCCCAACTAATGGCCTTTCCGCCTCAATCTCTTCACCCATCCCCATAATCAACTTTACTAGTGAATGAGCAGCCTCCACATCATTCCAGAACCCAACATCCTCAATCATATCAGCGACTTCTCTAGCAGCAAGATCCTCTAAGCAAACAACTTTATATGAATCATCCAACACAACTAGATGTAGAATTCGGGAACAGGTCAATATATCTTCCAACATTGCAATAAAAGGACCCAGATTCTTTGAGATATCACTCTTAGAAGGAGGAACTCTAATAAACCCACCAAGTTCGAGCCCTTGCAACCTAAACTTGTGGAAACAATTCCTAATCTGTGGTTGAGAATTAATCAAATTTGCAATTTTCAAACACTTTTCAGTTACAGTCCTAAATAATGGAAGATCTCTATTGAAGTCCTTGATCAAACTAAAGAATCCCTGAAGCTGACAAGATATATTGACCATCCAATTATTCTGGAGTTCTAAATTTTTCAATGCTTTTGCTTTATACTTATCTGCAACGATCCCCACACATCTCTGTGCATTGTTACCACATATTCCTTGAACAGTCTCCCACAAGACCTCCTCCGCATACTGTGATGGTAACGTGCCACCATTGGAATACACCACCTTTTGGAACACTCTTGTTCCGTTAGGAAGGTTAACCATAAACTTAACCAAACATTTATCTCCATCAGCACAACTCTTACTCTTCCACCCATCAGAAGCGACCTGAAAAAATGCTGCATCCCTAATTCTAGCTTCTGACTCCCTTCTAGCTTCCTCAAACTTAGAATCGAGCCTTGCGCATGAAAACTCCCTTTTTGATACTTCTGGCAAGCCAAGTTGGTTAAGAAAAGCCTTGAACTTGGGATGTTCAAGACTTGAAAACGTCATCGACCCACACGACTCATAGAACCAATCAGCTAAAAGATCAAAGGCCGTATCAACTTGGTCTTTGCTCAAGGGGGAATAGACGAAGCTTTTGGGCTCTTGAGCTTCTTCACACTATCTTCCAACAGTGCCAATGGCCTCAAATCCTCTCGCCCACCAGACAAAACTGGCGGCTTCGGACTCAAACCTTGCGCCTGCCCACTTTGGGCCGGCAAAAAGCTCATTTCATTTCCAAACCGAGATGAATCAACCATGTTAATTGGATGCACGTTCGAAGAAGTACCTGCAGCTTGCTGCGATTCTGAGCTCCGCTTGCGATGATTTGGCTGCGAAGAAGGCGAAGCCAAAGGGGGTAGCTGAGAAATGGGCTTCAACATCAAGCTGAAATTGGGGCAAGTTCCTCTCTTAAGATGCTCAGAAGCAGTCCTCGATGGGTTTGACGCCGAAAATGCAGCATCACAAAGAGTGCACTTAAGCTTCACAGCTTTTGGCAGGTTGGTCTCAGGGTTCCTGATCAAAATAGGCTCAAAATGAGCCCAATACCAAGCTCCTTTCCCTTTGACTGCCTTTGTACGGAGAGCTACTAAACCTTCATACCGCTTATTCAACGCGTTCGCCGCCACATCTTCAGACGCGTCAATTGAAGTTGGATTTGCTTTAGACATTGAAACGGGCTTTCTCTTCCGGCAAATGGTTATCCAAATTCAGATGGCGGGTTGTCTCTTCCTCGTAAAAACCAAACGTTTTCCTTCTGTGGGTCGGTAGCGGTTAATGATCTAGGTGAGAGCTTGGTTCACCATTTTGGAGCCAGTAGCTTTCTGACGTTAAAGGATAAGTTCATCTAGGAAATCTCATCGGGTACGAGGTGTGATTTCGGTTCCGCCGCATTTCCTCGCCGGCGGCCGGCATTTCTGCCGGAAAATGGCAGTATTAAAAAAACGAAGCATAACTTACAGTTCAGCTGTTTGACAAATAGTTTCGCTGAAAGTAGCGAGAAAAACAGAGGCCGCGAAATAATATATAGGAGAGAAAAATGGCGTTGGCTGACATACAGAGAGAGAGAGAGCGAGATGTTCTTGCGTCTATTTTGAGGGGTGGGGAAGGAGAAGAAAATGGGTGAGGGAGTCCTAGAGTTTTTTGTTAATATTTTATTAACTTTTTTTGTTTTGCTGACGATATTATAGTACTTTTTCCTTGTACCACGTGCTGATTAAGGCGCGTGTAAAGGATCCACGAATGAAAGCTGCAGATTCGTCAACAGGTTGGGGCCCACTTGAAAATAGCCAATGAGATTGACTCTTTTGGTCAACACCAGAATTGGTTCAATAATTCAAATTTCGCTCAATCGAAAAATGGAAAATTACAAAAATATTTCTCAAAAAACATACTATTCTTTTATTCTGTATTACACTCCCTCCATCCCATTTATATATTCTATGTAATTCCACCCAAAATTTTAGATAAAAAATAAATATAATTTTTTTAGATATTTTACAACATTATTTTCAAAAATAATTGGTTGAGAATTGATCCACCAAGTAAAAAGGTATTTTTGGAAAAAAATTATTTTAGAAATTAAAATTTTATTTTAAAACATCCCAAAAATAAAATAAATTCATTGAATTTAGAACAAAAAATTAAAAAATACATCAATCAATTTTTCATATATTCCTTTTCTATTATATTTTAAGATACTTTGTTTAGTTGTGTAAATCTTTTTACTTTTTGTTTGTGTTAACAAACTATTTGGGGTTGCCATGTGTATATATACTTATTTTAAAATGGATTTTTTTTTTAAAAGAAACAATAGTGAGTAAAGAAGATGAGAGAAAAATCAAGAATTATTACAGTACTATAACATAGTGTGGATTAGATCTTCTGTAACATCTTTATGTCACATTCTCGACTTTATTGCATAATGAACTATTACAGTATAATTACACTCTCAAATCAAGACCCCTTAACTTGTCAAAAGATAAAAAGCCAGATTCTTAAAGCAAAAAAAATTGATATTTTCAGTGAGAATTTTTATTTTTAATATTTTTATTAATTTTGGTTTTAAATGATTTTTGTGTGAGAAGTGAAATTATATTTTTAAATAAATAAATAAAAATAAAATTTTATATAGGTTGGAAAATTAGAATATGTTTGGTTGAGTAATTTTGAAGGAATTTTGAACATAAAGTATATGATAAAAATAAAATTATATTTGTTTGTGTGTTTAATAGTATCATTTTTAAAATTTTGAATATATAATAATTTATAAAGTTGATATTGGTTGGATCCTTTAAATATAAAATTTGGGTATGATAATTTATTAGGAATATTTGAAAAGTGGTATGTTCATGTAGTTTGAAAATATGTATATATTGGTTAAATGAAATTAGTAGTAATGGAATTTACTTTAAATATTTAATTTAAAAATAATACTTTTCTTGTATGATTTATAAGTGAATATTATTGAAATGATATAGTTCGAAAATAATAATATATTAAATAATCATAGTATAATTATAATTAAAATGATGAGAATAGTGATTTACAACTCATAAATGAAGATTATGTAGTTAAAAATTAAAATTATAAGTTTGTTGTGTTATTTTTTGTGGGAAAAATAAGAAGATAAAATATATATTTTCATTAAGAATAAATTAAACAAACATGATTTCAAAGTTTGAAACAAAATAAAATGAGAAAATTGATTTTGAAAATAGAAACATACAAGCCTTTATATGCCAAAAAAATAAAATGAGAAAATTGTTTTTGAAAATAGAAACATACAAGACTTTATATGCAAAAGATTTTACTAAACTTTCTTCATGTTTTCATTTTTTCATATTGCTTTATAGTACTTCATTAAATATATATATATATATATATATATGACTTTCATTTGATTCAATATACAAAATTTTAAATAGGAGTTCAAAACAGTAAAATTTAATATATTTTTACTCGATTGTTCTTAAAAGTAGTAATTAATAGTCAGCAGTGTTAGATCGTTCCTTTAATTAAGACGATAGTTTTGTAAATAACTTTTATTCTAGAAAATAAATAATTATTTTAAAACATTAAAAGAATAAGAACAATAAATATAAAAGAGGTTGGTTGTTAGAAATTTAATTTATCATTTGAGTACTCTCTAAGGAGATAGGTGGCATTTTCACATTGTCAATTCCAAATTCCAACGTTCTAAAATTTGCCTTATTCGTTATTGGAAAATATCATTTGGATTAAGGATTACTGATTCACTGTTGGCTGAATCAGTGTCGAACCAATGACATAATAAATTATAATTAATATATAAAAAGGTCAAAATAGTATGAAATAAAAAAATACATATAAAAAATCCAATCATAGTAAGAATTTAAAGTATCCCTAAATTTCAATAAAGGAATCAAACACATTTAACATTCTAAATCAAGATTGAAAGTGAAAAGATAACACAATCAACAAAAACAGTTATCTACATATATTATAGCAGAGGAGATATTTTAAATCTTAATTTATTATAATTATTTAATGTATACGTCGTTATTTTTTTATTTTACTTAAATCAAATTTTTTGTTACTATTCATAAAAAATCATTTGGCATTATTCATTTGCGTGAACATGCATGACATAATAAACATAAGTCTTATAGGATGAATTGACATGTCCCATTTTAAAAATTAATCATACAAATCATTCATAAATAAGTTTTAAAAATAAGTCGATTAGACCTATTTCATAACTCATGCAATACTATATATAACTTATCCAGAAATGCAACGTTGTGTAGTTTGGATGTTTTATATGAAATATTAATAGGATATATTTGTAAATTATAAGATTACGAGATAAATTAAATTACTCAACCATTTATTTTACTTCTTTTTGTTGTGACATTCGAAGAGTAAAAAGATTTTCACCATAGTATTTACTTTTTTTTTTAAATAA
This sequence comes from Paulownia fortunei, assembly GCA_019321725.1. Lineage (NCBI taxonomy): Eukaryota > Viridiplantae > Streptophyta > Magnoliopsida > Lamiales > Paulowniaceae > Paulownia > Paulownia fortunei. The sequence continues at coordinate 13,954,044 of CM033124.1, forward strand.
AAAGATGAATAAAATGAATTTTTGTATGCTAATTTATAAATAAATACTAGACAATGACTTGAGGTCTTGTGGGACTTATGTGTGTATTAAATTAATATGATATCATATTCATTAATTGACTTTAATATACTATAAATTAATATACCTGAAATTGACTATAGTCATTGATTCTTGATGTATGTATTTATCTACCTATAATTTTTTTTTTCAAATATATATAAATGCACATATATTGAATGCATACATCTTATATTAAATATTCTATTTAACAAAAAGAAAAAATAATAATATAATATTCAGTACACCCAATATATATACACGTTAATATTCATATTACACATAATACATTATCTATAAAATTAAATATCTATTAATCATACACATAATTAGTCCATTATTCATCAAATATAATATTTTAAAAAAATACATATATACTAAAAGTAACACCAATTCAACCAAAAAAATAGATATTTGGTAGACTTTTGATACAACAAAAATCATAATGGTAATCAAAGTCATTATTATTCAGAGTAAAGTAGACAGTCATAGGCACATGTCTTAACCACAAATGTCAACAACTTCATCATACAGTCTGGAAAAATTAACTACAATAGGATTTAACTAAATTGTTTTAAGCACTAATTAATTCGTGGTAATTAATTACTGGGACAAGTATTAATGTTACCAAAAGTTGACAGCTAAATCATCCAATATCATTTAGTCAAGTGGTTAATTAACTATAACAATGGCTCCCACAGTATTATACCACAATTAATTGAAAAAGTAAGATTTGCTTAAGAATGATATCAAGAAAAGAGAATAATTATTTGACAAAAAACAAAAGAAAAAACTCTATGATTATCAAGTCCAAAAGTCTGCCAATCAGAGATACTTCGATTGAGATTGAGGTGTTATGATTTTCACAATGGAAATACATCATTTTTCATCAATGAATATTAGTTTTATGTGATAAATATATAAACTTATAAATTATAAAGTTGAGCAAATTTGAATAGGTTCAAAAAAAATGTTTTTGGATTTTTTTTTTTTTTTGGGTCTTTCAGTATTCTGGCTTCTTATTAGTCTATATTTTCTACATTTGTTACTTTTTTTTTTTGAGATATCTCACAAAATAAGATCTAATTACATAAAATGAAAAAAAAAAATATAACTAAAAATAATGATATAAAATCACTAACTCTCTGGTATTAAAATTGTCCATATTCAGTCTAAAGATGTGCAAGGGTATTAAAATTAGTAGATCAAGGATAATTTTTAAAGTAGATCAACTAATACTTGTAGTGCGGTGGTGCTAACTTCACCTTCACCTTCACCTTCACCTTCACCTTTGTAAGAGTCTTGAACCTGACCTCCCTAACCTCGCTCACGCAATGGGCGGATCACTTGAGGTATATTTGTACTGTTATAAATGAGTTTGAAATTTTTTATTTCAAATTCAACCTACTTCTAACTCACCTTTTTTTAATTTTTATTATTTTTTAATTTATTTTTTATATATCTATTATTGTTAAAAAATATATTTTTTAGTTTTTTAAAATTATTAAATGAGTTTAACAAATCTTAAAAAAATGCTGTGTACGAATTTAATCAGATCCAAATTCTAAAAAATCTTGAGATGAAAGTCTAGGATTTAAGCAAACCCACTTCTTTACGACCACCACCTCTTATGTAAAAGTAATATTGATACTACCACACCACAAAGGCAGGTAGGGTTGGACTAAATCTTACTTATTTCCTTAGTTAATCACTTTTGAGTTCAATTTTCCTCACTTGAATTAAATGTTGTCAAAATTGGATTGGATTAGCAGGTTTAACCGGTCCAATCAGAAACCGGAGGTTGATTTGATCAAATTAGGTTCAAAAATTATTTTGACCGGTCAACAACCGGCCAAAACCGTTTTGATCGGTTTTAATATTTTTTTATTTTTATTTTTATTTTTATTTTTTATAAATATTTAAATTTAATATTTTGTTATATATATGTGATTATTTGAATTTTGTGTTTTATTATATGTATTTTTATGTACCTATTTATTTATTTTAAATTTAAAATATATTACATAACAATTAATCTATTATATTATTATTTTACATAATAAAATAATAAAATATAATTAATTTTTATTAAACCGATCCGATCATCTATTGAACCGTTAATTTTAATAAAATCAATTTGATCACTCGTTTATAAAAACATTGCTTGAATTTCATGCTTGTGCGCTCTAATTTATATTTAAAGTGGGCTGGGTTGACCCATTTTTCATGGTGAATTGGACTGGTCCTTCCATCAGGACCTGACTGGCCAGAATTTGGGCTACAACCTTTAGTTAAAAGGTCATTTCCACTGACTATAATTTCCGGCCTGAATTGGCCCATAACAAATAAGTTTGGACCTAACCCGGTCGGCAAATGGTAACGGGTCACTGGGTGGGAATAGGGATTCGTTTAAAATTTGTCTATTTGTTCTTTGGTTCGACCATTCTAATTGGGGTAAAAACAAATTTTAATTCTTAAACTTAATATTTTTTATCAATTTGGAGCATCAATACACTTTTTTTAATTTTTCTAAAATGTATTTTCGGCCATATTCAACTACAATAAATATATAAATATATTTGCATCCACATCCAATTAAGTTATAGCTTTAACATTTATCTTCAGTGAGACTTTATTTTTTGATAAATAGCTTTCTGAAACATTTTTTAGCCAATACTTTTAATAAAATTTTATTAGAAGACCATTTACACACACGCCTATACTTATGAAAAAGGTATATAAAAGCTAAAAATTGATAATTATTTCTCATGATGCATAATTCACAAAAATAAGTACAACATCAAAACTAAAAAACCATTACGAATTCTTGTTGTACAGGGTATAAAATATGTTTTTTTTGTTTACGTATGAAAATAATAAATCTCATAATAACTCCAATTTCATTTCTCGAAAAAAATATAGAGTTAATTTTATTTTACATCCTATACTTTTGTTGAGTATCATTTTACTCTTTGTGTTCTCAATTTTCTCGCTTTACGCCATTTTACTCTCATTTTGTTTAATTTTACTCCATTGTACTCTCATTATATCACTTTACTCTCATCTACTTTTAAAAAATATAACCAAACTGTTCTTACTTATTATTTTTAGCGAAATTATTTTAAAATAGGTTGATATTAATATATTTGTATTTATGTTCTAATAATTTTTCAACTTGATTAATTAATACTTAATATTAAATTTATTTAAAATTTTATTATACTTAAAGTTTAAAAGATATTTTATAGTATTATATAGTTCCTATTAAATTAGTATATAGTATGATATTTTTTATTATCTAATATGCTTTTACTTATACATTTCATACTCACTATAAATACTTAAAAAATATTTTATTAAATACATAAAATATTAGCAATATTTTTTATTATTAATATAATTATCATAATTTAATAGAAACTATGTTAAATTCGAACATAGCCATTATAATTAAGTAATAATAATATAATTACTTTCTAAAATGATTATGTTTTTTAAATTTAGGAAAGTATTTATTAAGTTATTCTAAATTTAGCATAGTATTCATCAAGTTACGATAATTGACTATTTATAAGTTATTTAATAGTATTAAAGTAAACCTAAAAATTACTTTTTTGTATTTAATATTGTTTCTATAAAATTTTGATAATTCTATTAATAATAAAAAAAATATTACTTACATTTCACTTATTTAACAAAATATGATTTAAAAATATATTATACATTTTTTTTATATTTATGATGAGTAGTAAATTTATAAGTAATATATATTAATTAATAAAAAAATCCTATGATATAATTTTTTAATTGGAACTATGTTAATAAAAGAATAGCCATTAAAATAAGTACAATAAAATAAAAAATAAAGTTAATATTAATTATTAATTAATTAAGTTAAAAAAAAATTAGTATTTAAATACAAGAGAATTAAATTTAAAATATTTTAAAGCAATGTTACTATAAGCTATACATAAGAGCAATTTGGTTATTTTTTTAAAAATATACAGTGGTGACTGGTAAAGTGAGACAAATGGAATACAAATGAATAAAGTGAGACAAATATAATGCAACAGAATAAAGTGAGATATAATGAGAGTATAAGCAGATAAAATAAGATAATTGAGAATACAATAGGTAAAGTGATACTCATAAAAAATAAAAAGAGTAAAGTGAAATTAATCCAAAATTATAATATGTTTATTGTATGATTAATGATTGTTTTTGTGATTTAATTTTAGTTTGCCACTTGCTCTGAAAATTATGTATTTTGAAAATTTAAAATAGTTAGAATTTTACAAATTATAAACATTTTTTACATGTAAAAATTGATTTTAATCACTCCTTATATCACTAAAGACCTTTACATAAAAAAATTGGTATTTTTTTAAAAATACATAAATAAAATAAATTCTGTTAGCTTTTCCAAAAGTTCTCTTTTTTCATAAGCATATGGAAAGGGCTTTCTTGACCTTTTAATTAGATTTATAAGAATCTTAGATCAAATAGCATTAAAAAGAGGTAAAATTTGGTACACAAATTCTAACTTTAGAGAGGTAGAAATCAAAAGCTAAAACCTTAGAGGAGTTGGACATAAATATCTTATTTTTTTGGTAGGTAGACATGGTTGGAAAAATCTGGTACACATCAAAAGTTTTTAATTGAGCTTATAAATTATTAAAAATATTTATAAGATGTTTAAGATCTTATAAATTTTTAAAAATATTTGATATTTTTTTTAAAGAACTTAGAAGAATAATAAAAAAAGTTGTTTGAAAGTTTATAAATTCATAAAAAAAAAATATCAATTTCAATTTATTTTTAAAGTAAGATTTTATTTTAATAAATTCATATAATTTTAATTATAAAATTATCATTACTGACATATTAAAAGTTCAATAAATTTATTTTATTAAAACATTTCAACAACTTACATTTAAAATAAGATCTAATATCATATAAGTTTCCAAAAAATATTTATAAGATGCACAAATTTATAAAAAAAATTAAATAAATTCAACCAAACACCCTCTAGGTGTTATGTTTAGAGTCCCAATTAGTAGAAGATAATAAAATTAAGGGTCAAATATGTTTTTTACCTGGAATTTTTTTTATCCCTTAAACTTATTATTTTGTACCAATTTAGACCTTAAACTTTTGAATATATCAATTTGATACTTTAACTTTCTAATATGTAGGAAACATGATATTTTTGGCCAAATCCACCTTTTACCTTTTAGCATCCACCTCCGTTAAAGCTTGAAATATAGACAAATACCTCTATAGCACTATTTAACCAATATTTTTAATAAAAATATTACTAAAAGACCAAACACAAACATCCATGACTTGTGGAAAAAAACATACATTTTTAAAAGTTAATTGATAGTTATTTTCATACTATATTCTTCAAAAAAGTAAAATATTAAAACTAAAGTCTAAACCATTACTAAAAAAAGAGAGTGTAGATTAACTTTTGTATGTTTAGATTAAATGCATAACATTGAGATTATTAAACGATAGACATATTTTAAATGCATAATTCAATAAAATCTAAATTATGAGATCTTTTTCAATGGTGTATAAAATTTGCAGTGTTATTTATGTGCAAAAAGTAGTAAACATTATAATGACTTCCATTTTATTTTTGTTGAAAATTATAACACGCTTGATTATTTAATTAAACGTAGTCGTTGTAATTAAATTTAGTATGTCCCTTTGTTCGAAAAAATATGTATATTCTAAATTTTAAAATATTTATAAATGTGAAAATTATAAAAAAAATTCCACATGAAAATTGGTGTTAATACATACAACTTACATCGTCTTACTCAATTTTTATAAAAAAAATTATATATTATAAATAAAACAAATTCCTATTACTTTTTTCAAAAATTCTCTTTTTTTTTCTATTTTCCCCCTTTTTTCCACAAGCATAGGGATGGGGGATTCAATTAAATTTCATTAAAATATTTGATCAAATAGTAATAGAGACAAATATTTTTTAAATTAAATTTTAGAAGAGATACATGTCTAATGTGTAACGTGCTATCACCCAGTTTATTTTAGCTCTTTTAGCTCATAATAGGAAATCAACCCAATTTAATCGAAACATTATAACCCAACTTGCTTATTGACTTGTGGACTCGATAAATTTTACCTTAGGTAAAATTGTACATATTAAGAAATTAAAGTGTTAAATTGATATATTTAAAAGTTTAGGGTCCAAATTTATACAAAACACAAGTTTAAGGGTTTAAAAAATTATTTTACCCCTTTTTATTGTGAATTATCAAAATCTGAACTTACTGAAAACCACTCAATATTTTCTCACTTGCAAGTGTTGAATGAGCTGGAAAATTTGGTTACTTCATCTTAAGAAGTGAAAATGTCATTTTGGAGTGCAATTTAACATTGCCCATTTCAATTTCTTAAAATTATTTTTAGATTTTAGATTCTAATGAAAAAAATTAAAATATAAACATTATCATTTAAAGAGAAAATTAATATTCTTTGTATTTTTATAAATAAAATCCAAACACCTATTGCTAGGTCCAACATTTTGTCCAAGTCCCATGTATATAGCTTACATGTGCAATTTAACGTATTATTCCCTTTGATTTGTACGAATTGATATATCAACTTTAGTCAACCCATAAATTATAATTACTGCAGTGTTCTTAGAGTCCAAAAAGAATTAAGAAGCACAGTTCAATATATCTAAATTTATGGGTTTAAAAGGTTCTTTCATACATCTTCTACTACTATAGGGAATAGAACCTTTATTTAAATATTTATAAATACTTTAATTTTTCTTCATTTAAATATACGATTCAATTTATTATAAATTTTATTATTTACAATAATTTTTTTATATTTTTTACTTTACACTTGAATATAAAAAAAAAATTATTAATATAATCTCGACGTATCAAATAATTTATTTTTATCATACGAAACATTTATAAGTTGATAGCCACCGATAAGTTAACCGTCGAAAACCTAAAACTTTTCCACATCATATTCCATGTTTCAAGTAGAGTATTCAATCATTAAAGAAATAAACTTGTACGTGTTATGTCCTTAATTGAATTTGATCAGAGTGTTTAGGCTAATTTGTCTGAGTTCGGAGGCAGATGCCTTGACATTCGACAGTCAACTTGTCCTTGTATCATGTTAATCTAGACAAAGCATCCAATTTTTCGATTCTTCTACTTTTTGTCTTTCTTTTTTGATAACGATTCAATGGAGTCAACCCGACGCATCCAAATAAAAAAGAATCTTTATTTGGACTAACCCATTTAACCTATTATGACAATATTATAAAATTTGTAATCATTTTTCCGGGTTCAAATTTTCTGGTAGACTTTGTGTAAACTTTTCTTGGTTAATTTTTTATAATTTGACTAACTTGTTGCCTTTTCCCCTCGTAGTGGATTAGGTGGTCTATTTTCAGCATCTTTAATCTATCACTACATACTTCATAAAGAAGTGAAATTATGGCATAAACTAATCTTTCGATTTCTCAAATCATACAGATTGTTGGACTGTGCGACGAGTACCATAATTAAAATGTAACGCTTGAATTATTATATAATTTAAAATTTAAAATTTAAAATTTAAAATTATACTATTATTAATTTTAATTTTTGTCACAACGATTGATTTTACTATTAATATCAAAACCAAATTCCAAAAGAATTGGGGAGGAAAATTGTTGGCTTGTGTTTGTGATCAAATGGCTGATGTAACGTTTAGGTTTTATTTATCAATTTATCTTAAAGGGAACTTATTTCAGATATTAAATACTAATTAAATTTAAAATATAGTTAATGAATTCAAATCAAAGTTTACATTCAATGCCAAAATACTAATACGAACAAAAACTAAAATCTGTACTTTTGTGGGATTTAGATCTTATAAATAATGTAAAATTTGAGGGTGATTGGTACAAATGAATGAAATTAGATTGGAATTGAATGATAATAGGAATTGAATGATATACGTATAATAATTCTTATATTTGGTATGTATAAGGAATGAGAAAGTAATAGAATCTTTATTTGTTGTTTGATTCCAATTTCATGATTGATAAATTGATAATTAGAAATGAGTGGTATGAATGAAATAAAATAATTTGCAAGACCGAAAAACCCTGTTATAGAAAATTTAAGAAATAAAATTATATCCAATATGTTGTACATTACTGAACTTGTTATTATTTTTTGATAAATGTTAAACAGTATATATACATATATATAGAATATATATAAAATCTTACACTAACATATTTTTTTTTAAACACAAAAGATCGACAAATGGGTTTTGGAGCAAATTTTAAATTTTAATTTTTTAAAATTTGAATAGAAACTGAATACGGCCCATTAAAATATTACACATTTATTTTTATTTATAATGTATGTATTTTTGTGATATAAATTTATATATATAATAATGCATGTTATATATATACTGAAAATATAAATATAATAGTCTTATAATAATAATATAAAATTAATGAGTAGTTTATGCTAATAATGTAAAAGCAATAAATATATTAAAAAATATAATTTTAAATAATTAAAATATAAATAATTATTTTTTTTATTAATAACATTATTTTCTCATATATAGAAATCAGGTTGTAAAAATTTTGATGGGTAGAGTTTCGAGTTTATCTAATATTTTTGTTATATTTAAAAGGATAATTTTGTCAAAAATAAATACACCTTCGTTCTTGACTGATTGAAAATAGTTAAACTAATGGGAATAAAGGAAAATAACTAATGCACATTTTTAGAAATAGAGATTTCTATGAAAATAAATATTCATATATCCAAATTATACCAATCATATAAACGAGAATGAATTTAAATTTGAAAATGCTAACTCTATTCACATTTCATTCTCATATATCAGTTACGCCCAATAGAATTTCAAATTGGTCATTTGCACAAGATCCAATTAATCAAGATATGTTAAGTTTATACTAATATTATTTATTGGAAAGTATAGCTCGAATTCAATTTAGCAACCCAACTAATCATATAACTAGTGTAATTACACTAATTAAAATGTGAATAATCTATTTACCTATTATTAATTTAATTGTCGATAAATTTGGTCTGAACTAGAATTTCCTGTCACTTCTTATAAGAGACAAGAGTGCCTAAATCTACATTAGAAACTAATAAGTGACCAAAGGGCCATGTGGGCATCTTGGGTTGTTGCAAAGACTTTGATTAGTCAATTGAATAAAATCAATAATCACAATTAAGTTAGGAGAGCTTTCACACCACACCTCCTCAACAAGTTCTTGAGTTGTGCTCAAAAAGCAGCTTCCCCAACACAATTTTTTCTTCAAAGCAAAGCCTTTTTTAAGTGCTTACTCCATCCCCCTTTGAGCTAACAAACAGCACAAAAATCTGTACTTAAATCTTCTCCATTTTCACTTCAAATCACACAATCTTGATTCTCCCCAATACTCAAGAAAAAATGTTGGACTCCACATTTGAGTTGATCTGCCTGGCTGCTTCCAATTCCCTTATGGTTTTCTGTTTCTGTAATCTGATCATTGCCATTATTGTTGTTGGCAGCTCAAAACCCAGTTCCCAGTTCAATGAAGAGAAGCCTAAAGTGGTTCCCTCCATTGTCAATGATGACAGTTTCAATAAAGTTTCAGTTTCTTTGTGTGAGAAGATTAGTACATTGGTTGAGGCAGGGGAAGCATCATCTGTGAGCATAACCATGGTTGAGAATGAGGGTGGGAGCCCAGATGAAGAAGAAGAAGAAGAAGATGATGATGATGATGATGATTTGAAGAGAAGAGTTGAAGAATTTATTGAGAAAATTAACAACGGCTGGAGGGCTGAAAAAGTGAAAACATATTCTTTAGGCCAATGACATGATGTAATTGAAAATTTTGAGGGCCATACTGTTTAAATTAAGACTGGCAGTGTAGTATATCAGTACAATTTTCTGGTTTGTGGTAATTCAGTGAAGAGGTTTTACTCTGCTGCAATAGTTGTGAAAAGAAACAGCAAGATTGTAGGGCTTCTTTTTTTGTTTTTTTGTTTTCAGAATGCATAATAGTTGACAGAGTCTTGTTTTTGTTGGAGAAATTGCAGATTATCTTCTTCTTGTGAAATCCAATAATTTAATGTTTCCATGTATGAAAGTGAGATGTTTTTCCATGGATGTCAAGATTTTCTTCAACCATATTTGGATTAGCTTCACATGGATGAGAATAAAGTAGCAGAAAGAGAAGGGAAAAGGGCATATTTAGATGGATCTGAACTTTAATTCTTTGATGACTTTTTTCCACTTGTTTTTTTTTCCAGGTCAGCTTCTCTTGCATGCTGTTAACAAAATTCTGGACACTGAATCTATCATCGACTTGCACTAAAAGATTTCAGGAGACAAAAGGGATGAGGATTATCATGTAAAAATCAAATACCAGGATTATATTTTCAATAGTTTTGGACCTTTTGGTAAATAAATTTGGTTCTCTCTTGGATGGTTAATTTTTATAGGTCTTGCTTAGTTTGTAATCAATTGAGTGGCAGCTAAACCATTCTTTGTTAATGAATGCAAAATTGTGTTTAATACTACAAGACGACGGTAGGCAGATTACAGAACACTTTGCAAGAACCAAACATAGAACTGATCCTGAAGTATTTGATTTGTTAAAAATTCTCTTATTTAATTTGTCTGGTTTATGCATAAAAGATAAGTAGATAGGCTGAAGTTAGGAAAATGATAACCTAACCTTAACAGATATAAGCAAGCATGTGCACCATAGTTCAGATACATTGTAGGATACAGAAATTCGTTACGAGAAAAAAAAAAAAAAAAATGTTAGGACCACAAAAATATGTACTTATCGTAAAACGGTTGGAAGATTTTATTGAGTATCAGAGTTCGAATCCTAGTGGATATAGAGGCTATGGCGTGCTCGTGTTGTCCTTCCATGGGACTTCAACAGTGTATAAGATGTGTTACCGTATTTATCCAGAAGGTAAACAAGGAGAAGGTCGTCATTTCCCATGACTAGTAAGGCGAAGTCTGGAAATTAGGTATAAAAAAAAAATATGTTCTTTGTTTCTTCACCCTCAAGGTTGAGCTGTAGCTGATGCCTACAACAATTTACAAGCAAAAGCTACCACGCGTACTCTGGTAGTTCAGATAATATATATCGATGCACGTGAACTTCACCGGCAGTCGTAAGAATATCAAGTAGGAATATAGCAATTTTTTTGGGCATTTTGCATCAGGCTGAAATTTTAATACCTTTTTCAGTCATTTCTTGATGCTTGGTTTGAATTCAACTCATGGCTTGTGAAGGTCTGGAGGGTCAGTACAAGAAAGAAAGAGTCCCTTGTTTTCTATGCTTTGTCGGCCTTACTTGTTCACCTTTCAATAGTAAGTCTGGCTGATTGTAGTAGCATCTACATACAAGTGTTGGGGAAAGAGGGCTGGAATTGTAACTCAACATAATACTGGAATGAAGTTGCAGAAAGTCCAGAGTGTTTCAACTACAACTAAAAATAATCATTCCAGTTTCATACATCTGAAATACTACATCAAGTTGCAAGCCAGAGAGAAATTGATGAGGACCACAGGGTAATCCTACCAGCAGAAAGTCCTAACTAAGTACCTAAGCAAGGAAAAAATAAGTTTGGGTCAAACAGCCAAATCATACTGTGCTCTGTGATAACATACAGTCATCACTTTGTGATGGGGTCAGAAAAGAAGTGCACCTAAAACTCGTAAGCCTAATAAAAACAGCTACGATACAAACACGATAAAAACATGTAAGACAATCAGCAGGTTATTTCATGGCTTTGTTCTCTAGAATCTTCACCGGGCAATGAAACATTATTTTCAGGGTCTGTGGTCTTGGAACGGTGCATGGAGTCTAAAGAAGTCAAGTTGTCTCCATGGAAAGAAGCAGAAGTGGTAAGATTTGGCTTCGGTCCACTGTAGGCTGGTTCGTATCTTTCTTCAGAAATCGGATTAGCAGTGATGGGGCCAAATGAAATAGTGTGCTCGAATTTTGGTTTCTTAGGCTTTTGCTCTTGCTGATGTCCAGGAAGAAAGCTGCCGATCACAACCTGTTGCATTTAAGGATTCAGAAAAAAATTACAAGCTCATAACTCCAAGCAGCAATGTCAGTAGAATAATGCGGTCAAAGCATTAAAAGGTCTTCAATGTTCCCTTCAATGCAGCAGATGGTTTCATGACAGCCATTTGCAGCTATGTTTGATTGGGAATTGCTTCAGACAGATCCCATTTTGACAGCTGAATTCATAGGTAAGAATTGTCGCACAACATCTTTGATGTTGTGGCAAATAGCGAATTATAGACAGTCTCTATTTGAAATATGTCTACATTTGATAACCCATGCTCGTTATTGTTGCCAATTACCACCATTATTATCAGGCCAAGCTTATCACTTGCAAATTACCTCATGATTAAATTTCACTTTGATAGAAAAATCATCTAACCTGAACAGGGCCAGCTGCTACTAGCATGCCAGCTAGTCCTCCCCCCAATACACGGCCATCAGGGCCTGCCAAAGAGACGCTCATGCCCCCTGATCTGCTTTTTGTCAATCCATTATCACTTGGCATAAATGATCCCGTGAGAGAGAGTATTTCAAAACGACCCTGTAGAAAGCACATAGTTGTAATTCACAAAGTACTATTTCTTGTAGAAGATTGTGGCAAGTAAGCGCAACTTACACTTGTCAAAGTTCAATTAGAAGAAAAAATTATTAACTTCATGTATTAGAAAACCCCCTTTCTTGAGGGCAAGGGTAAGTCAGCCACATAGGAAATTACTAGGTTAATTCAGTATCAACCAAAAGATTCCTACCTCATAGGTCAAAGTACCACCAGAAGAATTAGGTTGACGCAGTGTAACGTTTGAGATAGCACCATTTGCAGCCAGAATGCAAATGGCTCTAGATCCTTGCTGAGAAAAAGATATTATCTTCATATTAACATCCTGTCACAAAAGAATGAAGTGAGAAATAGTAAAATTAAGACGGGCCACGAGAATAAAGCACTTCCAAATCAAGCATAGCTGCAAATATTGCTATCTGTCTAAAGGTGGAATATTGCTGAACTAAACAGGAGTCTAGTTCAGTTCAGGGTGGACCTTTTCTTATCCAAGGTTAATCTTGTAGGGCACTAATTAATAGCTGCTTAAAGAAATAGACAACAAAAATTATGAAAGAACCTTTTCATCAACTGCTTACCCCCTCTATCTTCCAAAATTATGAATGCATGGTATAATTTTCCAAGTTTTTTAACAGGCATGGTTCCAGGCACAAAAACAGATGAGGATGCAGGAACTGCAACTCTTCAGACATATTGCTTAAGGGCACAAGTGTATTACCATGCCATGAGAAATATATAATTAAATTGGAAGATTAACTTAGAGCAAACTGCATAAAATTATGGACAATGTAGATGGCTCTTACCTCCACTAAGATCCAATATTATCATAGTTCAAGCAAAGTTTTGTAACTGATAGAACCATTGTGCTCAAAAAAATGTGCTGAAATGGGATATGTCAATACTCCTGGAATCTTGTGTAGGGACACAACTTAGCTTCTCTTTATTAGATTGGAAGCGACTCTCATGTTTGAAAAAGAATGTTATGGCCTCAGAAAAAGATTCTCTCTCAATTACATTCCATGGCACATTTTCAGAATATTCAAAATCCCATAAACGTCAAAGTATGAAAAAAATCAACAACAAAGGTTTTACTAAACTACAGTTCATGCTTTCATGTACTGTTCACCACTGTGAAGGTTCAATCTGGTTCTTCAGCATACTTCTCTCTCTCTCCATGTGTGTGTGTGTACACACACACATAATACCAAACTATCTCCTCTGATATATATATGTGTGTGTGTGTGTGTGTGTGTGTCTTAATTCATCTTGGCTGAAGCTTGAATAATACCAAACTATCTCCTCTGATATATATATATATATATATATATATCAGAGGAGATAGTTTGGTATTATTCAAGCTTCAGCCAAGATGAATTAAGACACAGATCTTACTGTCAAAATCATCCACAAAAGAGTAAAATATCTTGCTGAATTACACTGATTATCTGTTACAACTGTTAGACTAGCAAGTAGGCAAAACTGTGATAGCATCCCTGGAAAATGCTACTATGGTATACTTTGGTTGATAAAGACATGTACTCTGTGTTTTTAACAAAATAACAGCAACACTAATTACCATGATGATATAACATCTATAACAACACACCGACACACACATACACATATAAACCTGCCCTCTCTTTTCCTAATTCCTCTTCTTACTCCAATTTCACAACTTTTAATCACCTGAAGTATGATACCAATCATTTCTTCAAATACATATCAAATATTAATATATCTACAGGATTTCAAACTCAGGTTATAACAAATTTATCTAGGGGAACAGAAATCAAATAAAACATTAAATGAACAGATATTTTATAGAGATTAAAACAATATAATCAACAAAATTACTTATAATTATAAGTACCTCGCCGGTATTAACAGTAATCACATGGGGTGTAAAACTTCCACCTACTGAGTATGCCATTGCTCCCCCTACAACATATGAATAGGCATTTGCTAGATCAAATTCAAAAAGTCATAAAGAAAGCACGTGAAATTTTATGTGATAACCCATTGTTAGATCTAAACATAAATTGTAGGCAATAAATTGGTTTAAATTTTCTACCTGACACACCCAGAAGTAAAAAAATTAGGCCTTTAATTCCAGTGCTCACACAAAAGTTTCACAGGCACAAAACTGTATAAAGGACAAGCAATCCACCTATGCATAATGCGATTTACATGTTAATAAAATAAATCACATTTCTCAATATACTTCAAAACAGTTATTGGGGATTCTCTTAATCCCTTGAAGTTTTGAAGTCAACACTACAGATGTGTTCAGCCAGTGCCACTTAACTTACTGAAATAACATGAATACAAATCTTATCCATATACAAGGGTGTTAACAGACCCAAGCACATTATTTCTCTTCATCAGCTCTGCAGTTACTGTGCCAAGATAATGCTTTTCTCTACTGATTGCACAGTAATGAAGGGAAATCCAACACATTCTTTCCCTAACCCTTTGAATCCATTGAACAGTGACAGAAGTGGTGATACATATGTTCTCCATTTTAGAATGAGTCAACATGCATCATCCTGGGCACTATTAGTAAAGCGTCAGAGGGATATCAGAAAATAGATATTTTGAGTTTGACCTTAATGATAACTAATGCAAAATTCATGAGGCTAGATGCTTGACGCTAGAAAAACACACCCATATTGCATCATATGTTGAGCATTCATGCTTGAAGATCAGCGTGCATGCTAGTGGGATAAACAGGGGCAAAGAATGATGTTGGGATATGCTTTATAGTTAGACTTCTTCCCTGCCAGTATTAATCCTATCTATTCTGAGACAGCACAAAGTCCACCTGTTTATTGGGTCAGATCCACACATGTTACATCATCACCTCATCATCATTTATTCATTCACGTTCTTTATTCATATCTTGCCATTTATGCATATTGCAATTATTGAGTAAAGACAGATCTTTTTTGTCTTGTCACATCAGTTCAAAAGACATCAGCAACAAACAAGGCTGATTCTCAGCAATTTTCCATTCTATTGGCTCAGAGCAGCAAACAACAAAATTTAAACCCTGAAGGGCTTCCTGACAAGGGTCCCAATTCACTCCCAATTCCAAATGAGATACTTATACGTTATTTAAAGTTGACCCAGAAACACACAGCAAACAGCAAACAGCAAACAGCACCCCACGAAATAAAAAGCAGATCAGTGGATCTAGTTTCTGAACACTTGTAACCAACCACAAACACAACAATAAAATAATCTCAGACAAGTTAGCAACACAGCAACCTCATTTCTTCATCCGTATAATATGATCTCAATATAACAGCATTTCCAGTAAATTAACCACTGTATAAAAATTAAACTTAAAGGCCAACATATTAAATGCCAAATCACCTGGACTTTCAAAATCCAATTTATGTTTTTTCTTGGAAGAGTCAACCGGTCGGCCTGTACTGTGCTTCCAAGCTGAATAATCACCAGTAAGCGGAATTGAAGCTGATATCGGCATAGGCGACAATGCCACAACAGAACCATCCGCTGCATACTTTCTTGGCCTTCCCCTCTTCTTCTTCAAATCCGTGGAAGGCGCCGCCACACTTACCGGAGCCGCTGCTGTGGGAGGGGCAGTTGATCCACCATATTGGTCTGGGTTTTCAACCCTTGGCTCCACCCTGTAGCTCTGAGAATCTTCATCACCTTTTACTGTGACCCCAGAACCATTCAACCCTTCTTTTTCCTCCATTCATATACTATGCAAACAGATACCTATAAAATCCTTAAACCCACAAAAAGACTATAAAATCTTAAATCTAACCTCACTAAATTGGTAAAGCTGAAATCTTTTTTAGCTCAAAATCTCAGAGTAACTGAAAAAACCACCTTTCAGCAAGAAATTTTAATTAGAATACAATGTCTGAGAGTAATACAAGACAGAGTATCAATCACCCAGAAAAGCTCACATAAAACCGACTTCTGAAGTCTGCAAATCTTGTCATCCAAGAATCAGGCCTGAATATTCTAAGATCATTTGAGTACAACAGAGCTCTGCTGCAAGAATCTATTTACCATAACTTTCTCAACTTATCATGTATTAATCTCTGCCATTGCAGAGCTCCAGACATGAAATGAAAAATTCAAAATCTTGGTTGGTGTCAGAAAATCTTTTTCCTGGAGGAGTTGTAAAATTAGGGTTTTTTCAAGAAAAAAGTAGATGAAGGAAATAAAGATGAAGAAAATTAAGAAAATTAAAATAAATGGGAAGTAATTAAAATATTTTGAAATTAATTAGGTAAGCAGCAATATTTTAATTACAAAATTCAAAGTATTAATTATGGTTAATAAAATGGTTTCAGGTCCGTCTTGGAAATTTAATAAAATGAATTTTAAAAATTGGCAAGTTAAATGAATTGGAATATATAAATAGGGAAATATGGGAAAAGATAATTTCTTTTAATTTTGAAATGGCAGTTTTAATTATTCAAAGCTGTAAAGTTAACGTTGGAGGCATTCCAATTTTTTCAACCTCTGACCTGTTCTTTGTCTTTTTAGGTATTTAAAGTTGACCATTTAAAAAGATATACCCTTGAATTTAGGGATGATTTACTGTCACTGCCACTGTATGCACTTTAACATGCAGCAGCACTAGGGTTTTCTTAAAAGTAATGCTTGCTTATGTCTCCTATGAGAAGGACCAAAACAATGACAAACAGAGGAAAATAAGGATTGGTTTCCCTTTTTGTCACAAATATTAGGCCTATGTTTGGATTTGTTTTAGTATTTTTGGGTAGTTGTTTTGGAAAATGTATTTGAGATTGAAAATGAATAAAAATAATATTTAATTTATTTTGAAAATATACTTTCTAATGTAGATGTCTTATCTTGTAATATTTTATGTGATAGTACTGTTACATCAGTTTTTTTTATTTTTTTAAATATGATATATATTTAAAATAATTTAATAATCAAATAATGGATATTAATATTAACATGATAAGTGGATAATGAAACAACGTTGATGTATATAGTAGGCTCCACGATTTTTTTGGACAAGCTTGGGGGAGATAAAATGGTCAAACACGGGCATCTGGCAAAACAAATCCAAACATAGCTTAGGATTTTCCTATGATTGTTGTAATCTGAACCTGAAACCAAATACTAACATAGTAATACAAAATTCATTCTGATGGGATATAATTTGGCATTCTTTGAAAGTGAGGTTCATAAATCAGGGTAGGTCACTGATGAAAGTACACTCTGGAATCATCATTAGAGCTTGAAGTAAATGGCAATAGCAGAAGGAGCCTAGACAAGTTATGCAAACCACTCTCCATTAACTCTACCAGAAGTTGAAAGGTCAACAGAAATGTAAGAGGAAACTCACATTAGATTGTGAGGTACAGCAATTTCAACATCCAGGGTCCATGTTTAGTTGTTTGTAGACTATGTACACAAGAGGAAGACAATAGAATTAGCTTGTAATCACAAAATCCAAGATATAAATGAATGCAGAATCATTGGAGTTGAATTGAAGATGCCAAGATCAACATTTATTGCTAAACTTGTATCACAGTCATTAGATGTGATTTAGGCAGCACAAATCGGGCTCTCCTCTCCTCAAACGAGTATTCAATCTCCTCTTCAACTGACTTGATTGTAGAAAGAGCTGGTATCATGGCCGTCTGGACAGGAGCCGGTGTTATAGCTGTCTGGATAGGAGCCGGTGTCATGGCAGTCTGCATTGGAACAGATACTGTTGAGGGTGTTGAAGGTACAGTGATTGCCGGTGTTTTGGGCGTTCTGTTCTCTTCCTCTCCACTATAAATAATCTTGGGAGGAGTAGTGAAATGTGTTTTGTTAATTATAAGCGTCTTGTGCAACATCTCATTGTGTTTCTTGTTCATGTCTTCCAAAATATTTGCTGCATTGGACTTTGACGAATTCATGGAAGAAATGGGAGAGAATGGCTTTCGCATCATGGGCAACTCTGCTTCACGAGAATTTACTGAGTTGAGAGAATGCTGTTTCACAGGAAGACCAGCCATGTCCAAACATCTCCTACCTGCAAACCAAGAAATGGAAACAAAATAAGGAAAAGAATAGTGTTACTGTCTACGATTTGAGTCACCTTTTAATAGGATAGTTAATTTACCAACTCATTTCCTCTTCTTCTATAATTATCAAAACATCCCCTCTAAGTTGTTGCATTGAAAAACATAGACGAAATTAATGAATTTACCACTTTGCCCTCGGCTTAATAAAATTTAGAAAAACGGTCCTTATTACATGAATGTTCTTACCCGAGTATCTTAATAATGTTTGTAAATAAGTCAACTTTCTCTCCCTCTCCCCACCACGACCTCTGCTGCCTTACCACCAACACCCAACCTCTCTTTTCCTCTCACCATTGTCGCCTCCTCGCTCTCTCTTTCTCCCCTCCATTGCCTATCCACTCTTCTCTCTCCTATCGCCGCCTCCACTTCTCTTTCCCCGTACCATCCTAACTCCCCACTATTGCTTCCCTCATTTCTCTCTCACCCCTCTCTATCCCCCTCGCAATCTCCGTCTTCTCTCTTTCACCCCATGTCTCCTAACCTTTCCTTCCCACCATCTTGTATCCTCTCTCTCTCACCATTGTTGTCGTCTCCTCCATCTATCTCTCTCTCATCCCCTCTTTTCCCGTCGCAATCTCCCTTTTCTCTCTCCCCCATCTTTTGTATCCTACTATTTCCTCCCCACACTCACATCACCATTGCCGCCTCATCTGATTTTGTTCTTCCCCAATGCCGCCTATCCCATCTTATCTCTCTCTATTGCCGACTCTTATTCTCTGTTTTTGTATACTGTCATTGTGTCTTCTTCACCTATCCTCCCTCTCATATCTCTGACTCCCTTCCGCCACTTCCCTCGAATCTCTCTTTCTCTCCCCTACATCGCTACCATGATCTCTCCCCCAATCGCACTTCTCTTTGTCTCCTACCTTTTTCTCCCGTCTGCCTCCCCACCTCCCTTGCCCCTACTACTATCCATCCTATTATTTTTCTATCTCTTTGTTCCTCTTCTATCTCCTCCTAGACTTTCCTCCCTGCCACTTTCCCACCTCACTCTCTCTCTCTCTCTCTTTCTCTCTCTCTTTACATCACTGCCATGATCTCTTTCCCCCAAGTGCACTTCTCTCTGTCTCCTACCATTTTCTCCTATCCGCCTCTCCACCTCCCTTGCCCCTACCACTATCTGTCCCGTTATTTCTCTATCTCTCTCCCCCCTCTATCTTCTACACTTTCCTCCCCGCCACTTTCCCACCTCTCTCTCTCTTACTCCCCTACATCGCTGCCATGATCTCCCTCCCTCAATCGCACTTCTCTCTTTCTCCTGCACTTTTCTCCCGTCTGCCTCCCCACCTCCCTTTACCCTTACCACACTATCCATCACATTATTTCTCTGTCTCTTCCGTCTATCTCCTACACTTTCCTCCCAGACACTTTTCCCTCGTTGCATCTCCCTCTCTCTCTAATTAAGTCCAATATTTTGTTAAGTATATTTTTTATCAAATCACACCATTCAATAATTTTATATCTACAAATATTCAATTATTACCAAGTATAGTATACTTTTTTTGGTAATAAATTTAAATATTATTTTCAAATTATAATTAAAATTTATTTTCATGATAATTATAAAAAATAACTAAAAATACTTTAAAAGAGAAAGTTTTAAAGAAAGACGAATTTTGAACATAATAAGTAATTTTTACATTTTCATCCTCTCATTTTTACTTCATTAAAAATTGCCCCTCTTAGTTTCAATTTATGTGGACGTATTTTGGTCCAGACATTATTAAGACAATTATATGAGGGACAATAATGAAAAGTCAAACAATTTTTTTGTTGCAGTATCATTTTTCTTCCAAAACACTAATGGAAGGGGATGTTTTGTAAACATAGCAAATTTGGAAGGGATGTGTTTGTAATTATGAAACTAGGAGGAGAAGAGTTGCTATGATTAGCTATTTCAAGGAGTAGGCAAATGTAATTACCTTCATCACTATAATGTTACGCAATAGCAAAACTATTTCAAACATATGTCTTTCATGCCTTCATGAACCATGCACTGTGTTTCCAAAACCTTGTTTGCCATTTTCTGTTCTGACTCAATAAACAAGACTTCAAACAACTATAGCATTTTGTCCTCAAAGATTAAGATGATTCCTAATAGGTCAATCTTAAGAAGCTGAAATGTTTTTTATTTCATCTTCAAGTAAAACGAAAGGAGACTGCATAATGTTTGGTTACCTTGCCATATACTATTCTGAGTAAACAAACAAGACTTACAAACATTATTTTTCATCAAAGGTTAATCGCTAAAAGTGCCAGCTTAATTTAAGTAGCTGAAACGTTTCACGTTAAGTGAACTTGAAGGAGACTAAAGTTATTGCCAATCACATGCAGAAAATAATAGAAAAAATTTTTACCAGAAGAGAGAGCTGCAATTCCATCATCCTTAAGACGGTCCTGATTTATACGCACATTTGTTTTGGCCTTCCGTGTATTAGGAGTAGCTTTTGCAGAAGGACGCATATCAGGCTTAGGAGTCTGTAGCATAGGGGCACCAAGAGAAAGTCTTCTATTGCTTGCACCACCACATGATGATCTAGGTTCTTTCTTCACATTGTGGTTCTTCATGGGACTTGGCTTTGAACCATAAAGAGCTTCCTGCTCTGTTAGTAACTGTCCCTGAAGTTTCTTCTGGTCCTGAAGTAAAATAAAACACGCACACGGACACAAAGAAAGAGTTTGAGAGAGAGAGAGAGGAGAGAACTGAGAAGTCATAATTTAAATATAACATGAAATCCAAGATAGAAAAAGTCTATACCCTCTGCCTTTTACGCTCTAGTTCTTTTTGTTGCCGTAGAACTGTATACCCTTCAAGCATAGAAAGAAGACGAACCTAGATATAGCCAAAACATAAAAAAATAAAAAATAAACATGTAATTTATATTGAGAAATAAAAAGAGATGTTAATTACATTTCAAACTTAATTGGGTAGCACTTACGCCGTCATAAGTAAATTCTATTCCTTTCTCATTTTCCCAAGCTATGATCTTCGAAGCCAATGTATCCACCATTGCTGTCCCAGCACAAAAAAAAAAAAAAAAAAACATTATGAAAATCAAATGTGCACGTCTCATTTCTTTACCTATTAAAACTGCTGCAATAAGAAGGTCTTCTAACACAAAGATGCAAATCATCAATACCTGGAAGTTTATTGACCAATGCACGAGCTTTTTCAGCACGTTTTAGTGTAAGATGAGTACCTCTCCCAGCATTATAGCGATTATCATCCTACAGGAAAGGAAGATTTACTTTGAGCAATTGTATGTGTGCAACATGTCCCCAAAAGTAAGTTGTAGAACCAGACCCTATTATACTCCTCGAGCCAGCTCTCCTCATCACATGCAGACATCCACTTCTCAACCTTTTCAAGGATTTCTTTCCTGCTGAGAGCCTCCTCTTTAACTCTACCTATTTGAAGCTCAATTTGTTCAAGCACACAAGCAGCATCAACAGCTCCTTTTATCAATCAAAAAAATAGAATATGAGAATGTAGAATTAATGTTAAAGGAAAGATATTGATCATTATATTGTACGCAGGTAAATACCAGATTCAATGGCATCTACAGCTATTTCCATTCCAGTATCAGTATCTCGAATAAGATGTGTCTTCCTACAGATAACTTCTAGTTCTGCCTTCTTTTTCAAAACAAGTTCCTTCATTTTGCTTGCTTTCAACTCTTCCAATCGTGAAACTTCTGCCTTGACCTGGAAGAAAAAATAACAGGCATTGCTTCAGCACCAACTCTCTATATATCAATCTTCAACTAACAAAATCAAGCAAGGTGTAATAATGAGACAATTGACTCACATAACTAATATAGTCAACAGAAAGCATGTCAGGCTCTGTTATCTCATCTTCTGAAGCAGCTAGCTTACAAGTGACTTTCTGAAATATCTGTTGCTCTTCAATTGGCGTGTCCATCAAGTTCCAAAGCTCCAATAATGAAGTCGCAAGATCTTGTAGCTGCCAATGTGAACAGTCATCAAACGCTGTCTTACTGAAAGAATAGTAAGTCAACAGTAACAAAAGCATAATCTAGAAATACATACCTGCTGCATTCGCTGTATTTTAAGCTCTCTTAGTTTTTGTATAGCAGTCCCCAGTTGTTCTATGGAACAGTTACTAATACTTTTTGAACCTTCAGCTTCCTCTAAACTCGGATGAATCTCACTGACAGTTTTTTTGAAATCCAAACCAAGCACTACGCACAGTGAGTACAAACAGTTCAGGAGGTCCAGCACCAGCTTCAGACGTTCACTCTGTATGCAAAGACCATTCAGCGAAATATATCAGATGAGAGTGATAGAAAATTTATTAAGAACAAAATGATAATGAAAAAGCGAGATAATATAACCTTTTCTTTTCGGAGTGCCTGCAACTCTCTGTGCAATTCTTCAAGCTTTTTTATAGACAGATCA
The DNA here is from genome assembly GCA_019321725.1 of Paulownia fortunei. NCBI lineage: Eukaryota > Viridiplantae > Streptophyta > Magnoliopsida > Lamiales > Paulowniaceae > Paulownia > Paulownia fortunei. The sequence continues at coordinate 13,977,292 of CM033124.1, forward strand.
GCTTCATCAATTGCTGGGTCATTTGAAGCAAACCCATCTGACCTGTAGATTTCATTCTTAATACTCTGTATCTCTTCTAGGACCTCAATAAATTGATTCTTCCTATCAATTCTTCTCTTCCTCATCTCCTCTATCTGTGGAAGGATGGCTCTGAATTCTGCCTTCAAGCTTTCAGGGTTTTGATCAGACTGCACATAGAAAGACCATTGATATTGGTATATTGAATATCCCAATTGAAAGTTTTTGTACTTCTTTTTTCATTTTTATATGTTTTTCTTTTGCAGCTAATCTTTATCAAAGCATATTTGATATCTGTAAATCTTTACTGTTCTTTCATAGTAAATGACGTTTATAGTTCCAAACAGTATATAATTTGTGTTGATATACTTTCATGTCACAATGTAGAACTTTTGAAATCAGTAAAAGTTTTAGATGGCTTTTGACACTGATCAACATTTGAGGATGATTAAAGTTGTATACGAATCAAAGTAAATGCATTGGCATATTCAATGATGAATGGAACAATATAAGAACCAATTCAATAAAGATGTTGATCAACCAGATAAAAGCCTCACCTGCCTAATGTGCACTGGTCGCTCTCCGATTGCAGAGCAGATGGCAGCAAGCTCTGCTTCAGCATCAGCAATTGCCTGCCTCAGCTGCGCTCTACACTTGTTTGCCTGATCCACTTTTCTTCTGTATACTTCTACACATTCTTGTTCAATTTCAAGCAAAATTCGGTCCCTTTCGCCATCGGATTCCCCAACCTCGTCCCATATTATCTGATAGACACAGCCACAGAACAAACAAAAAAGACTACGAGTCTGTGACAATGGTACTAACGTAAAGAAACATTGCCATTAAGCAAGGGGAGGACATAAGAATATCAAAAACTATGTTTTTCAAATGGTGAATAAGAAAAAGTAGGTGCTAAAAAGACAATTATAAGCAAGTTATAATTGAAAGCTATATAAAAACACCTGCAATTCATATAGAAGAGATCCACATGTTGTTTCCATTTGCGAAAGCAGATTGCTTTGACCTGTCGACATTTAAGGGTAACTATACCTGCCCATAGAAGCCACTCAATAAGGACCAGAAATACCTTGTTTACGTATCATTGGAAAGTGCATTAACATAAATGCAGCAGTAAGAAGTGGCAATACAAAAGTGTGTAAACTATAAAAACTAGTCAAGGTGGATTGTCCCACGCTAGCACTTCCGCGCAATTATACCAAAAGTGATCCTATTATAGGAATAGCCTCAGGTACACCTATTACAATTTCCACCGCCCAATAACCAATTTGGTCCCGAGGTAAGGAATACCCATTTACACCAAAAGTGCACAATGTGAGAACCACACCTGTAAAACAAGTCAATTCGCCAATTCACGGGGTTTTTTTAAATCCACCGGCGAGATACACATATAGAATCATCATTAGGCCATCATACTCGCCGACCAACCAATATCACCATCAAATTTTACAAGTCCGATAAACTTCAACGCGAACCAACACAAAAGGAAAATAAAATGAAAAGGAGAAAAGTTCTGCAGAACTGACATATTTGAAGAAAAACACCATTCTTCCAAATAACTAAAGTATGCTGTTCTGACAGCACAATATTATCTTCAAAATTGTCACCCATACTCAGCTTTTTAAGTCAAATTATGAGTCTGCGCATATATGAATAATTGTTTTTATGATCAATAAACAATTTCATGCCTTTCAACTATCTTCATTCAAACAAATGAAAAGAGAAAAAAAGAACCAACAAAATTAAACTTAAGACGGAGAGCCTAACCTGTAAACACAAATGAAGAAAAGACAACAAAAGAAAAAAGAAAAAAAAAAAAACTTTCTTTTAACAATAATTGGCTAATAAACGCAATAATAATGTTCCAAAATTAACTGACCCAGCTCAGTTCAACCAAACCCCAGTATAACACAAACCCTTCGTTAACAATTAATCAGTTAAACAACAACAAACCCAAATAATTTCCATAAAATACGAAAATTCTAAAATCATAAAATTCATAACCGGTTTACTTAAAACTAATAAAAATTAACAAACAGAGTTGATCAATTTCTCTTCCTTTCTTTATCATCTTCCTTTTTTCTTTTTGCAAACTCATTTTCCAAATAAAGGATACCTTTTATCCGTACAATTTTTCGGTGTCTCTCAATTCTTTTCAAACCAAATAAGAGAAAACATAACCAAAAAAATAAAATAGAAAATCAACAGAAATTAAACGTAGATCGGGGAGCATACCTGAAAATTAAAATTCAAAAGCAATAATAAATACTTTCTTGGTTTCAATCCAGCAGCAGAGTGGTATAACTTGCGGGCTTGAATTCGAGAAGAAAATGACAATTCCCAAAATGTGGGATTGCGAGGAAAAGCTAGAGAGAGAAAATAGGGAGCAGGAGTTTTTTGAAAAAATTCGACCGTTAAAGCATGAGAAAAATGGCAAGGGTTTTAATATCGGTGATGTGTGCAAAGCAGAAAGTTCAAATTTTAAAGAGAGAGAAAAAAGGGATTTAATAGTTTTATTGGGTTCTCTTTATAGACTGTGACAAATGGTGGAGAACAGGCGGCTTGTGAATTCGCCACGTGGCTGATTATAAAAATCCAACAGCAAAAGGCCGTAGGCTGACTACAATAAAATTTAAAGATAGTATGATCTTATAAATTCTTTTAAATTCAAGCAAAAGGTCCTAATATTTTTTTCTAAATTTAAGCATATTAATAATAAAATTATTATTAGTAGTATTTTATAAATTTTATGATGTTACTATGTTCAAACACTTTAAGAACTTAATTTAAAAGAGAGATACTAATTATACTTTATTAGTGTTTGATATCTTAATATAATAAATAATATAATAATGCATTTGATTGCTTGTTTAAAGAAAATATTTAATAACTATTTTAAACTTTTTTTATTTATTTTTTTCAAGTAGTAAGGTACAATTAATTCAGTATTAAATTTTTTAAAAATCTCAAATTCTTAATCATCCCTGCACATATCATTCCGTTCAAACTACACATCATCCAAAACACTAAATCCTGTGAACATGCCTAATAACTTCAGTCGAAACTATAATGAAATTTTTTAAAAGTGAACAACTCAATATAAAATACACAAATAAGAACTGTAATTTCTCATATATGAATTTTAATTGCCAAAATAAACACGTAAAAACTCATATTTTCCATTAGTATACCACGTATTATTGAATGCCCTTTCGGATTCAAATCAATAGGTTCAATTACAAATAATGAATACGACCAAAATTAGAATGATCAAAGACCCCAAGAAAAAAAAAGAAGAAAAAATGATAGAAACCAGGCAATCGAGCAAATAAAACTTCAAGTTAAAGGCCCGATTTGTAGCTAACACCTGTTGCAGGAATCCATTTATCCCCATTAATAAATGGGCCAACTGTAAACTTCTTGACTTGGCTTGCAGTTAGGTTGAGCTTCAACCCTCTCCAGTTAACCCGATTCTTGGTCACAGCCCCAGGGCCCAAGTTCTGGAACTCGGCATAAAAAATTGTATTCGGGGCCGATGTGCCAACCCATGGGAGCCAGCCCTTTGGGTCAATGAAACTGCCCATCACATTTTGTAAGTAAACAGTGGTGGAGTAATTCTTCCAGGGCCGGCCCAAGAATGTGCTGACCCCAGAGAGGTTTGTAGCAGGCCAAATGGTGCAGTTTTGGATCGATAGCCCGGTGTTTTGGTTTGGGTCAAACTTGCCTTGGGCCGTGATGGTGTTTTGTTGGCCCAACATGGGCTTCTTGGGCAGGATGTTGCAGTTTTGGATGACAGCAGCTGAGTTTCCAAAGATGAAGTCTACCGTGCCGTAAATGTTGCACTCACGGTAGAATTGGCGGTTGGAGTGTACGTAGAGGGTGTCTTGGAATGCGTCCATGCTGCACCGGTAGAAGACCGAGAGATCGGCGGTCGATATTAGGGCGACCGCTTGGTGCTTGGATGGACCGGCTGTGTTGCGGAATCCCATGTCACGAGCGATGAATCCTTGGCCAAACACAGCTAAAAAAAAATATAAACAAATTTGATTAGTTTTAAAGTGGACATATTATTTGCGCGTGTGTGTGGGCACGTTCGTGTGTATGTTAAGAGATATTATGATTTCATTTACTTGCACTAAGTGCTTGTATGATGCACAATATATTTTTTTTATATGTAGTGAGGTGTGGTTTTAATGTACATAACTTAATAGAGTGCATTAAAAAATCATTTCGTGAAAAAATTGAAGCTTTACTAAAACTTACCAAATGTTGCAGATTGGAATGTGGGAGTTCCATCAACAACATTGAGGCTGCCTGAAACAATTGTTGCATCCTTCCCATCGCCAACCATCATCACATTCCACTTTGACTTCTCAACTCTCACATTCTCAACATAAACTCCCTTCTTCACATAGATAACAAATCTCTTCTTACTCTTATCAGGAACAACCTTAAGGGCAGCTCCAATTGTCTTATATTTTCCTGATCCATCTTTTGCCACCACAGCATCAGCCTTTATTAATGAACTTGGAGCTTGCAGAAGCCTCCTGTCCTTAAATGACAGCCATTCTGGTGCCTCACTAAAACTCATCAAACGCCGCCTCCCGATGGCGCCCAATGCACTAATGGACTCCTCAAATGAGCTAACAATGGCTAGACTGTTGCTAGTATACTCAGTTGAATTCTTGAAGTTTTCATTCATAAAACTACTCAATCCACTTGATGCATATTCCAGTTCATCAATGCATGTCTGCTGATAAGTCCCGGCAGAACTCAGCCATGTTCTCAAATCATCAAATGCTTCCAACAATTTCATGTCCCTTATGGACAGTGAGTTGTTGAGATGATCTAATGCAAGAGTGAACAACTCTTGGCAACTTTCTATGGCTGCAAGTGTCCTTTGATCTGTGATATTAAACTTTTTGACACCATTATCGATGAAATTCTTGGAGGCTTTGGAGAGTTCACTTATTGCAACTTGAACAGATAACTTGTATAAATCTTGGGGCTTGAGATTGCCTGACTTCACCATAGGAGCCAAGCTATTGTAACACGAATCTTGATACAATGTGGAGCTGCAAACAGCTTTGACGGAGGTGGAAAGGGATTGATTATCGGCCCCGGATTTGTTATCTTTGCTTTGAGAAACTCCAACCACAGCTGCTACTATCACAGCAACAAGAACAATGGAAGATATGCCGATTATTGTGATTCTTCTCCGTGTCTTTCTACGTGCCACGAGCCGTTCTTGTTCAACTTCATTGAGCTTGCCATAGGGATTGATGGTGGCCATGGTTGGAGTACTGTATTTTTATTTTATTTTTTTTCACCTTTTTTCTTTTTGGTGATTTTGGTTGGAAAAGGTGGTAGTCTGTATGAAGATGGTGAAATGGCCTTGTATATATAGTTAATGGTGAAAGGGACTTTGATTTACGTGCGAGGCATGATCTTTGGGATCTGAAATACATACCAAGACCAGAAGTGCTGCTCATGTTATGGTATGTTGAACTTGTTTTTCTGGTTAATATATATATGACATGAACTACGATATAATTTAATTTAATAAACAAAATGTGAAAGTCAAACGAGTACATGGGTGGCCTTTTGATGGATTCTACTACGCAGTTTAATTGATTAATACTTCTCGTATACGCGTATATGTTTTTCCTTTGAGTTTCCAAGTACGAGTCAGAAAAGCTGGAACTGGAAATCAAATCTAAAGTATTCTGGGAGTATCTATTCCTTATGAACCTGGAATAGCTAGTTCTTAAAAGGGGTAGCCAAATGCTTGTGCAGTTAGTGTTTGAGAAAACTTGATAATGGAATCCTACTTTCCTTTTCTTTATTGTTCACAATTTCTATTTAAGTTCTTTGCATGTCTGAAACTTACAGTGATCACGGTTACGGAACCAAAGGCAGAAAAAGAAAAGAAAGAATGAAAACCCGATAACGCTAGCCATACAGATAGTAAACAGCTGTTGCAATGTCAAACTATTGCTTAAATCCAAATAAGAAAATTGACCAACTCGCAGAACAGCAGATACGCGCTCCCATAGTTTCATGAAATTTAGGTTTTTTCACCATAACATACAGAAAATTAAGGTAGCTAAGCATAAAAGACTATAATGAAAAGAAAGTAACACATAGGAATCAGTAGAGAGCCTCTAGTCAGCTGATAGATAGTCTCAGCTCAACTTGGTGGCAGAGCACCACATCTTGCATACGTTATTGCAGTCAGTAGCCTCCTTAGCAGATGAAGCTCTGTCCTTCAGGAGAAAACTTTGAAAGAGAATTTACCAAGTCAATGACTTGTGAAAATCTTGTTCAGACAGAAGTGGAGCTGGATTTGAAGAAAGATTAACTGCATATTGGTGATTGTTCTTCACTACAGATCCTTGGCCTTAGTTCGAAACTGTTAGAAGAATAATCAAAACTGTCAGAAGAATAACAAGGAGAAATAAGTGTAATCATAGTGCGTATTGAATGATTACAATGATAATCTTTATTCTTCAGTAGAACATAAATTTATGGACTGAATACAAGATAACAGAGAGGAGGATGAATAAATGAATGCTGATGGTTGTTACATTTGAAGAAAAGAATAAGCTTACAATTACAAATGGTTGCTGTTACAGGAGTATTACTCTATAGAGGAGGTACAAAGTAAACTGGCTGACCCTCAGTTTATCGATAAACTACACTATCCTGTGCAATGCAAAGTAATCTATCAGGTAAAAAAGGAAAAAAGTTCTCTTATCGAAAGAACAAGAATCCTGCCTTGTTTACAACAAATATAATTTCCAAGATGAATTATTCTGTTCGTAGTTGAATCTCTTCTTATAATTTCAAATACCAGCTCATTCCATGTATCAATGGGACCTGGCATGCACCAATGCAAGAAATCCTGTGGTGGAGGTCTACCATTTGGGCCACTTTTGGTGATCTTATTTGGAGTCCTTTCTTTATCTGAACAAAGATGGGAATTATTAAATTAATATCTAATTAGAGATTATACATATATTTTTTATGAAATATAATTCAAGAACACATAACTACGAAAAATAGAAACTCAACCCCTCTAATCAAATTCTATAATTTAGATATAATCATCACAATCTCATTTATAAATTATAATATCATTAATTATTATCAAATTATTATCTGTATCCAAAACTCTTATTTAAGCATTAGTTTTATCTATAATTTATAACAATTTGATTATTTCTATGCACATGACATTTCCTTTATACTCTCTATTATAAAATAAAATTATGAAACTTTTAAAATATTAGTAATGATAATTTTATAATTAAAATTATTAAAATTAATTTTTTTATTAAAATAAGATATTATTTTTAAAATAAAATTGGATAGATATTTTTTTTTTTGGAATTTATAAACTTTCAAATACATTTTTTGAGATTTAATAAGTTTTTTTTTAGTCACATAAAAATTTCATTTATATAAATTTACTAAAAATATAATCTCTATTGATAATTTTCACGTATAAAATTTTTATTTAAATAAAATAATTAAAAAATTTATATTAATATATTTTTGAATTAATCGTTAATTTTAACAATAAATTTTGTTAAGCATACAAGATTTTGTCAAAAAAATTTCAATTTATCCCAAATAATTTACGAATAATTCCCGAATAACAAAATTTGTTATTCCAAACGCCCTTTAAATTTTGTTTCAGCAAGTGCATTTCATCATCAGTTTCTGCTAATGACGGCAATTACTGTAACTCCGGGCCCGCATTTGATTTTACGTACTTCTCGGGATTAATGAAAAAAATTTCGGGATGTATTACTGGAATTCATTTGCCCTTTTTTATGGAAATTGGAGAAAATTTTGAGAGGATAGTGTTGAATGTTGACGTGGGGTTTGAATCGTGGTTTTAAATTTATTTTCAGCAGAGCAGTAGTATGAAATCTTTACCCAATCTTGAATGCAATGCTTGGTTATCTTCGTCTGCTTTATTTGATGGTTTGTTTGTTGATGCCAATTATCATTGATGTGATTTTTATTGCTTGTTCTTTATGTTGTTACTAGGCAACTTATATCGCTTGTCTTGATTGCTATGCTGGAGTTTTGGAGGTTGATGATCATAATTCTTGCTGATTGATGTTGTCTCTGTATATATTTGTACAAAGTATATTGTTGCTTCAGTGGACTTATCTTATTCTTAATTTTGGCTTCAACCCTACTGGTCTCTCAAACCATTGGTTCTACCGTTCGAGGGTATTTCTATGGTGTTGATAGCTTGAGAAAGATTGACTCAGAGTCTCCCTGGTAGTTCAGTTTCTGAGTCCAATCACGCTGTCAATCCATTTGAAGGCAGGGAAATCAAATTTAACAGTTTTGAGGGACCATAGCAATGAAGTTCTTTCTCAGCATCGTGATAGTAAATCTGCTGAATAGTGGAGCTGATGGCAAGGGATCCGTGACAGAAAAAAATAAGCCTCCCAAATTACAGAATGAGAATGAACTGTCAGATCCAGGACCAGTAGAATCCAACAATTTGAAGGCCAAACCTCCACTTGCTAATGTATCGCAAGAAGATGATGGAAATAGAAATTCATCTTTGTCTGATATTGCATTTCTGGAAAATGCACCAGTCTCCACTAATGTGCAAACAGAAGTGAAGAAGAGTTTGGAGTCTTCTGCTGCTATCACCAATTCGAGTCAAGCTAATGTTGTTGATTCAGGTACTATCTCATTGTCACCTGAAATGTTTAGCCATCTCTCCATTTTCACCGACTGCTCTGTCTTTTTTCTGATGCTTTACTTTTTATTTCTGTATTCTTAATTGTTTTGTGCCCCTTTGTCGTGTCATCGTCCCTTTCTTATCTGAAATCAGTTTTCTCAGCTAGTTGATTCACACCCTGTTGCTAAGCTGGATATAATTTATTTGTCTCCTCATCAGGTGCTGATGAATTTTACTTGAAGAGAGTTGGCATGCCTTTTTGGCTTTCTGGATTTCCTTTAAACGTCTTTATTTGGATATGATATTCTCATAACCTTCAAAAAGATCAGTTCCTTGGTATAGCAAATGAGTGTGGTTATATATCCTATTAGATGTGGCATATTCATGGAAAATATCTGAATACTTATGCACTAATTTGTATTTCATAGTTCCTCTGCACATTATTTTTCTGAAATTTCTTTTCCTGGTCACGTTTCAATACCATCTTTTCTCATCTCTTTCACCAGGTGCTAATAACTGGTTACTCTGCACATTATTTTTCTAATTTTTCTTCTTGTGGTCACATTTGAATGGTGTGTCTTTCCTCATCTCTTTCACGGGTGCTAATAACTGGTTGCCACTAGTGAATCATTTTTCTGTCCAAATCTAGGAATCTGTTTGTCTCTAGTTTTGACTCTGCAAGGATTGAAATAGTATCTCTAGTCATGTTGGCAGTTGAGTTTTACATATCTTTGCTATGGTATATATGCCAAATTGACTAATGTGCAATTGCCAAATGTTGGCAGCCTTCATTTTCTGGATATTTTTAAACTAAATTTATGCTATACCCTCAGCTGAAGTAACAATGATATATTTTCATTGTGTAGATTACTTCGCATGTCTTGTTTCAAATGCTTACAGAGTAAGTTTGTCTTAATTATATTTCAGGTTGTTATCTTTACCATGGAAAATGGATCTATGACTCAACTGGACCCTTGTACACAAATAACTTCTGTCCTGTGCTCATTCAGATGCCAAATCGTCAGGGGAATGGAAGGCCAGACAAAGATTATGAGAATTGGAGATGGAAACCTTCCCAATGTGACCTCCCTAGGTTTGACGCAAAGAAGTTCTTGGAGTTAATGAGAGGAAAAACATTAGCTTTTATTGGTGATTCAGTTGCAAGAAATCAGATGGAATCAATGCTGTGTATCTTGTGGCAGGTTAGCAGAAAGGCTTTCCCAATATTGTAAATGTGACTTATTCTTTGCCTACTTCTTTCTTTCTTTCTTACATTACTTAGTTTCCTGTTGTTCTATAAAGATGAAACATTTTTGCTTCTCCAATCTCCATGGGGATCCTTGGTAAGGGTTCTGTTATTGCTTTCTTTCCCTCTCTCACTCACTCATCAGTCAGCCTCCAGGGAAGGAGGGTGGAGTTGGATCAGTTGGGAAAAAATTGTTGTTGATTGACTCCCTCATGATTACACGTATTTAAAAACCTTTATGGGGTAAATTTCTGGTTGACTTTAAAAATTCTCTTTTTGAAATAAAGCCTCGTCACCCACTAATTGTGTAAGTTCATTTCTAATAGTTTGAATGAATTCCTTCAAATTGCACAAATACGATGCTGTACTTGATAAATGAAAGTGAAGTATAAACTTATACGATATAGGCATATTATGGGAAAATATAAGAAAGAGATGGTAAGTATCAAGAATAACAGGGAATTGCAGTCTAAAGATAAATAACTGAACAATAATGAAAGGTTAATTTATAAAGCATTTTTGTTTGAAACATTGGTTAATGTAAACATTTGTACTGTGGTTAAATAACCTTACTGATCTGTTGAAGGTAGGAACAATTCACTTGTAAGATGGGAAGTCTCAATATGGCTTAAACTATGTTAATACTCGATTGTTCTGTACATATATTTAGTCAGTATGTGAATTTGTTCTGGCCCATTGTACTTATCATAACAACTACGCCAAGATTTGTTGACTGATGGATTTAAGGTGTCTGACCCAATGCTCTTTTTGAACTTCTATCATGTTCCTTCCTTTTTAACTCTTTTCTTTTGTTCTTAAATAATAGAAGTTTCACAACGATAATATGCTTGCTACTTGTTAAGGCATGACCTGAACCCCTGACTTGATGAATGTGAGAACCGGTTACCTCTGCAACATGAGAAACATAACTAAACTAGAGTTGAATGAATGACATCTCACTCAAACCCTATCTCCGCCACTATGTATAATTGCATTTGCTGATCTATAGGCTATTCCTGGTCTCCATGCATACATGTAGGGACCTTATGTTATATGTTCAGTTCTGAGTTACAGGTGACAATATGAACTACTCCTATATATTGTTGGTCGCAAAAGTATCAGCATTAATGTGGTGTATTTGCATAAACAGCATTCCATGACTCGCCCTGTGGCTTCTTGCAGCATTTTCAGTTTCTGTCATTTTTATTATCAAATAAGATTAACCAGTCATTCTTGTACCAATTCTCAGGCTGAGGTTCCCAAAAACAGAGGTAATCAAAGAATGCAACGCTACTATTTCAGATCTACGTCAACAATGATTGTTCGTATATGGTCCTCTTGGCTTGTCCACCAAACATCCGAACCATTCGACTTTGCTCCTGCTGGTGTGGTTAAACTCCACCTTGATGCACCTGATGAGGATGTCATGGAATATATCACGAGTTTTGATGTGATTGTCCTCTCCTCTGGCCACTGGTTTGCCAAGCAGTCGGTTTATATACTGAACAATGAGATTGTAGGAGGACAATTGTGATGGCTAGACAATTCTAGACAAAAGAAGATTGACAATATTGAAGCTTTTGGAGTGTCTGTCGAAACAATTCTTACTGCTATGGGCACACATCCAAATTACACTGGTCTTACCATAGTCCGTAGCTTTTCACCTGATCATTATGACGGTGGCGCCTGAAATACTGGAGGATCATGCACTGGAAAGGTCAGGCCTGCCTTGGAAGGTGAATTAGTTGAAAATGCCTTCAGCAATATAATGCATGAGAAACAGGTGAGAGGGCTTAATTCTGCAATTAAGAAAAAGACAAACAAATCAAAAATGAAATTAATGGATATCACAGAAGTCTTTTCATACCGCCATGATGGGCATGTTAGAGTAGAATGCCCAATGCTCCAATTAGATTGGGTGTATTATACTCTTTTGCATTTGTAAAGACAATCTTATTGGTAATCATATTAATAAAAAGGCATTTACTTTGTCTTATGTCTTGCATTTTTTATTTCTGCACATTAGATAAAGTTCTTAAACCAAATTTAGCTACGGGGCATGGTCGCGCATATGATGGTGATCATGGAACATGCCTCTAAGGCTTTGGTCTTAAATAAGTTTCGAGTAAAGAGTTTTTTAAGATGGAACATCAAATAGCTCAGTAAGACTCGTACATATAATGCATGCTCGTGAGACGAGTATGTCACATTCCATTGGCATTAGCGTAGAGACGTAAGTGCATATATGTGGGTGCTTGTTAGGGAACAAGTACACCGAATATGGCTCGCAAGAAATTCTTAGTTGGAGGCTTTGCCCGTCGAAATAAAAATTTCTGTGTTGCGATAGTACACGACTAGTCCTCAAACTTGAGGCACGATGGTAGCCTTGTGTGCATCCTGCAGCACTTTGATATATCTTCTGATTGCTTAACAATCACAAAGGGGGTATGTTGGGTGTTGCACTGGTGTGCATGGAGGTTTGTCAGTGGCCAACATAGAATTCGACACTTGTTTTTTTTTAAACAAGGAAATCTCCTGTGTTTTCATAGTTCGTGATTCAAAGACCTTGGTCAAGGCAGAATGAATTGTGATTTATCAAGAATTGGAACTTGAAATGGGATCACAGCAATTGAATCATTTAGGGTTTCGACTTATAATCCATGCCTTAAATTCAATCAGGAGATTAGCTGTCGAAAGGACCGTACGTGTATGGTACTCGCAAATGAAATAGGTTTACTTGCTATTTCACCTAAGACTAGTTTGCCATAATTACTTGTTAGGTGTTTTCATGGATAGTGAGGTTCTTGAAATTAAGGAGTTGATTCCAAGCGGATTAATTAATTGGAATAATTTATTATTCATAAGTTGCAAATATTGCAAAACCACTACTAGCTTAGTAGTGAACCTAAGAGGGTCACACATTTTTATGGAAAGTAACATTTTTAATTTTAGATTTTATCCAATGGTTGGAAATTAATTAATTAATACTGATGAATTAATTAATTAAGGGTTCTATTTAATTTAATAGTTAAATTAAATTATTCAATTAAGTAATTAGATTATTCAATTGGACCAAATTTGATTAGGAAGCCCAATTGGAGTAAATTAAATTAATCAATTGAATTGATTAAATTGGGATTGAATCAATTGAATTGATTTGGGGATTTTTGAGTCCAAACCCAAAATAAATGTGGATCACTTAAGAAGCCCACTAAAGTATGAAGAGAATAAATTAAATAAATATGATTTATTTAATTAACATATTTATAGATAAATAAATATAGTGATCAATTTTATAGGATAAAATAGGCCACTAAGATTTAATTTATGTATAAATATAATTATAGTATATATATATGATATATATCTATCTTGATATTATTTGAAAAGTTCAAATTAATATCAACAATATATGTAGACAATTTTGATGATTAATGTAGTTTCAAATTAGTGCACATACAATAGAAGAGTGAAAAAGGAAGAGTTCTTGGAAGATTTGGAATCTTTCCAAGATAAGGTTTTGAATTAGTTCAAAATAGAAAAATTTTCCAATAGTTGAAAAAGGATTAAAATTTTCAGCCCTATATATATGAGGGATGAAAATTACATAATTTAATTCAAAAATTTTGAGCAAAAATATTTTGTTTAAAATTTTCTATTTTTACTCTTCAAGAAAAGAAAAGAAAGAAAAAGAAAATCAGTTTCTTGTTATTTTTTTCGTATTATTGTTTCAAGAACTTAAAAAATCAATCTTTATTGTTTTTGAAAATATACTCCGGTTCTAAATTAGTAAACAATTAAAAGGATACTAGTGAATCCTTTTGATTGGTGTTGCTTTCCGTATCGTGGACCTGATAGAGGGGAGACACTTGGATCCCTACGAGTTCTGATAGTTTAGGATAAGCAATTGATTGCTTCATTCCCTACAACAATCGGAGTGTACGAAAGGTATAATCCGATTTTATATTTGTTTATATATTCATTTGAATAAGCGCGATCGTTAAAATCGCTTTCGAATCAAATGGGTTAAATTTATGTTTGATAAAAATTTTAATTTTCCGCTGCTTATATCCCTGCGATTATAGCGAACCCAACAGGGCATCCAAGTCCATATCGAAGAAAACAAAAACTCAAAACCCATCGCTTTAAACCTATTTATAATAATTATAACATATTCAAAATGGAACGAATTCGAAAATTCACTCCATTACCATGCTAGTGTACAATTATTAGTTAAAATATCTATGACAGTGCATTTCATTGCAAAATAACAAAATTTTACTGCAAATATATTTAAGCATTTATTGATTCTAATTGAAATGTTATCAACCACGGTCAATATGGACCAAGAGTTGAAATCAAACCACGAGCTTGAAAATCATGGAGACAAGATCCTATGACAATTTTGCTTTTGTTTTTACTACTAAGTAGTATCAATCAAACAACATTAGCCATTAAGTTAGATTAGTGAAAACTTGTCTATATGGTTGATTGCAAAATTTTATAAACCGTTGGGACCTTCCAAACCCCATTGCAGAGCATCATTGTGGTTAGTTATAATTGGAAAACTTAAACCTAGATTGTACCACCCAAGTAGTTTAGTGGTGATTTGAAATGTATACAAACCGCCGGATCCCTTAATTTGTAAATTTAGTTTACTTAATTAAGTTAATAAGTTATATTAATTTTAGATATTGCAGCATTGGAATGTTAATTAATTTATTTATCATTTATATATCTAGTTGTTAATTGCTTAATTGAATATAATGGATGAAACATTAAATGTGCATAGTAATGTTAGGTTTAAAATTAGGGATGTTTGGGTTTGGGCCAAATTTACTTGAACCTAACATTTTACTATTAAGGTTTTTGAAGATTCAGGTTCGGACTCGTCATAAACTCAAATTCAATAGATAAACTCGTTAAATTCACTTTATAATTTAAAAAATATTAAAGATTATTATTTTTTAAAATAATGCTATTAAATTTTTTTAAATTTTTGTACAATATATATATGTAGTATTTTTCTAAAAAAATAAAAAATTAAATGAATCAAGTTGGGTGTGAAATAAAAATTCATTTACACTATTAAAACCCGTCATAAATGGGGTGGGTCTAGTTTGGGCCCGCCCCATTACATTTCTATTTAAACTATACATGTAAAAGAAAAAGAAAAATATTGATAATATTGATGAAAATAAAATTCTTAAAATAATATGTATACATTGCCATATTATTTGTAATTTATAGTTAAAATTAAATAAATATGATATATATGGGGCCTTGGGTATGACGGACTATATGTATACACACGTATACGCACGAAGTAGTACTACTATTGTTTGTATATGGTTAGGACTCGGGAAGTTAGTAGAATTCTTCTGTGAATTGACTCCTGATTTAAACAGTACCACCAAATTCAAAATCTTCTTCCAACTGTAACCGCTCTTGAAAAAAATTTCATTCCTTCCCCTTCAGTTGGTGTCATTGTATTGATCATTAGTTTACTTCTCTAAAAGAAAGTGTTGTTCGTTTTTCTTTTTGCAGTGCGTGATTTCTAGCATATAGATTCCAACTATGGACGTAGGAAGAAAGAGCTACCGGAAACTTGCTGCCCAAGATTCACGATTGCGAGTCTATGGAGGCCAATTATACGGGTCGATATATTGGATCCCTGCGGATACGGGCGTGAACCAACAGCCAGAAATTGACGAAGAAGATAACCAGGGCCCAGTTGGAAAACTAAATCACATATGCCGTTTACCAGACGAGTTAATCACCCGCCATGTGTTCGACAAAATTTCTGAGGCAAAATGCCTTTGCAATTGCTCTCTGGTCTCTAAGCATTTTGCTTCACTAGTTCCTGATACACAGACAGTTACGCTAAAAATCCCAGCTTGGAGGCCAGTTTGTAGTTGCCATCAGGACCCCGCCACCCGGCGGCTATCGTTTTCCTCTCGTCTTGGAGAACTCTTCAATTTTCTGAGTAAACCGATTAGATTCATTTGGTGGTTGCTCGGATACCCCTTTAGGCAGGAACCCGAAACTCATTATCCTGATGTGATTAGAACTAAGCCACCTGCTGTCAAAAACTTCCTCAAGAAATTTTCTTGCATCAAGTCTCTTAGCATTGACCTCTCTTTCTCAGGTGTCATCAGCAGCCCGAGATTTGAGCCCTTAGTCAGGTGGAAGTGTGATAAATCCGGGTTCATTTTTGTGTCAGCGAAGAGTCGAGATGATGAAGAATTAGGAGTAGGAGCTGCAGATGATGTTGTGGTTGAAAATGCTAATGGGTTGACGCAGGCTGATGCATTTGGTGAGTTGGATTTAATTAGTTATCACTTCATGGATGCTGTGTGGAGGGTTGCATTTGTTGACTCGATTCTTGATGATTTTCCACATGTGAAGAATGTTTTAGTAATGGATTGTATGAAGCAAGGGCGGGTTGTGTTGGATGAAGAGGAAATTGCTGGTGCAAGGGATATTCAAAAGATATTGGAGAAGGTTTACTGCTGTGTAAAAGTGTGGCATTTGCCTGTGGTTAAGCTGCCATTATCAGGTTGTGTGATGAAAGAGGCGACACTCTGTATTTTTAAGGAAGTTGGAATTGATGATGGTTTGATGGCAGAAAATGCATTTGAAGAGAAAGAGTACTGTGAACTTGCAAGGACAATGGTGAAGAAGGAATCATGTTACGAGATCAAAGTTTCAGCATCAGAAGTTAATGGTAGGATTCGTTTTGTAATAGGAGAAGAAAAAATGTAAGGATGAGTAGAGAGAAAAAATATGTCATTCTACACATCCATGATCGTTTCTTGATTGTCTTTTTCTTGTCTAGCCTAATGTAGTTGCACCTTTTTGTTTCTACGGTACAATGAACTAACATTGCTATGAAATTGCAGTTTCATGTAGTTTCCTTTTGCAATATACTCGCTTTAAGATGAAGCTGTGGCCATTGAAGATTTTATACAATGCTTGATATTGTTAGACCCAAGTTCTAGTATGGCTATACATTTTGAAAAACATCCCAATTCCTGTGAATTGACCTTCATAAAATGGCTCTGCCATAATCACCCGTTCACTTTTTTTTTCTATTTTTGGTTGGGTTTAGGGGTTGGGGGTGGGGTGTTAGGTCCCTTTTGCTTTTGGTAGCCATACAACGGAAATTGTTTTTGAAAGATGAGCTAATTTGCCATCTTTACTACGTTCTTTGTGGTTGTGCTAGTTTTAATTGGATTTATCATCACTGCGTATCTAATAACTAATGAACTAGGATTAATTGTATACTAGTATACCATAACATTAAAGAGTGACGAATATTTGTTAAGTAAATTTCTGACATGGACGCTAATGTCAGAAAAATAAATATACACACACATATCAAAAGTAGTGTTTGGTTGGTGGCAAATATTTGTGTTCAACCAAATCACAAATTCGAAAAGGTATACAAAAACAATGTAAGTGGAAAAAAAAACTGTTGAGGAATTACTAATTTTAATTGATGTTTGGCATGCTATTTTGTTTAGGGTCTTGAAATCTTCAAATAATATTGGAATGAATCTATTTTTTTTTTTTATCAAAGTATTAAAATTGATATATAAATTAAAAAATTATATTGATAATAAAAAGTTTCTTCTAATCTCTTATTTAAAATAAAATAAAAATTATTACTTCATGCAAATTTGCAAGTAATGATTAATTAAGTTAACAGTATAGGAAAATACAACCAAAAAAGGACCAAAATTGCATACTTGATAGTTGATAAAACCGTTTCATTTTAGTTGACGGTGATTCCAATTAAATCCCAAATCCCCAATGTCCCGCCCACAGCAGGGGTTTTAAGCTCTGCAAAAACCCTAATCCCCAATCATTCTTCACCCAAGTCTCACACTCTCGTTCATCTTCATTATCCACCTGAAAACCCAATTGGTGCAACATGAGCTACGCGGCGTACAAGATGATGCACTGGGCGACTGGCATCGAGCACTGCGCCTCGGGTTTCATCACCCATTCCGCTGCGGATTTCACGCCGAGAATCCCTCCGGTCACCGCCGACGACCTGGACTCTGATTGGCCCACCTCCACGAAGCCCAATGGCCCAGTCCCCAACCTCATCACGGCCGCCGCCAACGTTCTTGAAGTCTACACTGTAAGAATTCAGGAAGAATCCTCTTCTTCCATGGATTCCAAAGCTGCTGCGGAGCCCAACCGTGGAGGTGTCCTGGCCGGCGTTTCTGTTGCTTCCCTGGAGCTCGTCTGCCATTACAGGTTTCTTTTTTATTTATTAATTGTAACATGTGTTTGAATTATGCTTTTTTTTTTTTAATATTGATATTAGGTTTATTAGAGGTGGAAAGAAATGCCTCCTTTTCTGATTGATGCAACGTGGGAAATATTTTATTTTTCTTCTTTTTAATCATGTGTTCCAGCAAAATTCGTGTACTGCAGTGCTTGAGAATCTGTTTTTGTGGTGTTTAGTTTTGAGTTTTGGGTCAATGGCCTGTATACGGACAGTTCCTTACTGGGGCTGGGAAAGACACGGTATATTGGCCCATCATATTCAGCATATCTAGGGTAATAGAGCTTTTCTGTCACTTGAGGTCTTTAATGGAATGGACTATGATTCACTTAATGGGTTTTCTTAAATTACTGTGCATCTTTGGACTGGAATTTTTTTCTTAGAATTAGCAAAATCTGGTGTATTTTAATTGACTCGAGTTTTAAAAGCTTTAATAATCTCTTTGACATAGATTCGTTATTAGGATACATGCAATTATTTTTTCCAAAATCTATTTCTGTATGTTTTGAATTTTGGTGATTTTGGTAATGTGGTGTAGGTTGCATGGCAATGTGGAGTCACTGGGTGTATTACTAAATGGAGGTGTTGATGGTGGAAGGAGGAGAGATTCAATTATATTGACTTTTCGAGATGCAAAAATTTCAGTGTTGGAGTTTGACGATTCAATACACGGGCTTCGCACCAGGTGAGATGTAATCTTGTTAATGCAAACCCTGTTCCTACCTGTGGAGGAAAAGAGAACCCATTTTTGTTATCACTATGGGTGGCACCCATATATGCAATTTTGTGTGTAATTTGATACATTGTATCTGA
This sequence comes from Paulownia fortunei, assembly GCA_019321725.1. Taxonomy (NCBI): domain Eukaryota; kingdom Viridiplantae; phylum Streptophyta; class Magnoliopsida; order Lamiales; family Paulowniaceae; genus Paulownia; species Paulownia fortunei. The sequence continues at coordinate 13,996,399 of CM033124.1, forward strand.
AGTGGAATACAGGTATTGGATTTGTTTTATATTTATGTAGTTATTTTTCTTCAACATGAACTTGCCAGAATTTCTGATTGTCTATGTAAAGAGAATACTAAAATATAAAGCAAACCAGAAGCCAGGATAGTGTAATTACAGATTGGGAGTTACGAACAGAATGCTTATTATTACTTGCTGTTAATTTGAGTTTTACTGCTTTCTTTGTTAAGATGGTCTAGAGACCATGGTTTTTGCTCCAATCTTGATCATTGTTCATTGGCCTTGGCTCAATTAAAGATGCTAATTGGTTTCTAATCTTCACTCCACATATTATATTCTTAAAATGCAACTTCAGTTGTATTTTATTTAAAGATCTTTTCCATTTTCTCTTCCAGTTCAATGCATTGTTTTGAGGGCCCAGACTGGCTGCACTTGAAAAGAGGCAGAGAATATTTTCCAAGAGGTCCACTAGTGAAAGTTGATCCACTGGGGAGGTGTGCTGCAGTTCTTGTTTATGGATTACAAATGATAGTGCTCAAGGCAGCCGAGGTTTTGGTTTATTGATGCATCTTAATTTTGTTACATCTTTTTTCAGTATGAAAGTTTGTTTTGTTTATTGAGAATATGTAAATTATATCGTTCAAATATTGCCATTGGATTAGAAATTGAGGTAATACTTGCCATAGAAGCTCTACAGACATGGGTAAATTAACATAATATAGCATCTTTTAATAGCTTCCTTGACTATAATGCTCTAGAAATTTTGAATTGTATTAGATTTCCCTACTTCAATGTTCATGAATACGCCCTACACTCTTTCGTAATTATGAAGTCCAACAAATGACCTCCACGTGCTAATGCCTAGATTTTCTATCTCATTTGATGTTGGAAAGAGACTTTTTGGCTCATAATTAATCTTTTCAAAACTCATGAGGTCCAAGGAAGCACTGAAAAAAGGTATTGACATTACATGAACTTCTCAATGTAATTACAATATGTGAATATTTCAGAGCAGTGGTGTTCATTCTGTATTACCGAACTGAATAGAACCGAAATTATGGTAAACCAAAAATTCGGTATGCAAAAATGCCATATTAAATATGTTTCGGTTATTGCCAATTTTTTTTCGGTATTTTGGTAATGTTTTTTTTTTTTTAAATAAGAAATATTTAAAAAATTAAATATTAAACTATAATAATATTTTTTAGTTTTTATTTTTTATTGTTGGTAAGTAAAAAAGATAAAAATAGTATAAAAATAAATAATAGATATAAAATATGTACATAAAAATAAAGTATAAAAATATATTAAAATAATAATTTGGTATTCGGTACGGTTCGGTAAACCAAAAACTGAAACTGAACCGAATACCGAATTTTAATAAAAATCAAAACCAAATACTGAACCGAATTTTTCGGTTCGGTTCGGTCGGTTTATCGAATCGTGAACACCCTATTTTAGAGAACTTCATTTCAAACAAAAAGAACTAACACATGTGCAATCTTCATCATGCAAATTTGTCCTTAAGCTGATATGTCCTTACCTTTTATACTGTTGTCAGCTGAAAGACCCATTCTCCAAAACTTGGTTCTGCATAACAGTCAGTTTAGTTGCCTGCCTGTTTTCACATGCATTACCAAAAGAACTAATGCAAACACAATCTTCTTCATGCATATTTGTCCTTAAGCTGATATTCCTTCACCTTCTATACTGTTATCAGCTGAAAGATGTCCATTCTCCAAAACCTGATTCTGAGTCGACTTGCCTTCCTGTTTTTACATGCATTACCATCTATTTAAAACAACATTTGGCAAATGGAGAGCTTGAACATAAGGTGTAACATAACGACTCAAGTACTAATCAATATTAAGGATCAGTAATACTTGCATGGTGTTAGTACTATCCCTTTATATTAGTACAAAAAATTTCTTGGCTAATGCTTCTTTTTGCCAATGCTGAAGAAAGTGTTGAAGGAAAGCTTTTTGTTGGCAATGTGTCGAGGGCTCATGACATGCTCCTTGTCAGCATTCTATTCGCTGTTCATATACTTTTTTCTGTTTAAATTATTTTGAAGCCCAATTTAATTACTTACACCCAATTTAATTATTTTGTACTGTGAGGTTGTGGGGTGGGAGGTTGTGTGGATGGGGGTTATCATATAGAGATCAAAAGTTGAGATCTATTACATCTTTTTGCTTGAACAGAATTTTTAATTGTAAAGTTGTAAATCCCTATCACATGGCAGGCAAAACTAAAGAACATGGTTTTTCTGTAAGCATTCACCACTGATTCCATAATTCCATTTGTTAATATACATAATAGCATTTAATGGTTAGGTGGTTGAGAATGATGAGCATATCTGCTATGTGAGTTCTGTGCCTAGACTACTGCTTTTGCCTGTTGCCGCTTTCAAGCTATAACTGAGTATATTGGTTATGTATTTATGAATTTAATTGTGAAATTTTATGTTAGGCTAGCTCTGGTCTAGTTGGCGAGGACAATGCTTTTAATTCAGGGCCTACTGGTGCTTCTCGAATTGAATCTTCATATATTGTTGGCTTACGAGACCTTGATATGAAGCATGTTAAAGATTTTATCTTTATACATGGTGAGGATTCTGACTTGATGTTTTCCTTGTTCTCATCTTTTGCCGATAAAGAATGGTTCAAAGAGTCCAATGTGGCTAAATTTGTATTCCTATTGATATAATAAAACTATTTAATTAGTTATAAGAAATTTCCTTATCTTCAGAATTCTATGGTCCATAATTTACTGGAAAAGTTGTTTGCTTCAGAATATTCTTTGACTAGGCATGCACCAAATTGAGAATCAGCATTACCCTCTGGGCTGCAGCACACATGTTTACTTTCTTGTAATTAGTTAATATTTAGTTACTGAATATTCTAAAAAGATATTGTTGCTGAGTTTTTATTTATTTATTTATTCATTTTTTCTTTTCTTTCTGACACGTATCATTGGGTACTTATGACTGGCTGTGCATCATTTACAAGTTATCCCAGTCTTCAAAATATAGGGTCCTCTGGAGACAAAATATTTAAGTAGTTGGTATTTGATAGTTTTGACCAGTTCTTAATGTCAATTGACGGCTAAATTATCCATTTTTTTTTTCAAGTGCATTTCTTGTTGAGGTAGTTGAGGAATTTTTGCTGTGTGAACTATGTAGAGTGAGTTGGCTTGGGGTGGTGGTGTGGAGTTTCTCATCAATGTCTACCTTATTCATCTCCATGTGAACTTTTTTTGTGCTGTGCAAAATGTTAGTTTTGAGAAGGCAATGACTGAGATATTTTCTGTTTATGATCTTTTGAAGGGGTGGAATAGTCAGCACTTTCCTCCAGCCTGGACAATTCCATGCTAGGAATAACACGCACAGAGCTGATTTAGGTTTAAAGTTCATACCATATTGATCTAGGACCTTCCTTTCTATTAAAGAAATAGTATTAGGGGTTGTTATGGGTTACCTAAGTGATCGTGCATGTATCCAGACAATTCCAGTTGTGTGAGACGCTCTTGACTGGTCAAAAGTAGGTGTTGGTCTGCTTGTTAATACATTTCCAGCTGGGAAATTTTACATGGAATTCATCCTAGACATGCCAAAGGTGCCAAAAGAGAGTGCTTGCTTTCTAATTTGGCCTTAAAAAGCAATCTTACATGTGGCCTGTGCTAGGACTAATCAGTTGTTCTCTTTAAAGTTCTTTTGTTCTCGCTTTTAGTTTCCCAATTATTTAGATAATATTGGTCCTGGAATCGGGCAACTAAAATATAGTGTATTTGTTTATGCTTTTTAGCAGTTTCATTTCATTATGAGCCGGTCTCTATCAACTATATTTTGGATGGTTAAAAACTAAATGTTTGACAGGTTACATTGAGCCTGTTGTGGTAATCCTACATGAACAGGAGCTTACGTGGGCCGGTCGTGTCTCATGGAAACATCACACTTGTATGATTTCTGCACTCAGCATCAGTACAACTTTAAAGCAGCAACCACTCATATGGTCAGCCACGGTAAGTTTTATTTTCATTACCATCCACTGATTGTTATTCTTTAAGATTTCATGTTATTTTGCAATGACAATGTGACCTTACTAAGAGCTAATCATGATTCGAAGATTTTTTTCCCTTTACTTATATATGCTTATGGTCATATCGGGCATTCTCATGGTGGGAAGAAATATATATCCTGTCCTTCACCCTATCATGGTGATTAAGCATTCAATGTGTTGCTAGGTTCATCTTCTCTTTGTAGCTCGGACACAAGTATTGTTTCTTAGTCACCCATACATTATTAAACAAAAATCAAGCATGAAAAATTTGTGTCTGTATACTAACTGGATACAAACTAGCCTCAAATTTTACAAAACACTGTCTATATGAAATTTGCTTCATTATTTTCTTTATTGTTTTCAGAATCTCCCTCATGATGCATACAAGCTCCTTGCAGTTCCATCTCCCATTGGTGGAGTTCTTGTAATTGGTGCAAATACGATTCATTATCATAGTCAGGTTTGCCTCTTTCTGGCATTGCAGTTTCCACTATCACCTGGAATTTGTAATTTTCCCCCCACTTTACACGTTTTCTTTTCCTGGACAGTCAGCGTCATGCGTCCTGGCGTTGAACAATTTTGCTGTTCCTGTTGATGGCAGGTGATCTTCAATGCCTTCACTTTTTCTTTCTTTCCCTTTCTTGTGTCTACATACTCTAGCACTTCTCCCTTTTCCACTTTTTTCATAGTCTAATGACTAATATTCTTATTTGACTTCCTATACTTCAATAATTGCTGCTGCTTTATGATAACTACTGCAAGCTTTTTGACCTCTTTCAACTATATGTATAGTTTGAAAGAATTCAGACATTTAATAACTGCAAAGATAATCTACCTTTTTTTGTGGGTGGGGGTAGGTTCCTTTCCAGCCAGTGAGGTGTCATAGGAGGCATTTTGAGATCTTCTCTTTGTTTTCTTTTGCTTGTCTCTGTGAAATAATGTGGTGGGTACTTACGAAAACGGGATATTGATCGGCCCTTTGGAGAAGGATGATATCTGGGGGTTTCCTGCTGCTCCAACTATTTATATTCCACATTTCCACTTTCTGTATGATTCTTCCATTTTGTGCATGACCTGTGACAAACCCAATAGTTGTCTTAAAGCTTGTTTTGCTTTGTGTTGAGTTGGTTTCACTTGGAATAATGAGCTTCTTCTGGATGAAAAGGTGCCTGATATTAATAGAGCAGACCTGGTTGCAAAATGGCTGACTTTTCCTCCTGTATCTAAGCTTGACTTAAGGGTTAAGTTGCTATTTTTTAGAGATGTATGAGTCTCGAGATTCTGAAGTGTAGATTTTTGATGCGGCATTCCATTCTAAGTGTTTTGGAGTAGTAATTTGTTGGAAATTACAATTATTGACTTCAGCAAAATAGTTTCAAATGGTAGGACGGTTGTAGACAAATCTTTAAACTTGTTACAATGACATATGTCTGGGGCTGTCAAGAGATACTATAGATTACAAGCCCTTATTTTTGTACATTTCTTGATTGGATGGCATGCAATTATTCTTCTATAGCATTTGAACTGGATTTTGGATATGTTGATTCATAAGTATGTTTTCTTTGAGATTTTTAGTGCCAAGAGATTACTTAGATTGTGCTACAATTTTAAGGTTACAAACCCAATTGCAGGTTGTATCAAGTAATAAATTTCTCGGGAGTTCGAGGTCGATCCACAAGGAAGTTGTTTGAAGTTTTCAGGATTATATTTATTAAAAGATGGGCTTAATATGGTTTAGAATATAAAGAAAAATTTATGCTATAATTAAGAAATCAAAGTAATAAAAGTATTGAGGATTATGGATCCGTTCTTGAATTTAGGATAAATGAACGATTATTTATTATTATTTTTACCGCTTTTAAGTGCTACAATTGAAAATCCATACGCAATGAAGGTTCCAATAGGAAGATGTTATCAAATAGCTCATGCATTAAGGTAATCATGATATTGTCTTATTGTTTGCAAATTATTTCTTAACACCAATACTTGTTTATGAGATTTATGCACACCTTTGTCTACAACAAATTAAGGTTTCATGTTAGCAGGTGGTGAAGTAGAACCGTATAATAAGCTAAATGAATCCAAGTATTTGTTGTGCCGTTGGTGATACAAAAATCAAGAATTGCCACTAAACAAGAAGGGTTTTAACGCTTTTACTTATTTATGGGATCAAGTATTTGTGCACACCTTTGTCTACAATAAATCAAGATTTCACATTAGCATTCATTGGGGTAGAATCATACAATAAGGTAAATGAACCCAAATATTTGTTGTGCATTGGAGATACAAAAATAAAAAATTATCATAAAACAAGGAGGGTTTTAATAAAAGGTTAAAACAATAATACAACACAATTGAACATTATGCACCTTTATAACCGTTCTTCTTCCTCCATCAAGAGGGTCACCCTTTCTCTTCAGTTAAATGAAATTTAAAAAGATATAATGAAAGTAGAAAAGACTAAAAATAGAAGGAAATTAGAGAATACATTTCTATTACTACTAGATAACTTACATTACTGTTAAAAAACTTAGTCTAAAGAAAGACAACAATAAAACTTTTTTCCCCGTCTAAAGGTTTTTGTGTGCCTGAAATGCCATCCAAGAGCCTCTATTTATAGTAGAAGAGTGCCTAAATTGGCATCTCAAAATTCACTTCAAATGTTCTCCAAATTAACTTTAAATGTACTCTAAATTCATATGTCCTTTTCAGATACGAATTTTGTCACGTATTTTTCTCTATGCAATCAACTGAATTTGGAAAAGTGATCAACATGAAAGTTGTAGATTTGTCTGCTAGCTACCAATTCCAACTACTAGGGAGAAAGTTATGTTTGATTTAAGGAGATATGTTAGCATAGATAGATTTTTTCCAATGCACACACTTGGGCGAATTTTTTGCTATAATAAAGGCTGGATTGGGCTTCCAACAACAAAGTTGTAGTTCTATTTCTTGGTTTTCAAATTAATCAAGACTCTTGTTCATAGGGCCTTTGAGCATGGATTTATACCCAAAATACGAAAATTGCATAAGTTTGGAAACATGCTTATTTTGAATTTAATGCAAGCCCAATAATCACTTGCAAAGTCCAAATGATTTCTTGCATATATTTTGATCTACACATGATTTTTTTTTTATCCAATGAAATATTATCTCTCAACTTGCTCATGAAACGTGTTGTCTTCTTCAGTTTTATTTTGGCTCTTTTTGATCTCTTTTTGTTTATTAATTCTCTAACACAAAACATTAATAAAATTATAATTTTAACAAGAATAAAGCACGGAAAGTATAAGAGATTTAATACAAAAATATATCAAAATATACACTTATCAGGTTGTGGAATTTTGCAGGAATAGGAGATGAAAAAAGTTGCTATTTATATTTTCTTTAAGGTAAATTTTGGATTTAGTCATGTAACCTTGGCTTAAAATGCTCTAACGTGTAAAGCTGTATACTATTCATTCAACTGGGTCTGCTGGTTTCTTGTTTGAACCAATATGGTCTGCTAAGCTTTCTACTTCTTTTCTTTTCTACCCAAAAGGCAACATAATTATTGGTGGGGAGATAGTTAGGACACAGGACGTTGGTGGTGGTGAAGCAGAAGACAACTGAAGATTGGATGGTATATAGATGGAGAAAAGAACTAGTAAATACATGGGAAAAATATGGTATCTTTTAGTAATTTCTGTCTCCCGAGTGTGAATCAATTGTTGTAGACTTTATGTGGATGAAAAGACTAACTATTGGATCATTGTTGAGTTTGCCTCTCTTTTGAGAGTGTTTGATGTGGATTAGGGTTAAGTATATCAACTAACTTTTTGTTGTTGAGTTTGCCTCTCTTTTGAGTGTGTTTGATGTGGATTAGGGTTAAGTATATCAACAAACTTTTGTAAGACTGTTTAGTTTACTTTATGACAATGGTGTTTTTCTTATTTTGCTCATTGGTATATGTGCATTCCTAAATGGTTTTATTGATTTTAGAACGTGATATTGATGATAAGTAACATAATACTTGCTTTTGAAGAACTTGAATTAGAATGATGACATCTCCATCCTGCCTTTATTTCTAGGTAATTTAATTTATTTCTAATGTATATTGCATGTCTCCTTCAGTCAAGAGATGCATAGATCTGTTTTCACTACAGAGCTTGATGCCGCCAACGCAACGTGGTTAACGAATGATGTTGCCGTGTTTTCAACTAAATCTGGGGAGCTGCTTTTACTGACTCTTGTTTATGATGGGAGGTTGGTAACTTTTTGTTTCTAACATTTTCTTTTTCTTGTTCTCTTGTTGAAGACAAATATTCATGCTTTTGATTAGCTAACTCCATCCTTATATTCGATGTTGTGGAGCCTGGTGGTTGCTTTGTTATTTAAAAGATTCTTTTATGTGCTGAGTTTATCTTAAATTTGTTCCTGAATTCCCTACGATTAAAACTTTCAAGTTTTGATTTGTCGGTCTGGGTGAGAACATGTTACTGGTAAATCTTTGTAATTGCTCTATGTATTTTGATGCTTGTCAAATATTAACAGACCAGATGAGTTGTATAAATACTGCACCTCTCTTTTTGATAGATTTTTATGATATGTGTTTATATTTCTATGGAAATTTTTGTGGAAATGTAGTAATTTAAGCATTTGAGTTTAGGATATGATGCACAATATTTCTGTCCTGTGTGTTGTCCACTTGCCTTTGGTTGTGGAAATGCTAGGCAGGTACTCAATACTGATAAAATTACTAGACAATGAGTGAACTTCTGTTCTTGCTCTTAATTGCATTCACAAAGAACTCCTGAAATATGGGGCATAATGTTTGTAAATGGTTTCATGGTGCTTAGAATTGAACTTTGAAAAATTTTCTGCTGTGGTCATCTCTTCTCAATTTCTCTGATGGTTGAAGTTCCAAAGTGGGCATCCTTCTAAGATCAAAATTTCCATTCACTAAGCTTATGCGACTAATCTTAGAAGTTAGTACTAGGATTTTTTGACTTCCTATTTTGTTGTCGTAATAAAGTTCACTCCTGAGAATGTCAAAGAGGTTAGAGATCTGCCAGCTGTTTGATAACCACTAAAGCAGCTAATCACGTGTGCAAATGCCATATTTTCAGTACAATTTGACCCACAGCATCCAGTCCCTCATGTTGCTATTACTTGAATGTGATGTGTCTATTTATTGTTACATTTTTGCAGAATTGTGCAGAGACTTGAACTTTCCAAGTCAAGAGCTTCAGTACTTACTTCGGTCAGCCACATTCAGCCACATTTAAGCTCTTCATGCTATTTACTTGATGAAATATCTATGTCATATTGCTCATTATTGCATTTACTTGCTTTTATTGTAGGATATTACAACCATTGGAAACTCGTTATTCTTCTTGGGCAGTCGTTTGGGTGATAGTCTGCTTGTGCAATACAATTCTGGAGTGGGAGCTCCAACACTGACTCCTGGTGTGAAGGAAGAGGTTTGTCATTTTTATTGTTATGGAGCTTACAATGAGTAGAGTTCATAATTTGATCAAATGCCCTGGTTTCTTATTTTCTGTAGGTTGGTGATATTGAAAGCGATGCCCCTTTGACCAAGAGGCTGCGGAGGTCTTCCTCTGATGTGTTGCAGGATTTAGTTACTGGCGAGGAGCTTTCTTTCTATGGCACAGGTCCAAATAATGCTCAGTTAACTCAGGTTAAATCATCACCTGCATTCTGTGCTGAGCTACATTGCCTTAGATTATGATGATAATTCCTATTAAGAAGATTGGGTGCTTTAATAGAGGTGGCCCTTGCTTTGTCTTTTCAGTTCTGTACTATTTGACAGCAGCGAAAACATGTTTCTGCCACGAGTTGTTTAGGTTGTGAAGGATGCAATTATGGCCGAGAGGAGAGATGAGTAGAGTGTCCAATATTGTTGCTTAGAGAGAATTATCATAGATGTCTTTTTCAACCATTCTATGGTGTTTGTTTGGGTAGTCTTATACTGGAAATGGTAGTCTATAGTAACAAGTTTCTTTTCTGGAAGGGCTTTGAAGATCTCAGCGTTTTTCAATGAGGAAATGACTTGTCAAAAAGATTCTAGTGCAATGATGCTTTTACTAGCTCCTCGGGAACATCTTCTCAAAAGAGAAACCAAAAAACATATTTCCTTAAATACCTTACTTCACCATATAAGGTGTTCCAAGACTTATCAGTCAAAAAGCTATCCTATGCAGGCTCTGAACTGATTCCTAAAGATAAATCAGTAATGTAACATTGGGCCACCTTGGTTCAAGCTGATTGTTGGCTCGCTCGGATTAGTCCTTGCTTTTTAGGTTGTCTATACATGCTAATATGACCATGGAAACTCTGCCAGGGATTGGGAAGCCTTTTATGATTCCATCTGGTTGTGACATTGCATTTTAACTTATCACTGAAGCATAATCTTATTGGCTTGACTCATGGTTGATAAGTGTATTGTTGTAGTTATGAAGTTGAGCTTGTACTTTTCTGAAACATGTTGTGAAAACATATGAGCTAATTTGAATGGGAAGTTGGTGCCAGAAACTTCTTGGATCCTTGGCTAGATCTTATGGTTCCTATTGTTGTTTGTCACCATTCTTGATCGAATGCTATTTGGGATCTCTTTTTATGATTTACAAATAAATTTTAGTCAAAGCTTCCAAAGTGGCATTTAGTGGTAATGACATGGATTCTTCACATGCATAGTTTTTCCATTTCTAACAGATGCCTTGTTATTTTTGAGTTATGCAGAAAGCTTTCACATTTGCAGTTCGGGACTCATTACTTAATGTTGGTCCACTGAAGGATTTCTCTTATGGTTTGAGAATTAATGCTGATCCTAATGCTACAGGAATTGCGAAGCAAAGTAATTATGAATTGGTTAGTTATAATTTCATTACTTGTAAAATTTCATACTTGAAATTAACTTGATAATCACATCTTTAGCTTGTGAACACTACTTGAGCGTCATTGATTGCTAACTATTGCATTGCCAAAGTGTTGGTCAATATTTTCTATTGTCATTTGTTATCCATTTTAGACTTTTTCTATGAACTTCATTACCAGAAGTTATGAAGCTTGTTTGCACATTACACAAGCACATTAAAATCAATCATTTTGAATCTTATTCAGGTATGCTGTTCTGGTCATGGAAAGAATGGTGCTCTTAGTGTGCTTCAACAATCAATCCGCCCAGATACAATAACTCAAGTGCGTATTGACTGTAATATTATCCCATAATTAACTATTCATGGCCTTTGGTGATATTTGGATCTTGCCTGTGGTGCTTGTTAACTTTTATGCAATTCTGGAAGTTATCCTTTGGAAATAATTTTATCGTCCTTTGTGAACATATATCCACTATCTTTACATAACTGTGATTGTTTTCTTGGCACAGATACGAGGAGTTAAGATGTAGATTGTGTTTTTTTAACCTTTTTCTCTGACTTGTGGCGTAAATTGGTGCTTTGAGTTTTATATTTTTGGTTTTCAATCAATAAAACTAGAAAAGTGAGACTGTTGTGCTGAGGGTGGCTAAGAATAAATTGCAGAAGACTTTGATTTGTATTGAATTAGAATAGTTTGTTTTCCTCCTAAAAAGAAAAGCTTGCTTTTAGGAAAGTGACTGTTGAATTGGAGTTTCAGAATGCCTGAAAAAGACATTTATTTGGAAGGTTAAAAAGTTAAACGTGTAATTTCGAAATGCATGGCAATGGTTTTTCTTTTCCAGCCTATAAAATGTTATCATTACCTGAAACTGTATACTGACTGAATATATGTGCATTTGCCATCTTTGGTCCATAGAGAAGCTTAGCTTATGTTTCTTCAATTTGAAGCCTTTTGAAACTGTGCTTTGTTCTGCATTTTGTGCTTATTTTGTATTTGAAGTTATCTGTACTTTTATCTGTTTCATGTCAGGTGAGTCTTAAGCAGTTCTTTAATTTTATATAATAAACAAAATTTATGACCTCATTACTTACTGTGTTTGTGAAGGAATCATTACCTGGTTGCAAAGGGATTTGGACTGTCTACCACAAGAACTTACGCAGTGATTCTTCCAAAAGTGCAGCTGATGAAGATGAATATCATGCATACTTGATTATTAGTCTGGAAAATCGTACAATGGTATGCCATTGATAACCTTTTTCTGTTGAAGAGGATGACACCATTGGAACAATTATTAGTGTTGATTATGTAGAATTCTAATTATCCTGAACCTGTGATTTAGTTAAATGCTTGCAGTATTGTATTACTGGTCCATTCTTGTGCTACAGGTACTACAAACAGCGAATAATCTTGAGGAGGTAACTGAAAATGTTGACTACTATGTCCAGGGAAGTACAATTGCTGCAGGAAATTTGTTTGGAAGGTGTCTTTCTTTGTCTTTCCTTAGCCCACATAGAAATATGTTTGTTGTTTTTCCGTTCTTCTCCTCTCTTTTGAATTTTATAGTACTTTAGCACGTGTTTCATAATCTATATTCTTCTGATTAGTGCAACACTCGGGAAGGAATGTAAATTTTGGGGTAATTTTACTATAACTCTTCTATTATGGGTACTTCCAGAAAGTATGAGACAGGAATTAATTCTAGGAAAATGGACATTATTTTGGACTAAGAAATGGATGGTAGGCATTAAAATTGGAATAAGGACTGGGCTAATGCATGCTTCCCCCCTTGAGTCTGGAAGAACTTAATAATTTGTAGATAAGGTCAATCATGGAATTTCTGATGCACCCGTGAGAGTTTGGTGTCATTGGATTATCCCCATTCCTGAACTGTAATTTAATCTCTTCTAAAGACTGTGCAGTAATATATTTTTAAACTAGGATAATGCTTACATTTCTGCTGAGACTAAAAGTTGATTGGTGCTGGGGGTTGAAATTCCTCATTGATCAGCTAATAGTTTCCTCTATATCAATGTACTTTATTAGGATATTTGATAATTAGAGGTTGCCTTCTTTTATAAACTTATTTATTCTGGTTTAGGGGAGAGCGTTTTGTTCATTTTCCTAATGCAGTTAAGCTTTAATGATCTTTCATTTATTTCTAATATTTCAAAAATTTATCAGTAGCTGACTATTGGAGAGGTCCTAATAGGTGAAATCATTTCGTTCTAACTTTTTAAGCAGACGTCGAGTTATCCAAATCTTTGCTGGTGGTGCTCGGATCCTTGATGGTGCTTTTATGACTCAAGATTTGAGCTTTAAATCTTCTAATTCAGAGGCAGGTGCAGCTTCTGAAGGGACAATTGTGTCTTCAGTTTCTATTGCTGATCCATATGTGTTGCTGAGAATGACTGATGGAAGTGTTCAGCTTCTTGTTGGAGGTATGGCTGGACAACTAGAGTTTAAAGTTAATTTTTGCAGTCTGATAAATGTTGTTTTGGGAAAATGGATTGTGACTGTTGATATTCTGTTACTTGGTTATGTGTTTTTATGTATTTAATTTGCTCTCAGTCCTATCTTTTTTCCCGTTAAAGGAAAAAAATTCCATTCTCTTGTCTCCAAACTCATTGTCTATAATTTGTTTAATATTGGGGACCTATTTAGTCCAGATTATCTGTCGCACAAATTGAATAGGTTAATTCCTATAGGTGGAAACAGCTTAAATATGAACAAACTGAGATCTTCATCATTATGCCCTTCCATTCTTGAAAATTATGCCACATCACAAGTTACTCTCAAAATGAAGTAAAATGGGCAATACAGAAATCAGAGTGGTGATAGATATCAAGGTGGCATATCTGTATTATTCATGCTTTTATGCTGATGTTCCGTTGAAGTTCACTGATTTGTGCCCTTGGATGCTGAACGTGCACCCAGGTCACGATGTGAAATATTTGGTCAGGCAAATTAGCAACCTCATGTGCTCATTCTTTCTCACTAGGTTTGAATTATATTTAAAATATAGAAGACCACTTCATCAGATCCCAAAACTGGCGCAACACTTGCATTGTACTCCATTAAACTTGAACCCGCATGAAGATGCTGTATGTCACATCCTGCATACCACCACATGTGCCTCTACTTTCATTTTCTAGCATCATGTTTCACTTCATTTGGAAGAGCTTAAATTTTCAACTCTTATTATTTACCCAAGTGAGGAGATAGTAAGAAAATAGTGTCAATTTGGAAAAATCTAATGAAGTTGCGTTACGGAAATAAATTCAATTTTCTAATAGATAATTTTTTGGAAAGCTACTTTTTGTGCTACTGTTATAAATATTGGAATAATGATTGTGAAGGCATTGGCATTTGAGTTAAATATTCCTGTTTGCACATTTTGCAATAAAAATTTTAAGCACGTGATAGAACAACGATTGCTTTAGTTAAAAAAATATTTCCATGATGTGTGGATATGATGAGAAAGCTGGATTAAGTGATTGAAATTTTGTGATGAGCAGACTTTTGTGAAACAAAAAGCATCTGTAGCAACATGGGCATGGAGGGATAGCTTACATGTGAATTTGTATGAATTAATTTCTGGTATCATATAAAGACAGATATTATTATCCTAAAATATATGATTTAATGGTCTCCCAGACCAGTGCTTGTTCTATAGATTTGTGGCACAGGTTTTAACCAAATGAAGTACGAATTTTAGTGTGATATCCAGCAGTTCTATTACAATTTAATTTCTTTTGACAAGGAACATATATGAAAGGAAGTTCCACTTCTCTTGTTTTTTTTTTTTTTTTTTTTTTTGGGGGGGGGGGGGGCGGCGGGGAGGGTTGTGGTGTGGGGTGCCTCAAACTACTGGAACTAATTGAATAATTTAGCTACTAGGAAATTCATATTTAGACATTCCTTGTATATAAATAGCTTTAACGTGATTTCAAGTGTCTCCCAGAGATATTCATTGTCAGAAACCCTATTAAAGAATATTTATATGCGTGTGTCTGTGTGTATGTATGTAGATATATCTCAGAGACTCAATGCAGGCATTGAGAAGGGACTCTGTAATTTGGCCTTTTATTTTCAAGTATTCTGTCTGCTAAACTGTATCTTTATTTAGTCTTGACGTGGTGCTTGCTGGTTTTGTTCTCCTAGATCCATCCACATGCTCAGTTTCTGTCACCATTCCACCAGTATTTGAAAGCTCTGATAAGGTGGTATCCGCATGTACTCTCTATCATGATAAAGGGCCTGAACCATGGCTTCGGAAGACGAGTACTGATGCCTGGCTTTCTACTGGAATTGGAGAGGCTATTGACGGGACTGATGGTATAACACACGATCAGGGTGATGTATACTGTGTTCTGTGCTATGAAAATGGAAATCTTGAGATATTTGATGTGCCCAATTTTAGCAGTGTTTTCTTGGTTGATAAATTCCTATCTGGAAAGAGCCACATTTTAGATACATTTTTCCATGGCCCAGCCAATGATCCTGTAAAACTCATGAACAAATATTCTGAAGATGATGTTGGACATGGCAGGAAAGAGACCACTCACAGTATAAAGGTTGTTGAGTTGTCCATGCAGAGATGGGCGCGGGAACATAGCCGCCCCTTTCTGTTTGGAATATTGTCTGATGGGAGCATTCTTTGTTATCATGCTTACATTTATGAAATTTCAGAAAATGCTTCCAAGGCTGAGGGTGTTGTTTCTTCTCAGAGTTCCATTAATCTTAGCAGTGTAAGTGCATCTAGGCTTAGAAATTTACGATTTGTCCGCGTCCCCTTGGACACATATGCAAGAGAGGAGACGCCATCCGGAATCTCGTCACAACGTATAACTATTTTCAAGAATGTCAGTGGTTTACAAGGTTTATTCCTCTCTGGGTCAAGGCCAGCTTGGTTCATGATGTTTAGGGAGCGGCTTCGGATACATCCACAGGTTAGTTTGGTTCACTTAATATGCAGTAATTTTCAAAGCATTACGGCTTAGACATACTTTAAGATCTCTATTCTTATCTATTCTAGTTTTCCTATTGTAACCAATCTATTAAACCACTAAGCACTCCTTTATCCTTTTCCATTTCAGGTGTGTGATGGACCCATAGTTGCCTTCACTGTTCTTCACAATGTGAACTGTAATCACGGGTTTATATATATAACTTCAGAGGTTAGCTAATTATATATTTTTATTTTGAACTTCTCTTTTTCTATATCAACAGGGAAGTAAATTTTATTTTTCTTCTCTTTAGGGTGCTCTGAAAATATGTCAACTTCCAGCTTTATCATCGTATGACAACTATTGGCCAGTACAGAAGGTAAATGATCATTAGCTTTTTTTTTCTTTTTTTTTCCTCTTGTTCACTAGTCAGTTTATATGACATTGCAAATTTGATTCTGATGAGCTAATATGGGATGCTTTTCTCTGTCTTCTCTTTGTTGCCTTTGCTTTCCAATGCTCTTTTGAGAGCTGCCAGATAGCACTGAAGGGTACTCCACATCAAGTTACTTATTTTGCTGAGAAGAACTTGTACCCTCTCATTGTTTCTGTTCCAGTGAGTACATTCTTTATCTTAAAATCTTTCCCTTAGGTGTATTAGCGGCCAGTTTCTTCATTTAATTTTATGTTGGTCCACAAAAATCTTCACTCGAAATAATCAAGTCTGTTTTCATGAATTTAACAATTACATGACCCAAGTCTGCTTCCTCCGTCTTGCTGTGAGCAGAATGGTAATAAGATAAAAAGTGAAAGGAATGGATTAATCAATCATATTTTCGTTATATTTTCATGTAGGTGCTCAAGCCACTTAATCAAGTCATCTCATCTCTTATTGATCAAGAAGTTGGAAATCAATTTGAGCACGACAATTTGAGTTCAGAGGGGACCTATCCTGTGGAAGAATTTGAGGTTCGAATTATGGAACCTGAAAAATCGAGTGGACCCTGGCAAACAAGGGCTACAATTCCCATGCAAAGTTCTGAAAATGCTCTAACTGTCCGAGTGGTTACATTATTTGTAAGTCCAACTTCGCACATTTAGCTGCTTCATTTGACCTTAAAGCATTGTCCTTTTTTCCCATATAGTCTCTGCTATTTCGTTGTGGCACTATTTGCCTTGTAGAGATTTCAAAGTAATTTGTGGTATTATTATTGTGCTCTTGTTGTGTTGTATATACTTTCAGAACACCACAACACAACGGAATGAGACACTTTTGGCAATTGGAACTGCTTATGTGCAAGGGGAGGATGTTGCAGCAAGAGGACGTGTGCTCTTGTATTCTGTTGAAAGGAATTCTGACAATGTTCAAACCAAGGTAGCTTGCTGTTTCATTTTGGCCTCTTTCAACCAAGCAGCAGTTTTGTGGGACTTCTTTCAAAAGCTTCAACCAATCAGATTGCCTTATATTTAGTTTCATCTTACTCTTTAAATCCTTTTACTTTGTAAATGCATGAACACTTAATTTAATCCTAGTCTTTTCAGGTTTCAGAAGTCTACTCCAAGGAGTTGAAAGGTGCTATATCAGCTCTTGCATCACTTCAAGGTCATTTGTTAATAGCTTCAGGTCCGAAGATTATTCTGCACAAGTGGACGGGTTCCGAGTTGAATGGTGTTGCCTTCTATGATGTCCCACCTCTCTATGTTGTGAGCTTAAACATTGTACGCACACCTATATTTGCATGCTCAAGATTTTGTGAACCAGATGTGATTCATATCTATGTGCCATTAATACAAGGAACAAGTGTAGCTGTATAAAACAATGCATTCATACTTTGTTGTCTGAACTACAATCTAATTGGCTCTTTGTCTTAACCAAGTTCAGTTGTCTGGAAAGATGCAAAAGGCTACATTTGCAGAAAAAAATATTTTGTTTAAGCAAGTTCTTATGCAACCTTTATTTGGCTCACTTAGATCACTTAATAACTTAAACATCAGTCAAAGTCTTAGTGGTTCAATTCATTTTAACTTATGGGTATTTTGCAGTATAGTTGTAGATAGGTAGACGCATGTAGAGACGGACATGTCTAGCTTTGATAGGTTTTGTTCTCGGCTGAACCACCTTCCATTATCATACTTAAGCCAATGGCCTGGTCAAATATGAAATGGTTTCAAGATCTTTAAGTTTTTACCCAAATCTGGGTTGGAGGATTCCTCTAATTTCAGTTGCAATGGAGCTAAACATGAATTGTCTTTGCCCGCTCTTTGTCTGAAATCTCAATATGTTGATGCAGAGAGAGCAAACAAATTATTGAATTTGTGAGCCATCCGGTTGCTCTTGTTAGGCTTTCACTTTGCTGTTATCGTTCGGTCATGTTTAACTAGATTCTAGTTGGTCTACCAATTTGGTTCAATAGCTCTGATTTTCATCTTTATTCAGATGTTTGATTAAGTTTCATTGATGATTTATTGCTTAGCATCTATCAACTCAAAATGCTGTTTTGTATAGTTTATTTCAATCTGTTACACAAAATTTAATTTTCTGTCCTTCTATGAGAGATGCAGTACACTAGTTTATTATGAACTTGCGAGCTTTTTTACTGGACCTGCTGTTGTTGATTATGATAATCCTGCAGGTTAAAAATTTTATTCTTCTTGGCGATATTCACAAAAGCATATACTTTCTTAGTTGGAAGGAGCAGGGCTCTCAGCTTAATTTATTGGCGAAGGATTTTGGCTCACTTGATTGTTTAGCGACTGAATTTTTGATCGATGGAAGCACACTCAGCCTCATTGTTTCAGATGACCAGAAGAATGTTCAGGTTAGCACGTTTCTGTGTGTGATGTGAAACTTTTGAAGTTACAATAAATTGATACTGTGGTATCTTTGGAAAATTTGGTGTGTAGTTATCAAGCTTAATTTTCTTAGCACAGCCAAAGTCACCCTTACTAATAAGATTTGAAGTAAGAATGTTTATTTGATTTTTCTGGCTATACCATAACTTAAAATCTATAGAAAGTGATCGACATTTTGAGTATTTTGCAAAAATTTTAAATGCAGAGGTTAAAAACTACTTTGTTGGCTAAAGTTCTTTGATATCTTTTGCTCTTTCGCTTTCCTTTCTGGATTTCTATAGCATACTCTGGACTACACGTTAGCTCACATACGTACATTTTAACCACCCATGTAAGATCTTTTGCGATGATTATCTCAAGAGTAAATGGATATTTTGCTTGCAACATATAGATATTCTATTATGCTCCAAAGATGTCGGAAAGCTGGAAAGGACAGAAACTTCTATCAAGAGCTGAGTTTCATGTTGGCGCCCATATCACCAAGTTTTTGCGGTTGCAGCTGCTTCCCACATCTGCTGATAGAACAACTCCTGGCTCTGATAAGACAAACCGCTTTGGTTTACTTTTTGGCACCCTCGACGGCAGCATTGGCTGTGTTGCACCTCTTGATGAACTCACTTTTCGCCGGCTTCAGTCGCTGCAGAAAAAGCTTGTAGATTCTGTTACCCATGTCGCTGGACTAAATCCAAGATCCTTTCGACACTTCCATTCAAATGGAAAGGCTCATCGGCCTGGTCCTGACAGCATTGTCGATTGTGAGCTGCTTTCCCAGTACGTAATTTCTTCACTCTTATTTGTCTGATAATTGAAAGCTTGTCATGCTTTTGTGATTTCTGTTGTGATAATGTGAACCTCTGAACCTAGTTTTCATCATCATATGCAATCATACGATCACGTATTCTATTGTTTAGTTGGCCAGAATATTAAGGGCACTATTCAAATATTGATCACAAGTCAAAATACAGCAGCAAGCTGCTGCCAGTTAGAAGGATCACCATTAAATGTCTCAGTTAAGTCCCTAAAAAAACAACTTTCTACAGTTTTCTTATAAACTGTTAATGACTCTGCTAATTCCTTCCTTGTATAGAAGAAAAAGCATTTCAGAGATTCTTGCATTGAAAGAAGTTGGCTGATTTTTCTGTAGCGATGATTTTCTTGTTCGTAGGATGTGTTTGCATAGGTGTCGTGTGCAGCAGCATGTAGTTTGCTATCTCAATTTCCTCTCTCTCCTTGTTTTGTTTTACTTGTTAGTTGTGATTTAGATGCCAATCTTTGTACTGCACAACATATCTTCTGGTCCCCTCAAATTTTGCAGTTTTGAGATGCTCCCAGTAGAAGAGCAGCTTGACATTGCTCACCAGATTGGAACAACACGAACGCTGATCTTGTCCAACTTGAATGACCTCACTCTTGGCACAAGCTTCTTGTGAGAATTGCCTATCAAAATGCTGCCCAATGAAGTGGTAGACTAGCACGGTTGGCGTGATGCTTCTTAGTCTAAATTGAAGAAACGAACAGGCTGATTTGCCAAGGATTTCTCCTCCGTTACCTCCATTACAATCCAGCAGTCACATCCTGCACTCTGTTGCCGTCCATCCAGGTTAGTGAGGCCGGCTCTCTTACCATTCATGTGTGGGAGTGGACTCTATGCAGTAATATGCAATCAGATGAGGTTGGGATTTGAGATTAATCTCTTGGCGAAAGTGAGTTGCCTGTGCTGTATGTGTAAATGCAATATTTTTTTTTTTAACTCGACAGTGATCTAATCATGTGAATTTGGCTGTAGCTATCAACTTAAAATTGTTGTAACATTCAAATTATTGAAAGGTAGAATTATGATGCAAGTATTTTGCTTTATGATATTATTTTGGATAAATCAAATGGCTTACAAATTCACTTGAATGCTATTATAGTGAGTAGTATATACACAATTCAAGCCATGTACGGTAATGTTGATCATAATAACAAAATTCTCCAATTTTTTTAAAAATAATTTGAATAAAATATGATATTTTTATAGGAAGTTAGAAGTTTTTTATACATATTTTATAAATGGTAATTTGATTTGTTTATTTTTTCAATACATAAAAATAAGTTTATTGGAACAATTTTCACAAATAAATGTATTATTTTTATATAAAAAAATTGTGTTGATATATATTCTTAAATTAATTGTGGCTTTTAATAATAAATTTTGTTATATAAATAAGATTTTGTTGATATTTTTTTAATTTATCTTGAATAATATTCAAATTATAAATTTTATGAGCTAACAAATACTTCCTGTTACTAATATGATGATGATGAGAAACGTGCACATAGTTAATCAAATTGGGACCATTCCCTTCCCTTACAATATGCACGCTACAACAATTTAAATTTATATTGACATGTGATTAGTTGACACTCCAAATAGAGCATTGATGACTAATTAGTAATACGAATGCAATTATATACACTTTTATTTAATTAATTGAGTGCGGAGAAATCTAATCTAAATTATTTTTTTTCTTAAAATATATGCATAATTAACATGAATTCTTGTAACATTATTTATTTCATTGGATCAACATTTCGACATCAAACCATCCACTCAACGGAAAGTTTGTCATTGCACCACAACGTTAATGTAACAACACGGACAATTAATAAATTATTAAATTAGAAGAGAATGATAATTTTTTGTCGCTTATTTTTCTTAATCTAATGGTCTTGAATGAATCGAGAGTATAATTCTAGATGCATTCAGAATTTTATCATGTTGCAGCAAGTTGTTTTCAAAAATGATTATCTTTAAATTTTTTATTTACCAATTTTATATTTCATATCACATATATACACAAATTCAAAACACCAAAAAATGTTCCATTTCTTGACCCCGCCACCCCCCACCACTATTTAAGGTATGATTTTCTATTATAAATTATATTGTATTGTATATTGCATTGTACTAATTATCATCACATATATTTTATAAATAAAATTTTATATTTGACAAATTATTAGTACAGTGCAATAAAATTTGTAACAGAAAATCATACATGTACTTTTGTATGCTTGTGTGTTTTTTTTCCTTCTCGTTAGACTACTATTTCTAATGAAAGTGGAAATTAAGAAGTAATAGTAGAGAACATGAATAATGAAAATGAATAGGATGACGTTTCCTTTCATTTTTATCCATTTTGTGAAAAAAAAGAAATGATTCAAATTCAATTTGTGTGAACTCAAATCGGATCAAGTCACAAACAAAACTTATATATGATCCGATGATTTCGACTGAATGGGTTTGGATTATAATTTTCTTTTATTTCGCTCATACTATTTTATTTCTTTCAACTCTCTATTTATAATAATTTTCCAGACAATTTAAAAAAATATCTATTTATGGAAAAAAACATTAAATCTCAATTAATTATATATAATCATTGCCGCAATAAAGTAGCAAACATGGAATAGTAAAATAATCATTGATTCCTAATTTAGAATATGGGGCAAATTGGGAAATCAGATAGAACTAAAATTGGGTCTTCATCATTTTTTGACTGCATAAGTTTGTAGCCGCACACACTCGCGCACCTATATAAAGCACAGTTCGTATAAACCCTCGCTAGGCCAAAAAATTAGGCAAGGAAAAACTCGAGACACACAGAACACATTTAGGGTTTGGAAAGTGCTACCCTTCAATACAATCAGCATCAATTTCTTCCTCTGAAACGGTACTCTCTCTTTCTCGCTAGGTCGTTTTATTTCTCAGTCGATTTGTGGATCTCTGTGTTTAACGGACAATTGATGAACGGTGAATGCTATGTCTGTTTTTTTATATGCTGTGATCTGTTAAATTGTTTTGATTTTGAAATTCACGCAATCGGATAAAGGAAGCGTCTATACCTTCGCAGTTGATTATATTTGAAACCATAGTACCTTTTTCATATTTTTTAGATATAAAACCCTAATTTTTAGAATGCAATACTATTTATTGAGAAAAGAGAGTGAAATGGTTGGGTGGTGATTGTTAACTCGTTTACTGATTAACTTGTTAATTGTTGCTTAAGGGGATAAAACTCGGCCAGTGGTGACATGGTCTGTGAAAAACGTATTCACACAGCACGTTGATTTTGATTTTTACTGTGAATTTTTGTCCCGGAAGAGCTGCAATTTGTTGATTATATGCCTAACTATTCTTGTTAGTTATTTTCTGGCCTATTGTTTCGTATCAAGGAATTGGAGCTTTAGGATGGGATTCAGGAACATTTCCACTGAAGTTTGGAGCGTTTTCATCAATTTTAATTGCATTTTTTTTCATGTTTTCAGATGTCAAGTCACGAAATTGACGGGAACACCTATTCTCCATCTTTGGACTCACCCGGAGCATCAGGCCAGCAACTAGCTCACAAAGGGTCTTCAAGTTCAGGCTCAAAGGTGTGCAGCTTTGGCAATATTATTAAACTTGAGTTAGATGGTGATAAATTTATACGTGCATCTAAAAGGTCTTTAGGAAATAAAAGAAAGGCTATTACATATTTTAACTTTTCATTTGTGGCATGGAATTTATGCATTGAAATTGGAGTTCTGGACAAAATTCCTTTTTTCCATTGTTGCACTACAATTATGACTTTTAGGGCACAATTGCATTCACCAAGAAGCTTTTAGGCTCGAGGCTACAGATGTCAATCTTAGCAGTGGGACAATATAGCTTAAATATCTTTATCAGCACTAAATAGTGGAAATTTAGTTGTTCCAAGGTGGAGATTTTTTAAATTGTTTTTAGTGTATATGCTTACTTGAAATTTAAATTTTATTTATTTGATACATTCGGTGCTACTACACTTCTGCAGCATGGATCTCGTGACCATGTGAAAGATAGGGAGAGGGAGTCCTCCAGAAGCAGGGATAAGGAAAGGGAAAGAGGTCGCGATAAAGAGCGGGACAGGGACAAAGACAAGGACAGAGAACGAGACAGGGAGAGAGACAGAGACAGGGATAGGGATAAAGATAGGGAGAGGGACCGAGACAAGGACCGTGATCGCCATCACCGAGAACGCCACAGGGATCGGAGTGAGAGAAGAGATAGAGAGAAGACAAGAGATCGGGATGATGAGGATGATTATTACAGAAGCCGAGACCATGACAGGTGAAGAAACTGCAATTTCTTTAATATTTATATGTCATTCTTCTTAGTGTGTGAATTCAGTACTGTGTAACATTAGTCGTCTGGAGTTTCTGCTAGCACAATATAGCTCATATGACCCAGGAACTTCATGTTCGATGGCCAGTAGTTTATAATCAGCTAGCAATCAATCAATTTCTCTGCATCTTAGCTTTTACTATAAATATTCTTCATGCTCACTGATATCCTTGCTATCTGCTAAGTTTTCATCAAGGTGGCTTATTTCTGATTCTTGAATTATTATGGTCTTTCAGACGGAGAGATTACGACAAAGATCGGGAGGATAGGCACAGGCATAGGTCTAGATCTCGCTCAGGGCCTAAGTCTGAGCACAGATCAAGGTCACGGTCTCGTTCACGCTCCAAAAGGTAGTTTGAGGCCATAAATTTTCTTGTTTCTTTGTAAATTGTGATTCAGGCTGGTGAACCTTTCTCATGTGCTTTGTTTCAATGCAAACCATTCTGTCTTGATCTTAGAGTGTATATCGAGCCTTTTTTTTGTCATTTTAATAGAAGTAGAAAGCTAACTATTAACTTCTGAGTACATAATAACCTGATTTTACCATTTTCAGCTAGTGCTGATTGCTAAATGTGAAATCGACTCTTATTTTCTTATAAAGATGGTAGAGTAATTTTTGACATCCATCTGCTGGTTGACAAATGTGATTGAAATCTGTAATAGGCACCTAATAACTGTGCCCCTTTTCAGTGGGTACAGACCAGGAAACAAGGTTTAATGGTATTTATTAATGTTAAGGACAAGGAAAGGGGCATTAATTTTAGCTGGTACGGTTGGAGGTATAAGGTGCTGGACCGAGTTGACCTTTATTTTCAATCATATGTGATTGTGTTTTTTTGATTTGCCATTTGTTTGATCCTTAACACTTGACTACTCTGAGTTTTTGAATGTGGTGTCATCTTGACAAATCAAGTTGCATGTTCTTATTTTTCTTTGACACTTGTATTTCTATAAACAAAAGTTCTGTTGGTCATTGTTCAAATTTTATGGGAAAGTAGTGCTTACTTTAATTATGAGATGCATTTATGACCCCTTTGGCATGGTAAGTTGGCTGCTGTTTGGATGAACATAACGAATTGGGAATGTATGCTTTACTGACTTGTGCCCTGTTTTTTGTCATCTCTGGTATTATGTGGTTACCACCTGCTAAATAAATGTAGTTTGGCATGGATTTAACCTCAGTATATTTTACTCGTTTTAATTCACCAATAATTATCATCACCTATTTCATTTGTCCATGTCATTAATGATGCAACTTTACAGCAAAAGGATGAGTGGTTTTGACATGGCACCTCCTGCTGCATTGCTTCCCAATGCCGCCATTGCAGGTACAACCAAACTTTGTTTCACAATGAATTATAAAGATAACTATTACTTTTTTTCTTTGTATAGTGTGGAAATGTTCGTATCAAATGCATGGTTTCGTTTTGGTAAGCATACTCGGTTCTTCAATTTGCATATATCACAATATGGAGTACTGGTCCCTAGATTGCCTATTTACTTTTTTCATTTAAATATTTGCTTAGTGATGGAAACTGAGAGGGTTTTTGGTTTCTTGTTGTGTTTGGTGTTTGTTTGTTGTTTTGTATGTCCTGTGTTATGTTCTAAGAAGGCAATGTTGGGCTACTAGCCCCACTGTGCTGACAATGGGCGTGAGCCGACTTCTGTAGCTTTTATGTACAAGGAAGAATCAATACAGGTCTTGTCCATCTTCAACCAGGATTTGCACGTTTGGTAGTTTTATGGATATTTTAATAGAATATGCTGTTGTTTCCATTAGAGTTTAATTTTAATGGTGGATCATAGTCTGCCTAAAATATGAATAATCAAGGAATTTACAAAAGTTGACAACTCTCACTTGTATAATTTAAGAATATGAAGAGTGCACCCATCTTTAATTTGTGAGATGTGACTTGGTTTAGCCTTCACAGGTCAGATGCCTGGGACCACTCCCACCATCCCTGGAATGTTTCCCAACATGTTACCTTTGGCATCTGGACAGGTTTCCTCTCTCTTTTTCCCCATCATTTAGTCAAGCTCTTTGATTCAGCTTCTAAAGATAATCTTACTTGATGGCAGTTTGGAGCACTCCCTGTAATGCCTGTTCAAGCAATGACTCAGCAGGTTGATTTGTGTATTCATGTCCCTCAGTTCTCCTAACATTTGTTTATCAAAAATATTCCTTAAATGTTGTGTTCTCAGGCTACAAGACATGCTCGACGAGTCTATGTTGGTGGACTTCCTCCATCTGCTAATGAGCAGGTAATGTGTTTCTTCTCAATATTCTTATAAGTAATTCCCACAGTAGGTGGATATATACCTTGCTATATTTGGCAGAGTGTAGATAGTGTTGCATATTTATCAATAATGTCTAAATGTGTAGTACTCGTCTTCTTTTGTATTTTAAAACTTTTTACATTGTGCAATCACTTAAATTGAAGAAAGCGTTTACTTCTCATATTTTATTATAAAGTCAACTCTAACAGTTGGGTACTTGAACAATAGACTCATTAATTGTCAAGCATGTAGTTTTGATTTGCCTGTTAGTGACCTTGATTCGCCCTCTGTTACTCTTGCTTATCTTCTTTTCTTTGTTATTATTATTATTTCTTATTTTGCTTCTATGGCAGTCTGTGGCAACCTTCTTCAGTCATGTTATGTCAGCAATTGGAGGAAACACTGCCGGTCCAGGTTGTCAACATGCAATACAAATTCCTTTGTGTTCATTTATTCTGAGATGAATTGTGATTAAGGCATTTAATCTTTTCTTTGTGATTTCAGGAGATGCGGTTGTTAATGTTTATATTAACCATGAGAAGAAGTTCGCTTTTGTGGAGATGAGATCTGTTGAAGAGGCTAGTAATGCAATGGCTTTAGATGGCATTATTTTTGAGGTATTAAAGATCTTCTAAACCTTTAATTAATTACTAAAATCTTAATATCAACCACATCTAATTAAATCTAGAAGGTAAGAGTTATACTTCAATTCCTTTTCCATGGTTTTGCTATTCTATGATGCACGTATGTTGGCATAATTAACCTAAAGTAGTTGATGTATTATTTACTTTGTTGTTCAGGGTGCACCAGTTAAAGTGAGAAGACCCAGTGATTATAACCCTTCACTGGCTGCCACTCTGGGACCTAGTCAACCTAATCCCAATCTAAATCTTGCAGCTGTTGGATTGACACCAGGATCTGCTGGTGGACTTGAGGGTCCTGACCGTATATTTGTTGGTGGTTTACCATACTACTTCACAGAAGCACAGATCAGGGAGCTGCTGGAGTCCTTTGGACCACTTCGAGGCTTTGATCTGGTTAAAGATAGAGAAACGGGGAACTCCAAAGGCTATGCATTTTGTGTTTACCAAGATTTATCAGTTACAGATATTGCTTGTGCAGCTTTAAATGGGATAAAAATGGGTGATAAAACCCTTACTGTTAGACGTGCTAACCAGGGCACAACACAACCTAAACCTGAACAAGAGAGTGTGTTATTGCATGCCCAACAACAAATTGCATTGCAGGTAATGAATTTTTATTGTTTTCACTGTTAAGTTTTGCTATTCGATACCATCATCCTCAAGTTTGGTTGATTTTGAAGGTTTTTGAAGCCCCATTTGATGGCAGATTGACTTTACTAACTTGAAAATTAATTATATGAGAATTAGGATTTTATTTTTGGAGAACTTTTAGCTTTGGCTTTTATTGTAGCTGTTATGGTGATTGTTATTTGACACTGACAACTGTCTGGCCTAAGTTAATGGTCCAACTGTTAACACACTGTTTTTCTCATTTTCTTTTGCAGAGACTAATGCTACAACCTAGTGTAGTAGCTACAAAGGTTGTGTGCCTAACACAAGTGGTTACTGCAGATGAGCTCAAGGATGACGACGACTATGAAGATATAGTTGAAGACATGAGAACCGAATGCGGAAAGTTTGGTAATTTCTTTAGATTAGTATCTTTTTACCTCTCTGAGTTGTGAACTTTTATTACTTGTCAATGTTCGGTGCACTGAATTTTTTTCCTTTTGTGTTCTATTCTCTGTTTTACAGCCTTCTCGAGTCCCTTATTCTGCTAAACTGAAGCCACACATAGATACAGAAAACTCGGGAACCTTATTGTTAATTAACATGCAATACATACTCCCCCTTTAATGTTAAAGCATGGATCTCAGCATTTGAAATTATTTTTGCAGGTACCTTGGTGAATATCATCATCCCCCGCCCACTTCCCAGTGGTGAAATGGGACCAGGTGTAGGAAAGGTTGGTTGCTGAGCAATTTCTTGTTTCCCTTCGATGCCTTGGAAGGCCTAGTGTGAAAATTCTTAATAATAATGATACAGATTTTTGGCACAAATAAATATCACATCTTGGAGTTTGTTTGCTGTAACTTACCATATCCTCCTTGCATTCTCATTGTTACTATGGATAAAAATGGCATTTTTTTCTGTAGGTTTTCTTGGAGTATGCAGACATTGAAAGTGCTACAAAAGCGCGACAAGGACTGAATGGTAGAAAATTTGGGGGAAATCAAGTTGTGGCAGTTTTCTATCCTGAAAATAAGTTCTCTCAGGGGGAATACGATGGCTAGTTGTTGGTGGTTTGCACTTTATTCTCCATATGTGAAGTTCTGAAGATGCCTGGAACTTAATGTTTGATGCTTTTACATAGGTTTATGCTTCTATTGATGCATCTTGCAGGTTTTTCATTGTGTGCTAGATTTTGTTTGAAGACCATATGTTCTGCCCTCAAGCACTTAATTCCTGGGATCAGACATCCCGGGCTTAAAATTCTGTTACGGACTTGTGGATGTTGATGATGTTGGTGTTTCCGCAGCTTGTTATATGCTAGGTCGTTATCCTGTTTAAATTTTTGGTTGGGTAATTTATAGTCTAATATTCATTTGTATCTGAGGACTTAAATACTTTGAAATACAAATAATTAGGAATGCAGTAGTTCAGCTAAAATTGTTCTTATTCACTCTCTCGCGAATATGCGAATTCTATCTATAGTAGGTGTGACTGAAAGATAGACTGCAGTGGGAAACACTCCTTCGATTACTAGCAATTTTTGTGCTAAATAAACTAACATAATTTAAAAATAACGCTTGCTATTTAGAATAGTTTGGCTGAGGTTGAAAGAGTTTATAAATTAAACCACCATCTTGGAATTACATTGCTTGTATGCTGATATAATATACTCTGAAAAAAAGTTTTAAATAGGTTTTTTGTTTGAAATGAGTTATACATTTATTTGAATTTATAAAATCATAATACTAATTTCTTGTGGAGAATATATTTTTCTCTTTGAATTCAATCAAGCTTTATAAGCACCTCTTTACATTTAAGTTTTTGAAAATCAAGCTTAGATCGATCACCCCCTTTGCCGGTTTTCTTCTGCATTTTCAACAGAAAACAAAGAAACACATTTAATAAGCCTCAACTCATGAGTCTATTGTACTTCTATCTAGTTATTCACGTGTCACACAATATCCAGCAAAGTTTAAGTAGACCAAAGTTACGGTAATTGATTAGTTCTAATCGAGAATGATTCTCCAAGTCACCGGATAATTATAGAACTTTCTTTGTATGTGCAAAAGCCTAATTGAACTTTGTTAATTTCACTAATGCAACTTTCTATCTGCATAACGACGAAAAAAATAAACTTGAGCTTCTCGCCTTTTTTGGGTTCCCCACTTTTGCATTTAGCAAAATTTTCAAGTTAGCAATCTCCAGCATGGATATCAGGCAGGTGTGTGTAAATTTCAACTCTTAAGGCTTATAGAATTACAAGAAGCAAAACATAACTTATTTCTGGTACTTCATAAAGCATGGTTGAATGATGATGATAATAGCAGAAAAGGGTAAATGATGACGATACTCTGCGGTAAAAATGTTCCATGTTAACAAAAACCATTTAAATTGGAGGAAAAAAAAAAAACAGGGGGGAAGTTTTATGCTTACATTATTACACAGGATAAGCTTTGCGCCATCCCTTTGCGCATGGGGGTATACTCATGAATTCATCAAATTTTATTACACAGGATAAGCTTTGCGCCATCCCTTTGCGCATGGGGGTATACTCATGAATTCATCAAATTTTATTACACAGGATCAGCATTGTGCCATCCCGTTTCGCATGGGGGAATATTCATGAATTCATCAAATTCTTTAACATGAATGTCACAGCATTTCCACTGCAACATTAACAAGCAAGAAAAAACCATTAGTGTAGAGCCAAGAAAAGAAATAAAAAATCATGGCTGAAAAAATAGATTGGGGGAGGGAGTTGGCGAGGTGGGGAGAAAACAGGGAGCATTTATATTTTTACCCCTCTCATCCTGTCATGAAAAATAGCTGGGCCAGGATGGTAACTGCATGCTGTATCATGATTATCCTTCTCTTTAAAAGTTTTACCGCATCCCTTATTTCTACAAATTTGAGGTTGGTTTATATCAACTATCTTCTTCGCTTGAGGTGGTTGGGCTGCTTGCAAATCTGGCTTGCTTTCATTGGGTGCACCTACTGCAGCATTGGATGCTTTTGGATTCAATTCTCTGGCTTGTGAACCTGGAAAGGATAAAAAGGGTGGGCAAGTTATCAAGCGCATAGGTTAAAACACCAGTAAAAAACACTTGAATAATAGGGCTTCAAAGGACTGAGTTCAGAACTAGATATGCATTTTAAAATCCTTTGTTTAAGCAAAACTTGCCTATCTTTTTTAGTGATATCAGGTGAGTAAATTTTCCCGCATATAGTTAGGCCCTCACAACTAAAAGAAGACACAACAGTACAGAAGAAAAATATACCATGTTCAGAGCAGAAAAATCCTTGGCGGCACCTAGGACAAGTATCTTTTGACGACGAATTGGTTGTGGGAGTTGGGGCAGAAATTGGTAGCTTTGGAGCTGCAACTGCCTTTGCAAGCATGGGTTTTTCAGTTGTGTGTTTTCCTGTCTTGCAACTAAAGATATCAATAATAATCAGCTTATATTGTCAAATAATAGAAAATTCACAAACCAAAGCCAGTTACAAATTTTATTCATGCGAAGAAGAATGGAACTTAATGATCAAACTACATAGAAACAGTGAGAAAAACACTCATAGTTACAATCTTTAATCAAGCACTGATTTTTCAGTTGTGTATTTTTATGTCATGCAACTTCAGATATCAATTCATATCAGCTTTTACCAATAAAAAATAGATAAATCACAAACCAAAGCAATTAACTGTTCACACACAAAATGTGCAACTTAAAAATTAAGCTACACAAAGACACTTGAATAAATATGTGATGTCTCATTTAGTGTCAGTCTCTACCATAATTTGTAGTGGTAAGCTCAATAACACTAGCCATAAAAATTCACTTCAAACTACAATTGCAGAAATTTCTATTTCTATGTTCCCAGAAAACATCTTTAGAAAACCAAAAGCTATGCATCAATATAGTACGGCAGCCAGAGAAACAGTATCATGTGCGTAGTCACAGTTTGAGGCCAATAAAACATTGGCATAATCTCCAATATTCTGCTAAATGTTAAACCAAAATATTCTAGCAACAGTATTGAATGGAATACAAAAGTTGGGAAAAAAGGCTACATACCCAGGAATTTCCAAAAATAAACTGAAATCATGACTCCTTTTCTTGCAACAGCTCCATTCCTTCATCCCATCATGAAATATTGGCTGGAAAAGGAACAATTCTGGCATTAGTTTTAGGACAAGATGAGTTGGTTGGCATGATGGGTACATCATCAATGAGGCCAAAATGAAAAAGGGTATGAAACTTACACCCTGAGGAAAGGGATGCAGCAGCAGGTGATATACGCCATCCATCAGAAGACAAGATCAATTAGTGAATATAAGGAAGACGAAAAGTAGTAACAAATGGGATGAAACAGCAGGTCCATGTAAGAGCCAACTAAAAACAGAGTCTGGATGGGCCATGCCAACACAATTATAATCAGATGAACATCAGACCATATGATGTTTCTTATGTTATCAGTCATGAAAAATTTATGGTGCACGCATGAACTAATTAAGATGGAACCTGATATGCATGCTACAGTATCTCGGTCTTTGTGTTCCAGTAGAAATTAAGAAATCAGGCATCAGGGAAGTCAACTTCTAAGAGATAAACTGAAAATGTGGGAAAATGGAATTTGGCAAACTTTCACCGTGTCCAAATACCAAAAAACGTTACACCACTGGCCCCACATGGACACACCCCTCCTTGTGAACATCCCCCCTCCACCCAAGGGAAAAAGATCACCCACACCCACACCCACACCCCCAATAGAAAAGAACATATACTAAAAGAGGAGTTGCTCACTCACTAAAATCCATAAATCCATAATGGGTATAAACTTTACAAGTTGTAGCAGTGACACTTGTCAAGTAAAATCGATTGGATGGCACCAACGAAATCGAGTGCTAACTCCTATCTTGATGTGTTTGTAGGATCAATAGAGAGTCAAACTCTTATCCTAAGGCCTACAATTAGACAAAGATTGATGAATTAAAACCAATTGGTTACTAGAAAGAATATTAGATATAGTTGCAGCCAATCCCGGTGGTAAAACCGCTAGAAATGCGAGATCAAACAAATGTAAATAAATTAGCTGCAGAAAACATATAGAGAGAGATTCAGGCAGCATAAAAAAACTATTCATAGCCTAAGTGCCAGCCCTAGATCCATCCCCAATCCCCATTCTCTGTCCTCAACCCAGTTTCTCCTTCAAATCCTCATATGCTGCTGCATAATGGAGTATTGCTTAATGGCTTCAGACTCCAATCCGACTACTTCCAATGTACTCAAACAAGTAAAAAGAGCAGAACGCAACCTATATCTCACAAAACCCCCTCAAAAGAGAATAGCTCAAATTGCCCATGCCCAACACCTCTCCCCGGAGA
This sequence comes from Paulownia fortunei, assembly GCA_019321725.1. Taxonomy (NCBI): domain Eukaryota; kingdom Viridiplantae; phylum Streptophyta; class Magnoliopsida; order Lamiales; family Paulowniaceae; genus Paulownia; species Paulownia fortunei. The sequence continues at coordinate 14,029,221 of CM033124.1, forward strand.
ATTGATCTTTCAACCGATAAACTAAACTACGTCGACAGCGAATTAAAATAAAAAACTATAATAGCAAAGCAAGAGAGAGAGAGAGATGTACGTACGGCATCGTGATAAGTACAGGAACCATCGGGATTATCGTCTTCGGAGAACATTGCCTCGCATCCGATTCTCTGGCATCGAACGTTCGCCATTGTCTGTATCTGTCAGTCTTCTGTTGCCTGTGTAGAGAGACACTTTGTATGTATTTATTTATATTGCTAGGCAAAATGGAAGTCTTGGGAAGTCTTCGGTTGATGTTTTTATTTTCAGAAGTAATATTTTTATTCTTTATTATTTTAAAATATCAAATATATTTGTTTTAATTATTTTTATTAAAAATAATTTTTATTTTTTATAAAAAAATATTGTTTTAAATGTATTAACTCTACATAAAAGCATAACTAATTTAAATATATTTTTATTTTTTATAAAAAAATTTAAAAATATTAAAAATATGAAAATAAATTTGAATATAAAAACAAACTAATACTTCATTGTTCACCCCTGATCAATTGAGCGGGCCGCCATAAAGTTTGTATTCTAGGCCCGAGCTTATGCCATAATTCGCAATCTAATTACGAGTGAGTTTGAGGCCTAACATTTATCCTAATATTAAAAGGTTTAACAACCTAAATTTACTTTTCTACTATTGAAATGGATGTTTGAGTTTGTCAACTTAAACTATAATTATTTTTGTCTATTACGATTTATAGAGGCTTCGTAATTCAAACTATAATTATTTATAGATTATCCACAAAAAATAATCTACATTTTGAAAAGGTAAAATTTAGAATTTTTGGTTAACAGAAATTTGATGTAATCAAATCTTTCAAAATTATTTTTCATGAAAACCAGTTGTTGTAATATTCACTTATACCACAACGCATTCTTAAAAAATTAATTTTCCAAAATTAGGCCAAACTCACCAAAAGTATATTGGGTTAAAATCCATTCCAAAAAGAAAAAAGAATTGATAATTTATAAAAACCGCATCCTTGCCTCAATATATAGCAAGAAAGAAAGTTGTTCCCGTATCATTCTATATATTTGTTGTCAATCAATAAGAAATAACCTTTTGAGTAAAAATTCATTCTAAAAGACGTTTACAATATGGCCATTTCCATTTTTGCAAAAAAATAAAATAAAATAAATCAAAAGTAACTAAGAAAAACCATTTTGAGTATTTCAATTTAAATAATTCAATTAGAAACATATTGGAAAGCTAAGGCAGTATGAGTGCAGAAAATCATTTAAAAGTGAATTAAGTTTGATCCAAGGCTGTTAAATATATTGATCCCTCTGCATTAGGGGTCCACAATAGCAAAAGATTATCGAAAACTCTATGGATATCTAATTACAATGCGCTTTAAGCATGTGAATATTTACAAATCCCTGCAATATAAGGCTATCTATGTACAGAAAAATAATCTAAGTTAGGTCCCTCACAGACACCTGCGCCGCCTAATGTATGTATGAAGCACCCATCTTGCTGCTTCTTTCAGGACGAAAAATGTGCGATTCATTTTGACACCTTTAATATTTGTACTTCTACATTCATCTTGTTACGCGCAAAATAATGAAATCGTAATTGCAAACTTACTGAGAGTCTGTCATCAGCTTCAAATCATAGAGACTTTCTCCTGCAGAAAGTGAAAAAACATAAATAAGGAACATGATAACACAGACCTTATTTCTTGTAATACCAGTGTGTATATGCCAGAGTTAAGACATCCTTTAAACGAAAACAAGCAGAAACAGCGAAACAGATATAACTGGATTGCTCTGTGTCAAATAAGAAATGAATAACATAGATTTTAGTTGTTTAGGCACTTCCTGGTGCTTCCATTTTCAGTCCACGGAAAAAGAGAAAAAGCTTTCAGCATTTTAACGTTCAGCACAACAATTGAGAACTAAGAAATCTATGTTAATATAACTCTTAAAGCATCCAGTTGAAAACAAGTCCATCACAGTAGAAATATTATCTACGAGCACAAGTGTGAGATAATTGTGAAATACAGAGCCTATGGGTGTGATAATTGACTTTTCATTTCAGAAAAATTTATTTTAGAGAGAATAGTGAGAATTTTTTGAGAAAGAAGAATGCGCTTTGAGATTGTGTTTGGATGTGAGGTGAGAGTATAATGATTATAGTTGGGATATGGATATTTTTTTTAAAACAATGTATAGATGAGAGATAAAAAGTACAATGATGACAGTTAATATGATATGTTTTTTTTTATGAAAAGATGTTTGGATGTGAAAATATTTTTTTAAAGTGGAAAAATATATTTTGAATTTTTTTTTAAACTCACAACCAAACAATATTTTAGAAAAAAAAATTCATAGATGAAATTCTCCCGAAAAAATTTTAAAAGCAAGGCTGTGCAGTGTGCGTCCGAAGAGCAGAAGTTGCTCTACATAAGGACTGCTTCAATCCCTTAATGCTAAAATGCTTTAAAGCCAGCCAATGCTGCAGAAAAATCTACGTGTCTAGGTTGTAAGTCATTTCCGGTACTGTTTCATACATTGTCATGTTCATGTGAGTGCGAGTGTGCACACATGAAGTAAGAGCGTGTGTTTGTGCGATATGGCAGATAGAATATCACCTCATTAATAGTCCCACCCTCTGAAGGAAACCAGCGCATAAGAACACCCAGGTGCATTAAAGCAGGTATTAATTTGAATAAGATGGGAGTTGTGACCTGGAGCATCATTTAGATTGATTATTAAGAAAAGGTAACCATGGGAATTCTTCCAGGGAGTTGGAACATAGGAGAGAAACTTACAAGGCTGAGAGCTGTGGTTCCAAGAAGAAGAAGATACATCTTCCCCTACAAAATTGTGATGAAATCTTTCCTCAGATAAAAATAAAGGAAACTTTCTTTCAAAAATACAATTCTCTACCAAAAGCACATAATTACAGCATGCATTTGACCAAAACATTAACCATCTTTTACATATGCCACAATTTCCTTTTAACGAACAGCATTCAGATTTTTATAAGCCTCAAGAACAGGGCCAGAATTCGGTGGTTATGCATGCTGATTTTATCGGACAAATAAGAAGCAAACGCATCCAACATTGGACCAATGCAACCATTAGACTGAAGGAATCACTTACATGTAGGAATTAATATGATTATTAACGCAGTATTTCTGATAACCAATAAATACTATGCATCGCATTTTGAAAATGATATACAATTCATGTTGACGAGTATTGATGTCACCAAAAACCATATTTTCTTTAGTTCTATTTACTAACTCTTCAACCTCTTCCTGACAAAAAAAGATCAAATTCACCACTCTGCATGTTTGATTTGGTTACTTTCTTAAGATTCTAATTCTGAAACTAGTGAAGAAGCTAGCTCATCGCGTATAATAGTTTGGAAGGCTATATTTCATTGATTTTGAACGCACTCTAACACAACCTTCATGAGGCTCAGGTAATTATTATGGTTATCCAATATGGGGGCCCAAAATTAAGGAGCCAGGAAAATTTTCTGACAACTCAACTGTCTGAGAATCAAATTGCTACTAAAATTTAATGAAAAAATTTTGATTCCTTGTAAAAAACCGAATCAAACATAAGTTAGATAATTCAACAAGTGCAGAACATGAAGAACAAGTGCAACTTATGACTTAACTATGCCAAATTTAAAGGAATTTCAAGCATTAGATAGTGAAAGCGCAAAATGTAATGCAAGCAACGCTCACAAACAATTTAAGAATGCCAAGATTAAAATGGAGACATACACTGAAACATGCTCGGTGAATGCTGACAAGAATGTTTATATAATATTTGCAGAAAATATATCCGTCTGAATATAGAGGGAAATCACCTCAACAAGATGTAAATTTGAAGCACGGCCTAAGAGAACAACTGCAAATTCTCCAATTTGTGCCAGCAACACTCCAACCTGTGAAGTACATGAACCCTCATAAATAGTAGATTCACACATTTATTAAGAAAAAGAAAAATTGAAAAAAGCTAAACTTACAATAAATGACGTCCTAAGACTATAGCCAAAGGCTTTTGTAATCACAGCAGCAACTGTTGTCTTAACAGCCACCACCAGTATAACAGAGGCAAGCAATATATCCACATGTGTCCAAAGGAAATGTACATGTATGAGCATTCCAATACTAGAAAGGAAGAGAGCAGCAAAGAAGTTTCGAATTGGTTCCACCTACAAAAGACAATGTCCTTAATAATAATCTAATGACCCCCTGAGATAATTATGGAAAACCTCAGAACATTGAAAGTACAGTCTTCATAGTGAGCTGAAACTGTTAAGTGAAAATATCATGCCACACTCCTGTAAAATTTGCAATTGTTCATCACCACAAAAAGAATAGCAAGGGATATTACAGCTGTTAAAATAAGCATTTATGCTATGGCTTGTGAGCTTGGTTCAATGTTTCAGAACATAGTCTGTCAGAGTTCAGGTAAAAGTTAACAACTTAGAAATGTTGTGACTGATGCAATTAATTTAGCTGTCATAACTTGTTATCATCAGTATGGGATCCATCCAAAAATCACTAGTGCACCGGTCCACCACAAGGGAAAATAAAAGAGGCATTAGTTTGATTACATCAAACCAGCAGTCAAATGTGAGCAATGCAAGCCTTTTATTTATGTGCACAAACTGGTCACTTTATTTTACAACAAAAGACTGTTAGCATGGCAGAAAAAGAATTCCCATGTGCCACCGTAGTCGGCGGTAGGGGAAGTCAACATTCTGATAACTTCTGAAGAACAGAAATAGAATAGAAAAGTCTCTTCTGAGGACTCTAATTATGTCAAGACGGAAGCAAAAATCATCAAAAAATTATGTAGTTGTTGAATACCTGATCTAAGGTATGCTGTGCAAATTCAGTGGAGGATATCATGACCCCAGCCACAAAGGAACCCAACTCAAGACTAAGGCCCAGTTTATCACTGCACTGAAAAATGATAACACATAAGATATATTAAGAAACACAGGATTTTCCTGGCCATATTTATGCCCTAATATCTTAAAGAGTTACAATTCAGAGAAAGGAAGAAAGTATCCACTGCCCACATGTCATTTATTCAACGTGCTTGTTGATATTCTAAAATTCTGCATAGGACATGCTCAGTTCTATGAAAAGACTACCATATGTATGCATGAAAGTATTTCTGTTGAACCCAGAATATATCCAAAACTTACTTTCCTTACAAGAACTGCCACAAAATTGTAACAGCCCAAATGATGAAGTCATCTAAGAATTCAACTAAGCTATGTTGCAGATTACACTGCATCCTCAGTCAGGGGTGCCAATTTCACCTTAGGAAACAGTACCAGACAATAAGCTTCACTCTTGCAGGTCTGCTGCAACCATCCATTGTCCAAAGAAATCAGCCTATAATGACAGAAAGATAACTCCACCCCCACATTGGCCCTTGATGCCTTCCTTAACAGAAACCTCAGCCTCCTTTGCACATACAGCACGGCACCCCCTATCCCATACTCATGAACAGATATCTTCAGGACTGTTTAACTGTCTTCTCCATCAACATGTTCTACTTCCAAACCGACTGCAAGTCTCAAACTAGGTTTGCAGAAGCAATTTCATGTCATCTACTAATATGCATTTTATAGACGGTCAAGTCTCAGTTTTGCTACCCAAAATACGCCATGCATCCACCAAACAAGCACTCATCAACCATGTGATGTATTAATTGTTCCTAAACCTGATCCACCAATACTATTATGGTCTTATTCAACAATGCTTTTCTACATGAACACTATTATCGTCAACAAATTTTAGAGTAGATTTTCACCTTGGAGCCATAAAATGGTGCTACACAGCCATACCAGGTTGACCATATATTATGCAATAAATATTAAAAATGAGAAGCAAGACATGATTTACAAGCATTATGCTGTCCTTAGTCCTTACCCAAGCAGACATCAAGCAGAAGGCCACAGCAGCCAGCTGATAGAGTTCATTTGTCTAAAGATAACACAAACAAATTTCATGAGTAAGATAGGCCGTTCTAAAATTTAAAGACCCAAGCTACATACAAGTTACAACACATAATGTTAAAAAAAAACACGTCCATGGAAAAGCTTGTAGATGGTTTTCTTTTCTTGCAGCCATCAGATCCAGAAACCAAACAACTTTAACTTGCAATACCTCAATCAACAATTAGGAACCAGTTAATAACTTGCCCAACTTCACGTGATATATCTTCTCTTGTACAGTACCATAAAACATTAGATTATAATGAGTGATAACAAATATACAAAAAGAAATGTTAAGAGAGGACTTCATTAATCACAGACTTCAAAATTAAACACCAACTTAATTTCTCGACTTCACAGACCCCAAAACTAGACACTAACTTTATTTCTCGACTGCACAGACAGCCATCAAACTACGAGCATTAGTGGTTACTCTTGAATTTTTCTGCTGTATTTCAGGCATTACTTCTATTTGGGCTTGAGAAATTTCAAAAGATGTTTGTCAAAGGTATTTCATGCAGATAAGACTAGATCGTGTTTTTTTTTTTTTTCGAGAATAAGCAAATATACAAATAACTTATAACAGAATATCATATTGACTAACTTGGGATGATAATTGCATCATCAACTTCAAAAACCAAGGAACAAATAACCAAGTCAATATAGAAGCCGCCGCAAGATATATGGATAAAGTGATTAGCCTGAAACCAACAATAAAAAAAAGGTTAACAAGAAGGAAATAATACGAAATGCTAATAATAACTGCATTATGCTGGACTCACAATTTTCCCATGGAGACCATCCCCTGCAAGATGCCACTGTTACCTCCAAGAACAGGGAGCAAAGCAAATAACAAGCCCACAGCACAATCCTGGAAGATTATTCAAATAGAGAAGAATGATATCCACCTCATGTACTAAAGAGAGAATCAGCTGAATCGATTTAGCCAACAAATTAACAAAAAGTTCAAACATACTTGAAAAATAAGTGTCCCTATTGTCACTTGACCGTCAACGGCATTTTTTCTATTCTGCTCTACCAGAAACTTCACCACCTGTGAGGAATTTGACCGAAATTTAGTATTAACATATGGACAGTTCATGGCAACCTCTGAAGGCAGTCGAGAGAAGCAGGTAATGGTTGAAATGACTACATTCTTTGTTTCACTATCTGATGATTTATTAATAAATACATTTTAGAAGAGATAAAAATATAGATATCTACCACTGCAGTTGATGACATTGACATAAAACAACCAACAAATACACCCTCTGACAACTTTGCTCCACAAAACTGCAGCAATCCTATCATGAAATCAGCATAAAATGCCACTGACAAGTGTCCAAACAAAAGACAAGCAACGGGACATCAGAACTATACCACTGCAGTTATGCCAGACAAAAACATAAAGATGATTATCTGAAGCAGTCCACCAAGAACAGCAACAGGACCCACAAGTTTAAGCTGCATCAGTTACATATTTTTGGTCATCCTAGAGTTATAAGGAAGGTATAGAAGGATGTAGCTGTCAATATTGGCAGAAGCAAGACAATGGCACCTTTGACAAAGAGAACTCCAGTCCCAAAGCAAACAGAAGAAAGACAACACCAAACTGAGCAAAAGTCTCTACCTAAAAAGTCGATGGAAAACAGAATGAAAAAAATTAGGGGAAACAGAAAAATGAAGTAGTTCGTGTAGTAGTTACCTTAACTGGGTCGATAAATTAAGAGTAAGAATCAGACACTATCACAGCTCAGTGAATAATGACCACAGTATCAATATGAACAGAAGAGGTATTAAGTGTCGAAGTAGGAACATCAAAATACGTAACCAATGGCATACAATTAAAGGGAAGTACGATAATCAAATATCTTGTACATGAAATCAAACATGATATTTTTAGATGGTATAAAGGAGTATAGGATTGAGAAAAAGTTGCTGTCTGACACAAAGTGTATCAAATAAAAAAATCTTTCCAGGTATGACACACACCTCACAAGTCACAAATAATGATCACTGAAACAGTCTGGCGCCTTAAAACTTAAACAGACGAGGTAAACCACCCTATCCCACACAAAAGAGGCAAAAAGTAATCTTCATAATGTTTGGCCTCCCTCTCAGCCAAAAATGATCTAGCAATAACCATGACAGTATCTCCACAAAATCAAATCTCCTCTACTATCAAAAATCCAAACATAATAAGAAACAAAGCACCCAAAGAATCTGGCAGGACAACTAATTCCCCGAAAATTTCAAATGCCTTGAACACAACTCTGGTAACCTTCTTGCCAACTGAAGTGATGCAGATAACATGAAACTTAAATTATGTGTTAACCGTTCACTTGAAATGTAAGAAATAGATGTGGTTTTATATTATCCGGTTTACCTGAAAATCAAGGCTCTAATATGTCAATGCACATGGGCATCCCAAAAAGTTGCAAGATCATCAGACAATTCAGCATCACATTCTCATTAGTTTTCAAGGTAATCAATTGTAGATTATGGCATGAACTTGTAGGAATTTTTTTGAAAAAAAAAAAATAAATTAAGATAGGATAAGGAGAAAACACTGTAAACTTATGCAAAGGAGTATAACAAGAAGGAACTAGATAGTCGTAAAAGCAGAATAAATAGTTGATGCAACAAACAAAAAGAACAAATGGAAAATAAAAAGAATAAAATTGGCATAAAATATCCTATGATCTTATGAGCCCAAAAGTATTAGGAAAAGTTCTTAAATCTGTCCACTTATACAATACCAGAAATGCTTAAGGTTCATGTTGATTCTGCTGCTCTCTTAGGCAGTAAAGGACAAAAGCTGTGAAAGACCTAAGTTCTGATTTTTACTTTGAGCTCAAAAATCTCCAGCATTCAGACAGCAAAAACAGGATGCAAAGTGCAATAGTACTTTGCAAGAGGAAAGATTCGGGTACATTATAGGTTAACATACCTGTACCATCTCACTGATAAATTTTAAACCACCAGGTCCAATAATTGATCCAGCCAGAAGATAGCCGACAATAACCTATAATAAATATGTAATAGATAAGTATATTTCAACTCTTCAGCACATCCAGCGTAATGAAAGTAATACAGCCAAACAGTGACAAGAGCAAGTAACGACCAGCAAAAGCACAGACCGGTTGTCCCAAACAGGAAAAGATAATTCCACCAGTGGCAGCAGAGACTATAACAACCACCAAGTCTGAAATTAGCCTACAAAAAAGTTCAACATTGTAATATGATATGTCATCAACACCATTTCACCTCTGGCAAGGTTCCAAGCACTTTTTGAGCGAAAAAGAGGGATCCTCTAAAAATGAATTTCTTCTGTATGGAAAGAAAACTACAAGGGAAAAGGTTATCAATCTAAAGAAAGACTACCTTCATTTAATCTGTCAGTAAGAGATAGAAAGCATAGAGAGGTAGTGAAGGGACGACTTGAGATAGTCTTTCATTCAATTCAAGGGATGGACTAGTTAGAAAAGAGCTTTCACGAAGGAAAATGTACAAAGTGCAAGCTCGCATAATTTGGCCAAAAGGGTTACAGGATGATAAAACATTGACAATCTCTATACATGCATGTGTGTGTGTGAATCTAAGCTGTCAACAACATAGAATAGCAAAAAATACCTAAAATCTACTTGAAGGACTGGATATTTTGATTTCTTATTCGACATCACAAACACGTTATCCTGCAATTATGCACAGTGAGTCAGGAAGAGCTTCATTTGAAAGAAGAACAACACTAAAAATCTATGACATGATTTCCTTTTTAAAGGAAAAAGACTAGGTTTCACCTTTTTATCTATCAGAGTTGCCATGTCTTCAGAATCTTCATTTTCGAGGGAGAAAACATCTTGAAATTGGAAAGATTTGGTACCACTGGTAAATGAATGCAGAAAGGACAAAGCGCAATATTACGGTCATTTTCTAAGTTGACAAGAGTAAGACATCTTATTTATTGGAGATGGAAACTCATGATCAGTCCCTCACTTAGCCTCTTTAGTGTCATTCTTCTTTATCTTCTCATGGGTGATTTTAGCAACAGTCTCCAGTTCGGCCTGTCACATAAGACAATATTGTATTTTAGCAAAACGAAAACATATACACCAGTGAATCCAGTAGTGTAAGATTATGGACCATGGACAAAAGTTGAACTAGGTCAATATCAGTTAGTTATACTAGAATAGCTAACGTCCAACCTAAGATTTCCATGCTAGAATCAGAAAGGAGATTTAGACTAAGAACTGAAATGATTAAAAAGTCGAGTTCCTCAGGAACTTGACCACAACTTAATGACCTTCAAAATACTAAGTTAGAGCACTCCCTACTCAAGAAGAGTAAACAACACTACAACTTTCAGAAGCCGGAGAGAAATACACAAACACGATACATAAATAAACTTTAACATCAGATAGCCTGACAATTGGATACACTCGAATTTCAAGTCGAATAACTTGCATTACATAATTTTTTTTATAAAGTAATAAGAAAATTAGCTAAGTATAATTAAGACTCCGTGGATCTAAATGTTTCAACTTAATCAACTAAAAGAATAGCCGCCTTCAGTGCATTTAGAAGAGACAAATCTACCTGCTGATCCGCTACACTGCTATTGAAGCTGCTTTCACCAGCACCTTTGGTACATAAAAAGAAAAAGAAAGCAGTATTACAACAGCTGGACAGTCCAGATTTTCTATAGAATGAGAGAAAAAAAAAAGTTTTTCTCGCCAAAATAAACAGGTTTAAATACGAAACTTAACTGCAAAATATTAGAAATAATAAAAACAAAAAAACAAACCTTCTGGCTGATCATTCTCAGAAAACTCCTTCTCCAACACGCGATCAAACATCTTCGCAATACTCCCCTCGCCATCACCCGCCGCCGAAGAATTAATTAAATTCCCGTAAAATCTCTCCCTAATATCCTGCTTCGATCTCACCGAATGACCAGTCTCGGGGCACAAAGTAAGAATTAAATAGATAAAAACCAAAACTCCACAATCCTTCCTTGTAGCGGGAACCCTCCCCATTGCTCTTAGCTTTCCAAAAGCAAATGCGAAAAATCGGAATTTGCAGAGACCAAACTCTCTCTCTCTCTCTGAAAATGGGGGCTCGGGGCACGGTATCGTAAGACAGATCGGAAGGAAGAGTGAGGCTTATGGTTTTTCGTTGCGCGGGATCAGAAGTGAACCGTGGGAGAGGAGAACTATATTCGATTGCGTGTATTAAACTGTTCTTGTAATCAGAGGTGGCAAGTTCTGATTCGGCCACGTTGATAATATTTCACGACGGACGAAAGTGTTCGTAGTCCACGTGCGCGACAGGGAATGAATTGACAAATCATTTTTTTATTAAAGGCTTAATTAATTTAATTTATAAAGTTATCTTCACAAATAAATCAAATTATTCTCAAATCAACCTCTTAAAATAATTAAATATGTGTAAAAGATTAACTGGTTATTGTTGGATTCGATTAGCTCGTTTAAATATAATTTAAATATAATTTTTAAATTTTATTAAAAATTTAAAAAAATTTAAACAATAGCGTAAATATATAAAATAGAAAAAAAAACAAATCGAAATAAAGGATTTAAAATAAGCTACAACTTGGCAACACTAGGGTTTGCTGTTTTTGCATTTCAATGTTTTTACTTTAAAGATACTCTCTCTTTCCTTTTTTTTTTTTTTTTATCTTTTCAATCTTAAAGATAACCTCTTCAATAGCCAATAACAAAGTCAATATGTTCTCAAGTCAAGCAAGCTCTTTTTTCATTGTTTTTTTTTTTTCATATATAGTTTTATTTATTATTATGGAAACAAATTTAAAAATTGGATCAAGCGCAATTATATAAATGTGAATTAAATGATGTATTGTAAGATGCAGATCAAATTTGAACTATAAAAATTATTATTAATTAGACCCAACCCAAATAATTATGTATTAATTAAATTGGCATCAACTACTTAATCAACTCATGTAATATGTGATCAAATCTTGACTTGACTACCCTAATAAAAAATCAGATTGTTATTGTGAGTATACATTATCTAATTTTATAGTATTTCGTTTACAAATAAATTATAAATTTTTGAATGAAAAACTCAACCCAAAAAACTAGGTACTGATTAAATTGACATCAACTACTCAAACTCTGACTTATGTAATATGCGATCCAATCTTGACTGGACTACCTTAGCGAAAAATAAGGTTGTTTTTGTGAGTGTTCTCTACTTAATTTTATGGTATTTCGTATAATTTCACAACAAATAAACTCATTTTTTTAATCCAAATGGGTTGGGCCAAAACTTATTAAAAGCGGATAAATGCCTTCTTTAATACAAACTTTAAGTCCAGTTTATAAGATCCGGCCCGATATCAGCGGCCTATCCGGCCCAATTTCACTACTCCCTTTCATGTAGGGAAAACTTCGCACCCCGAAGTCTAGCCCGCCACCGTTTTGAGATCTTATAGAATCCAACGGCCACCAGTTAAAATGGAACACAGTTGTCATCCAACGGCCCCAAATTCCTCCACTGCCATAGCCTATAAATATGCAAACCCTAAACCCTTGCTCCTCCTCTTTCTTCTCTGCTGTTCCCTGCATCTCACTGCTACAACTTTCGCAGCAGCAGCAGAGGAAAACCACCCCGCCCCGCCCCACCCCCTCCGGCTGTACAACATATAGCAACAGCATATAGAAGCTCATATATACACATAAACTATAGATACAGAAGTGAATCTCTCTCTCTCTATATATCTATAGATTGACATGCCTTCGGTTGTTGTAGCAGAATCTCAATCCTCGCACAAGGAGAGGAATATGAAGAAAGCTGAATCTGCGGTGATGGAGGAGGACTCTAACTCGGTTGAGAAAAAGATCAAAAAAGAGAAAAAGTCCAGCAAAAAGACTAAACTAACCTCCGAGCCTGACCCCGATGATTCTAATTCCAATACCCTCCTCAAAAAGAGAAAAGAAAAGAAGCGAAAGGCTTTGGAAATTGGCGGCGACGATAATGAGGAGGAGAGGAGCGAGACTAGCTCGGAGAGGGGCGAGCCGATGAATAATTCGGGTAAGAAGAAAAAGAAGATGAAATTTGAGGAGGAAAATGAAGAGGAGGAAAAAGAGGAGGATCCAAATGCGGTGTCGAATTTCCGCATTTCAAAGCCGCTGAGGGAGGCTTTAAAGGCGAAGGGGATTGAATCGCTGTTTCCGATTCAGGCAATGACGTATAATATGATTCTTGATGGTTCAGATTTGGTTGGAAGGGCACGCACTGGTCAGGTTAGGGTGTTTATTTTTTAATTGGGATTTCGTCGACTGTTTTTTGATGGACTTTATGGTTATAATTAATGGTTTTGTGGTTTACTTTTCACAATTTTGTCACTTATGTGAAAAGGGGGAATTTGGGTAGCATTTTTGGGGTTTTGATTTTTCTTTTTTTACATTAAAAGGGCTTCCAATTAGGATTTCGTTGTTTTGTGGGCAATTGAGGGGTTACAATTGAGATGTTACAGTTGAGTTGGGCGCCTGGTTGTTGTTTTGTTAGTGTGAATGTTCTTCTTGGGTTTATCAATCACCATTGAGCCTTCATTTATGTGGTGGAAATGTAGGATGCTACAATTTTGGTGAAACTTGGATATTGGTAGTGAATGTTTGCCCTGAACTTCTCTTTGTAATTAGGGCTGCTTTTTAAGGAAATAAAAGCTAATATTAAGATTTTTTTAGCTTTGTTAAAATAAAAATTTTAAATTATCATCCTAGTTAATTTTGTCATGATGGAAACTTGCAGAATGAATACCTCTTTATGGCAAAGTAAAGAAGTTACTGATGAACAAATGCAAAGTTTTGTCAGCTAATTTTACGTTATTGGATTTGTAATTACTAAGCATGTTGGACACCTTGGATCCTCTGGAAGTACTTTTGGTTATGTTGCAGCCCTTTCCTTCTCTTTTAGTGTTTTTGCAAAATGTTTGATTTACTTCTCTTGCTTTGCCTTTTGAATCTCTATCAGGGTAAAACATTGGCCTTTGTGTTACCTATATTGGAATCATTGACAAATGGGCCTGCAAAAGCATCACGAAAGACTGGATATGGAAGGGCACCTAGTGTTCTCGTGCTTTTACCCACTAGGGAATTAGCCACACAGGTACTATGTCTGTTAAGTTCTTAATTGCATGTGAACTCCCCCTTTTTGGGTTTCTTAAAACAGTTCAATCATATCTGTCCCCAGGTTTTCATTTTCTTACTTTTGTTGTATCCCACGGTTCTTTGATTATCATCGCAGGTGTTTTCTGACTTTGAACTCTATGGTGGAGCTTTAGGGTTGAATTCATGTTGCCTGTATGGGGGTTCTCCTTATCAGCCACAACAGATTCAATTGAAAAGAGGTGTTGATATAGTAGTTGGCACTCCTGGACGCATTAAGGTATGGTTTCAATTATTTTCCTTTTGCCTTCACTATTTGATTTTTAAGTCTAAAACATTTGCTTATCAATGGGGTTTGTGGAAATCATCGCACAGGATCACATAGAGAGGGGAAATATTGACTTCAGAGCACTAAAGTTCCGAGTACTTGACGAGGCTGATGAAATGTTGAGGATGGGTTTTGTTGAAGATGTTGAACTCATTCTAGGTATGTAATATTGACAGAATTTTTGATAAAGGTTTTGGGGCTCTAATTCTTTATGTTTCTCTTGCTGCTTGCTAATGCGACATAGTGTTCACATTCATTTTTCTTCATATGACAAATGATATCCTGGGTGTGACCTCATGCTTCCTTGTTTGTCTTTGTTAGAGTCTGAGTCTTAAATGCTTGTTGGCTGGTTATACTGATTTTCCATTATTGAATTTTGAAGGCAAGGTAGAGGATGCTAGCAAAGTCCAAACACTTCTTTTCAGTGCCACTTTGCCAGTCTGGGTTAAGCATGTATGTTTTTTCCTTTCCCTGATGTATCCTGTCTTTTACTGTTCTAATCCTGATTGCAGGCCATCCTTTCATTTTTCTCTGAATAAGACCTTATTTTGTGATGCCAGATAGCTGCTAAGTTTTTGAAACCAGATAAAAAAACTGCTGACCTTGTCGGTAATGAGAAAATGAAGGCCAGCACGAATGTAAGGCACATCGTTCTTCCTTGCTCTGTTTCTGCCAGATCTCAGCTTATTCCTGATATCATTCGCTGCTATAGTAGGTTGGTTTGTTTCTGGCCTTGCTGTTCAATAATTTTTTTTTTTCAAATGTGTTACTTTGTCATTGGCAAGTTCTCTCTTGCCTTCTCTTGCTGTTGCTCACTCGATCTTTTCCTGGAATAAATCAATCCAGTGGAGGCCGCACTATTATTTTCACGGAGACAAAGGATTCTGCTTCTACACTTGCTGGATTACTTCCTGGAGCACGTGCTTTGCATGGGGACATACAACAGGCTACACGTGAGGTAAAAAACTTTTTGCTCACTTGTGTTTTTGTTATTTTAATCATCTTTCCTCTGTGAAAGTATAATTGCTCCACAGGCTTTAGCTCATTGTCATTTGATGCTACCATGTGCATAAAATGACGCTTCTTGTTCCACTGGGTGTTTTTAGACCCGACTGCTTGTCTAATAATCCTCTGCTTGAACGTGGATATGTTGCAATAACATTCTTAGGTCAATCGTCACTCTATGACGGAAGTGAACCTTCACAGATTACGAAAAATCTTCACATCTTACTTATGGGTAGCCTTTAATAAATACATGTTTTGATGCTTTCAGGTCACACTTTCTGGATTCAGATCTGGCAAGTTTTTAACACTCGTGGCTACAAATGTAGCAGCACGAGGATTGGATATTGATGATGTCCAGTTAATAATTCAGGTCTGTTTAGATCATCAGGCTATTCTTATCTTGTGTCCTGCTTGTTTTGCTTATGTGGCTTCCTGGCATGACATGTTTAATGAAATATTTGTTGTGCTTTAGTGTGAACCACCTCGGGACGTAGAGGCATACATTCATCGGTCAGGAAGAACAGGGAGAGCGGGTAAGTTGCTGATGTTAGGATCTATTGATTTGAAGTTTAAGATATTGCTGGAGTTTTGATTGATAAATGAATCATTTTGCTCTTTTGTCAGGAAAATCTGGTGTTGCTGTAATGCTTTATGATCCAAGGAAGTCAAATTTCTCTAAGATAGAAAGAGAATCTGGTGTCAAGTTCGAACATATATCTGCTCCACAGCCAGCTGATATAGCTAAAGCTGCTGGTGCTGAAGCTGCAGAAAAAATTAATGAGATCTCTGATAGGTATAATTTTTATGCATATTTTTGTTTAAATGTTAGTACTGATATAGCACCATGTATTCTTATTCTACTCAAACTTGTAGTGTCATTCCGGTGTTCAAGGCTGCTGCTGAAGAGCTACTGAATACTACTGATTTATCCCCAACAGACCTCCTTGCTAAGGCACTGGCTAAGGCTGCTGTAAGTTTTTACGTCTCGTATTGGTTTTGGGTGAAAACATTGTTTGATTTGGTAGTTGACACAACATTACTGTGTTTATGTTATGCAGGGCTATACTGAGATCAAGACTCGATCACTTCTCACTTCAATGGAGAACTATGCTACTGTACTCCTCGAGTGTGGAAGGCCCATTTACACACCATCGTGAGTGCTCGAAACTCAGTATATTTTACATATGTACTGTTTACTCATTATGCTGGGACATTTGATGAAAGTTTTTGCATATGTATAATATTTATGGAAAGGGATGATATATTGGCCCACTTTCTTTATCAACTTGCACGGGAAAGTGGAGAGGACAAAACCTATAAGTAATGTCTGGCACGTTAATTGTATTGAGAAGTAGTTCCAGTATTTTACATTGTATATATGAGGATAAACTTTTGCTTTTACCATTTGGAAAAGCATCCTACAGATTTCAGTCTAGATATTAGCCTGTAGACTATTTGCATGCTTTTGATGAAGTAATACAGACTACTTTCGCTGGTCACTTTGAAAGGCATATAGTGATATTCTGGAGAAATTTGTTGCTGATTACTCTCTCTCTAGGTCTTTTGAATTGTTCTTTGCCTTGTCTTTTTTATTTTGCTCATAACACAATGACTTGCCAGCTTTGCTTATGGAGTTCTACGGAGGTTTTTACCTGAAGATAAGGTTGAATCAATTAAGGGTCTTGCTTTGACAGCTGATGGGAATGGCGCTGTATTTGATGTGGCTGCTGAAGATCTGGACACTTTCCTTGCAGGTTAGTTCATGCCAATAATTTGTGATTGATATCTGGTGAAATTTGGAGAAGGCTGCAAATTGAATTCTTGAAATACGTTATACATGTTGTTTTGCCGTATTTATACTTTCTCTAGTGTTAGCACTTAACTATCTGATTTGTTTCACAGATTCACATATACTTCTCAAATCATCTTAAAAAACTAGTTTTTAGTGACACAAATTTAACTGCATTGTTGGGGCTGCAGGTCAGGAAAATGCTGCTGGTGTAAACTTAGAAGTGGTGAAATTGTTGCCACGCTTGCAGGAAAGAGACCAGTCAAGAGGAGGAAGATTTGGAGGTGGTGGTGGTGGTGGGCGTGGTGGCTTCTCGGACAGGAGAGATGGTAGGTTTTCTGGAGGAAAAGGGGGGAGGGGGGGATTCTCTAAAGGTCCTGGTGGAGGAAGAGGTCGTGGCAATAACAACCGCAGATGGTGAAGCGCACCCTGCAGCACTTTCGAGCAACAACTGACTGACCTATACAGCAATCATGCCCAAGGGGCATAGAAATTTTGGTAGTGACGAAGAAAGTGTTTATTGTTTATTGGATATTGTATTCCAATGAGAAATACTGTTCTCCCAATTTTATTTTATTTTATATGTTTGTTTTTTTTTCTTCATTGGTTTTTGACTCATGCTCATTTTAATTATTTGAGAGTTTTAAATGCTCTCCTCATGTTGGTCCGATTCATTGTAAAATGAAAACGCAAATGTGAACTTCTGAATTATATTTGCACAATCTAAATGAAATTGATGATCTGGAACTTGTTAGGAATTTGTTGATTGTTGATACAAGTTGGAGAGAGGTACTTCCATATGCGCAGAATAATTAAATTAGTCATCCATGGATGATATGATGGATTTTCTGATTGGAGAAATTATTGTTTTGTTTTTTCTGGAAAATGTGTTTGGAAAATATTTTTCGTTCTAAATATATTTAAAGTTAAATAAATGTATATTTTATATATCATATTAATAATTATAAAATTATTTTAATTAGATATATACAATTAAAAAAGTTTTATATTTATCAAAATAAAAATAATATTGATAAATTATCTATATAATATCAACCAAACAATATTTGCAAGACATAAATACATATTACTGAAAATATCTTTTAAAGTATATATTATTTTTTCTAAATAAAATATCTAAATACATTTTTATTTTCACATATTTCCAAACCCCATTACCAAAAATTTATTCTCCCAAAATATTTCTCAAAACTTTCGAAAATAACACTAACAACTACAAATTTTCAATGTTATGTTTGGACTTTGGCTGTGAAGACCGATTTTTTAATTTTGTTTGGTTCACTATGAAGAAACTACTTGGATGAATATGAGAGAAAATATATCAGTAATTTATCCAATTATTGGGTGAGTAGAAACAAATAAGAGTAGTAAATCCAATCCAAGCTCCGCAGCGGCATTCTACATTTCAGGACCCCACATAACTTTCTTTATAGTCAAGCCAAATCTCCGAATTCTCCATCATCTTCTCATCGTCTCCATTTCTTTCTTTCCTCTTTTGGTACATAATCCCCATCTTTTACAGTTTTCTTCATCTATTTCTCATTTGTTTTGTCTGTTTGTTTTAGCTTTCCACAGGATAAAAATGTTTTCTTAATGATTTTAACTGTAGTTATCCATATAAATATATGTTAACATCATGGGATGGTACAGAAGATCATCAAGATTTATTTCTGATGCTATTCGTTGCTACAAATCAAATATTGTTGTACCCAGAAACCCCATTCAAGAATCTGTTTCAAGAACCGATCTACACACTTTTTCTTGTAGACCCAATTTAAGGGGGTCAAGAATTTCTGAGTATTCTCAACCAATTTTCAGGAACTCGGCTTTGCAGAATGGGCTCAAACAAAATCAATGGAAGAGCCCTTTTCTTGATGGGGCAAAGAGGTTTTACTATGTGGATAGGAACCAAGTTTACCACTTTAAGCCCAGGGGATATAAACGGTGGAGTCCTAGGAATGTAGTCGTTATGGTTTTGGTTGGTTCTGGAGTTGTGATTACTGTATACTTTGGGAATTTGGAGACTGTGCCTTACACAAAAAGAACTCATTTTGTGCTTTTGTCGAGAGCTCTTGAAAAAGAGCTGGGAGAGACCCAGTTTAAGCAGATTAAAACACAGTTCAAAGGGAAGATACTGCCCCCTCTTCACCCGGAGAGTATTAGGGTTCAAAGGATAGCACAGGACATAATTGAGGCTTTGCAGAAAGGATTGAGAAAAGAGCAGGTGTGGAGTGATATTAGGTACTCGCCAGAAAGCGTTCTGTTGCCTCATGAGGCTCATGAACATGAGACAGTGAGGGCAATGAGTGATAGGATGGCTGAGGAGGAGAAATGGCCTACTGAGGATAAGTGGCAGAAGGAGGATGAGATCCTTGATGATCAGTGGGTTCAACAGAGTAGGAAAAAGGGTCAAGACAAGGGGATGAAATCTCAGACTGGGCATTTGGAGGGATTGAAGTGGGAGGTTATTGTGGTTAATGAGCCTGTGATTAATGCCTTCTGTTTGCCTGGTGGAAAGATTGTTGTTTTCACTGGGTTGCTTAATCATTTTAGAGCGGATGCTGAGATTGCAACCATTATTGGGCATGAGGTATTCATGGGATTTCCTACCTGGTAGTTTTTTTGGTTTGGTGCTCTTTTTGTCTGGGTTAGTTTTTGGTTTCGAGTTTATTACAGATGTAAATTTGCATTCTTTGCTTGATAGGTTGGTCATGCTGTGGCAAGGCACTCTGCAGAACAAATCTCAAAAAACCTATGGTTGACCATCTTACAGTTGGTTCTTTACCAGTTTTTCATGCCTGATATTGTCAACACAATGTCAAATCTCTTCCTAAGGCTTCCTTTTTCTCGGAGGTATATTACATTACTCATTCTTTGTTATGGACCATTCGAGTTTTGATATTTATGCTGTTTTCTATGGTGGGCTCTGGTTGAATGTGTTAAAGCAAAGCTCTATTGCTTCATTGAAACTGATATTGGCATATCTGTGTCATCTGTCTGGGCAGCATTTGTTTGTGCTATGCCATTCATCTCCTTGATGTATTGCTGCTGTTCTTCTTTTTTTTTTTTTTCCATTTCCATTTGTGACATACAAACATTCTCTCCTTTTTTTTACTAAATCTTTTCGTACTTTTTGACTACATGTCGAGTGAAGTTACATTGGAGTGGTAGATTTGGAGCAAGCAAGTTCCTTGATTCTGACAAATTTGGTAGATAGTGATGTGATCCTACATTGCCTTGATGTGATTAGTCCACCTTAGACACTCAATTGCATTGCTTTCTTTATGTCAATGATAGTTATATTATTTGCCTGAGTGAGTTAATAGTTGCCTAGCAATGCTTAAGGATCTTATTTTGTGTATATAAAATGCCTTGCATAAATGAGAATTGTTTTACAATGTGAATTGCTCAAAGAGGGCATAGGTTGACAAAGATATCAATTGGTCAAGAGTTATTTCAGGATGCGTTTATATTTTGGGTGGAGTTCTAGACAGACAGGAAAACAGGTTCAAGGAGGACTGTTGTGGTCTCTTTTTTGCATGATTGACTTGGAGTATGAAAATGGTTATTACATGTGCAGAATTGCCTACAGTTGCTAAGTCTTGTGGATGTGGTTTTCTTAAGTTTCAAAGAGTGTAGTTTATGAAGTCTAAGAAATGCATCACTTATTAGAAAGTTATCCACCATATATACTGGCAAAACTGCCACTCTGGTAGGTCCTCTTTGAATGCTATATCATTTATGATTCATTGAGCTTCATGCCTATCCAGTCATGGTTTATTTTCCAAGTTACAAGAGCTAGAAAGAAATTGTTTTTACTCATTTATGTAACTGCAAGATCAATTTCGGAACATCTTTAATTGCTATGGGATGATTGCTGTTGTTTACCTTTTGATATGAAATTTGTCCTCTTAGTGTGCCTGTGCTTTGTTTTTCTGACTATTGCTGTATATTGTTCCTTTTGGTGCAGATATAGAAATTTTGCTCTGCTTCTAATAGTAAATGAATTATATGCTGATATCTAGAAATCTTTTGATTTCCTATTTGTTGCTTGCTATCTGCTTGATTTTGATTGAAACCATTGCTATCTTTATTGTGCTGTAAAGCCTATTCTTCTTCCATTGCTTGAATAATTCTTATGACCGGTCTTCTTTCTGCCACTGAAACATTTGAGAACATGTTTGCCTCATTTACATAGACTCGGACCTTGATTTACTAAATTGTATCTTTAATACTCCATGAGAATTCTAGCCAGATATTCAAATCATTAGGGTATGTCGAGAACTTTCTACAATAGATACATGTGCAGATTTTGATTTGAGTAGGGCTGAAAAGCAAACCAAGCTACTCGAAAATCTGTTCAACATTCATCATTCAAAAGCTTGTTTGATCTAATTCATTGACATAAAAAATCAAACTTGAATACCTTTTAACATTCGATACATTTTAATGTTCAGATCTAGCTCGACTTAATATTCCAAGAAATGATGAAATTTGTGTAGAAAAATGTCAAGCTTGATTAAAGATTGTTTGAACAAGACTTATTTAAGTATCAAACTAAATAAAATTTCTAGTTTGTTAAGAAATTTAAAACTAGAAATTTAAATTAAGCTGAACAATGTGTTGACTCGAAATCGTTTTTAAAGCTAGTGGAGTTTTCTTTTCTTTAATAAAACAAAAAAGTATCAGAGATCTCTGCAACACTCAATTCCTCCATTACCCCTTGTCCTTTGGGTCCATTTAGCACTCATGCACAGTTGTATTATATTTCTAGGGCAATTTGCTGATGATCAATGCTGATTGGCTTCCTAGATTCTTGTAAAGCATATTTCATTTCCTCTATACTTGCTTTTGGTCCTTTGCTATTAGTTATACAGTTGTTAATAAGAAATTGAAACTTGATTACAAGGTGGTGGATGACAATATGTTAAAATGCTGAGGAGGGAACCATTTGGATACTCTCTTAGTTCCCTCTAGTGTATTTGGTTGAATTCAATTTCGTCCATTTTTATTCTTATAGGACTCTATATTTACATGTTGAGGGTCTCTGTCTTACCATGTGTAGGTTGTACTTGCTTATGAAATTTCTTGGGTTGTGCCTTCTTTTCATGTTCTTCCTTTTTGCTGGGTGTTCATGTGAAGGAGCTGTTTTATTTATTTCAAAACTGGGAAGCCAGCCTGCAAATGATATGTTGATCATATCATGAACAGCAAGGAATTGAAAAAAATAAAAAATTAAATAATCTTTTCCTCAACAAACTGATCGTTTGGGACAGTGATGCTGTGACTGTGTGTGTGTGTGTGTTAACATTTTGTGATTATCGAACGTCATTGTAATATTTTCCTTTTACTTCCCAGGATGGAGATGGAAGCAGATTACATTGGACTGCTGTTGGTTGCTTCTGCTGGCTACGATCCTCGAGTGGCTCCCCAGGTGTATGAGAAGTTGGGAAGAGTTGTGGGTGATTCAGCATTGCAAGATTATCTTGCTACTCATCCTTCTGGAAAGAAGAGAGCTCAAGTACTTGCACAGGCTAAAGTCATGGAAGAGGCCCTTAGCATATACAGGGAGGTACAGGCAGGACGAGGGGTGGAGGGTTTTCTTTAAGTATCTCTGCATATCAAACCAAATTAAGCCTTATTCATTCTCAAGTTTAATCATCAACTAACTGATGACAGGGCCACTGTTTTCCCATGTTTCCCCATTTTATCCATCTTTTTGGCTCTTCCATTCCTCCCTAATTTTCATGAAAATCTTAGATGCGGCCAAGTACTTTATGAGATGGTTTTGCTTTGTGCTGCAGCCTACAAGCGTATACAAGTCTGTGGTGTATGGAACTTCTGTTTTCATGAACCGATCTTGGCGTAAGGCCATGTTTGG
Organism: Paulownia fortunei; assembly: GCA_019321725.1. NCBI lineage: Eukaryota > Viridiplantae > Streptophyta > Magnoliopsida > Lamiales > Paulowniaceae > Paulownia > Paulownia fortunei. The sequence goes on from CM033124.1 coordinate 14,052,423, forward strand.
TATATTGTTAGTTCATCTCCAACCCACTATATCAAATTTGGTGTAAATTTTACACTAAATATGATATTTTAGTGTAAGTTAACCTAAATCATCTTCAATCCATTACATCAAATGAATATTTTATTCTTATTTTTTTTTATAAAATTATTTAATTAATTATATTTTAGTGTAAGTTAATCTAAATCATTTTCATTCCACTATACCAAATGAATATTTTATTTTATTTTTTTTTATAAAATTATTTAATTAATTATATTTTATTATTATTAATTCTACTAAATAGAAAATTACATATAGTTCATATTACAATTATTAATTATATTATAAAAATAAATATTAAAATTAATATCACAATAAAAAAAATACTACATTGCATAAAAATATATGTTATATTATAATTAATATCATAATAAAAAAATAATTTATCAGATTATTAAATTATTATCTTTAGTTTTATATAGTGTTTTATTTTTTAAATTTTAAATTTTAATATGTATGTTATATTTTATTTTTGAATTTGATGCTAGTAATGTTATTTTAATGTATTTATTTATTATTATTAATTATTATAATTTAGTAAATATTAATTATTTGTTAATTATTATAATTAATTATTAATAAAATTAAAATTTTGTAAATAAAATTAAATTATAAATTAATTAAATATATAATATAGAATATAAATGAAATTAAAATTTGGAGTAGAAGAATTTTGGAGGTAAATTAAGAATATAAACATTATATCAAATTGAATAGTGTAGCACCAAATTTATTTAGTGTAACATTTGGTATTTTTCTGAAAATAAAATTATATTAAATTTAATATTTTGATATAAGATTTGATGGTGCACGGTGCTCTGAGAATTGGTTTAAATGTTATTCTCTGTAGCATGTGTCAGTGCCACAAATGAAGAATTTCTCTTAAGTCTTAATCCAATTAAGCATTAAGAAGTATGCAAGAATTGTCATAAAATGTGAAAGACTAAGTGAAAGAGATGGACATGATTAAACTTTAGGACAAATTACTAAGAAAATCCTCAAATAAAAATTTCTTTTTAGAGAACAAAATGAAATAATTGGAAATAATTCTATGAATTTTCTGTTTAAGTAAAAGAAAAAACTAACAATCACCAATAATTTCATGACTTTTAAGCCCAGGTGATCTGACTATAGTTTTTTTGGATTAAAATTTTTCTAATTTATATGGGAACACACACACACACACACACACACACACATATTTTGGTACGAAGGAAATAATGTATTTTTTTGTTCGGAAGTAATGTATGTTCTGTGTGCTTGTTTATAGTACCCAAACACTGATTCTACATTTCCATTCAAACTTTGATCATTTGATGATCGAAGACAAAGACGTTCCCTCCAAATGATTGAATCCCAACAGTTACATCTCAAGAACACTATTGCGCGCTTGATACACAACTGCAAGAATATCAGGGAGCTCAATCAAATCCATTCCCATGTCATAGTATCACCAAATTTATCTCCAAATGATCGATCTTTTCTCATCTCTCGCCTCTTCTTCTACCTCTGCACAGTCTCCGAGTCACCAGCCTCTCTCCCCTACGCTAACAAAATCTTCAACTTCATCCCAAACCCGAGTCTTTTTATATATAATGCTATGATCAGAGCAAATGCGACGAAAATAAAGGAGTCCACAGCGTGTGAGTCCTTACTTTTGTATAAAGAGATGCTGTGTAGGGGTCTCGTACCTGATTGTATAACATTCCCTTTTGTGCTGAAGGAATGCTCGAAAAGGTCTGATGGGTTCACGGGTCGGACCATCCATGTCCATGCGGTGAAGTTTGGCTATGAAGGCAATGTTTACGTGCAGAATGCTTTGATAAGTTTGTATTCGGAGTGTGGAGTTTTGGAGGATGCGAGGAGGGTGTTCGATGGAATGACCAACAGGGATGTGGTTTCGTGGAATTCGATCATTGTTGGGTGCTTGAGAGGTGGGGAACTTGATGTGGCATTGGGATTGTTTAGGGAAATGAAGGAGAGGAAAAATCTTATCACTTGGAATTCGGTGATCACAGGTTTAGTTCAAGGTGGAAGGGCAAAGGAGGCTTTAGACATTTTTCATGAAATGCAAGTTTCTGCTGATGAAAAGAATATGGTCTGCCCAGATAAAGTAACAGTGGCAAGTGCACTTTCAGCGTGTGCTTCTCTTGGCGCCATTGATCAGGGAAAGTGGGTGCATAGTTACTTGGAAAGAAGTGGGATGGAATGTGATATGGTGATTAAGACAGCTTTGGTAGACATGTATGGGAAATGTGGTTGTGTTGAAAGAGCATTTGAGGTTTTCAAGGGGATGCCTAATAAGGATGTTTTGGCATGGACGGTCATGATTTCAGTTTTAGCACTTCATGGGTATGGGAACGAGGCTTTTGAGATTTTCACAGAGATGGAAGCAGTAGGGGTGAGGCCTAATGCTGTCACATTTACAGCATTGTTGTCTGCCTGTGCTCACTCTGGCCTTGTAGAGAAAGGTCGCTGGTGCATTGATATGATGAGGCGTGTTCACTGTATTGAGCCCCAGGTTCAACATTACGCTTGCATGATCGATATACTTGGTAGAGCTGGGCTTTTCATTGAGGCAGAAGAGCTTATTAGAAGTATGCCAATGAGGCCAGATGTTTTTGTTTGGGGTGCACTACTTGGAGCATGTCAACTGCATGGAAATGTTAAATTAGGAGAAAAAGTAGCGCAGCACTTGATTGACTTGGAACCTCACAACCATGCTTTCTACATTATTTTGTGTGATTTATACGCCAAATCTGGTAGATTTGATGATCAGAGAAGAATTAGATCTTTGATGAAGGACCAAGATGTAAGAAAGCCAGTTCCTGGCTCCAGCATGATTGAAGTAGATGGTGTTGTCTATGAATTCTCGGTGAAAGGATCACCTGAGATGCCGGTGGCGGCCTTACAGAGTGTATTGATGGTATTAAGTAATGAGATGATGACAGAGAGGGATATGAGTAGTATCATCTGGTAATCCATGGAGAGAGAAATTTTAGGGGGCATGAAGATCCTTGTTTGGCCTTCAAGCAAAATGTCTTTTTTGTTAGACATGTTCATTTAAGATATTGGAGTAATGAAGCCATGCGGCAAACCATGCACCAAAATTCGAGAATATCAGGAACTTAATTCTGGTACTTTGTCTCTTGCATTTCCTTTTCATTAGAAGAGTTCACTGGAAAGTAAAGAAGGTATTTGCATGTTGATGTTCACATCAATTAGTCCAAATCTAACACTTGCAGAGTTACAGCATGCGAAGACTCATTAGGACAAGCCTCCATAGTTGCTGTTTGCCTGTTAATGGTGTCGATATTGTGCTTTCATACACTTCATATAATCCGTTGGTGCTTAACACCACTCTTAGAAGTGATTATTTGGCTTTTAAACAAAATGATATATGTATTATGTTTCATTTTTTTATCTCATTCTTTATTTTTGGTTCAGATCTGTTTGAAGCCAGTTTTCTTCCTAGATGATTGCAAGCAACATATATATGACCCGGCTTCTATTATAGTTTGTGGGAAGGAATTTTTCTGTAATTTGTGCTCGTTCTAAATGTTGTACTTCTGAATAGAAACTTTAGTAGTACAATTCAGCATATTTTCTCATTCCCTTTATTCCTGGATATGAATGTAGATCACCACTATGGTATGATATATAGTAGAAAAATGGTTGTCACTTACCAAAATACTAATACAGAGTAGAAAAGTTGTTCTCCACATCAAGGGGCAACAAGATTGGGAATGCTATATATTAACTAGAATAAGTTTCTGTTTGCTTATATGGATAGAAATCTTCTCAACTTCTGTGGGATATTTAGCATTCGGTAAAAAAGAAATTAAGCTATTTAGTTCTGCCCTTCCTTGTACAAGTGCTTCAAAGAAGTTAGCCATCTCTTCTTCTTCAAAAAATCTGAACATAAGACAAACTAATTTTTGAATAAAAAAAAGCTAATGATTTTGACAGGCAATAATTTGGTCTTATCACTTTGTCATGCAAAGGCTTCCTAGTTTATTATTTGAAAGAGTCAACATCTATATTTATTTTAAAAAGCTTTTTATTTGCTAGGCATTTGGATGTATTCCTCCAAGATATACTAGCCTCAGCACCACGTTGATTATCCTAATATACAGCAAACCCAAAGATCAAGGTCTTTGGGAAAGCAACATATATTGAGAGCCCATTAAAGTTTTCTCAATCAAAACCTCCAATTTTTTCCTCTGAGTTTCAAGCAACTGTTTTGAGATGGGCAATCTTGTCTTTGTTTTAGCAGTTGTCTTCCTTCTCATGGGTTCTCTTGCCACAAGATCTTACCTACTGGCTCTTCTTGGGTTGCCACTTTACTTTGTGGTGGGATTCGTGATATTATCAGTTGTCACTTACGTCAGAGAACTAATATTAGATGCTCATCGACCACCTGTGGCTGGACCAATGATTAATCAACTCATACACTTCAACAGACTTTTTGATTACCAAATTACACTTGCCAGGAAGTACCGCACGTACCGTTTGATCACAGACTCACACAGTGAAGTATATACTGCTGATCCATTAAATGTCGAATACGTCCTGAAAACCAATTTCCCTAATTATGGCAAGGTAACATTGTTTTTATTGGGTAATAATTAAATAGAGTAATGTGATTACTGAAATTTCATCTATGGTGTTTCATGTAGGGAGAGTATAATTGTGATATAATGAAAGATCTTTTCGGTGATGGGATTTTTGCCGTGGATGGGAAGAAATGGCGCCACCAAAGAAAGCTTGCCAGCTATGAGTTTTCAGCCAAAGTCTTGAGAGACTTTAGCAGCACTGTGTTTCGATCTAATGCTGCTAAATTAGCTTTAAAGGTTTATGTAGAAGCACTGGCTAGTAGAGAGATGGATTTACAGGTTTCTAAATCAGGCTGGACTTCGATTTTTTCCATCTTATTTTTTTTTTGTCATTTCAGTTACATTAATTTCTCTAATTTTGGCCACAATATGCTGCTTAAACTACACAAGGGTAAAATTTTTATTTCTCTTCTCTGAAATTAGACAGGTGACATAGACAATGATTTGCTATGTAAAGTTACATAGCATTATGCTCAACTTGCAAATATGCTTCTTATTGAGGTAATAATAACGAATAATCCTTCTAGGAGAAATATTGAACATTTGAAGTAACTGTTGGTAACTTGATTAGCTGCACCATTTTATAGTATCTAAAAAGTGTTCTTTTCCAGGAAACTTCATTATTTAAGATCTTATTTACAGGATATATTAATGAAGTTGAAATTCTTATTTACAGGATTTGTTAATGAAGTCAGCAATGGATACAATGTTTAAGGTGGGGTTTGGGGTTGACCTCGATACTCTCTCTGGTTCTGATGAAATTAGTAATCAATTTATCAAAGCCTTCGATGACTCCAATGTCATTGTATATTGGAGATATGTTGATGTATTCTGGAAAGTTAAAAGTTTTCTTAATATTGGCTTAGAAAGTAATTTGAAGGACAACATCAAAGTTATTGACAATTTTGTTTATAAGTTGATCCACCACAAAAGGGAGCAGATGAGAAATGAAGAGGTTAGCATGTGCAAGAATAACCTACCAGTCACTCTTTCCCCTCTTTGGTTTGCATTTTGATCAAATTTCCATCTTTTATGTTCTCTAATTTCTTGACTCTAGGGTACAAAAGAAGACATACTATCTAGGTTTCTAATGGAAAGTGAGAAGGATAAAGAGAACATGACTGATCAGTATTTGAGAGACATAATTCTCAGTTTTCTCATTGCGGGCAAGGACTCATCTGCCAACACTCTTGCTTGGTTCTTTTATATGTTATGCAGACATCCTTTGATTCAAGAAAAGGTGGTGCAGGAAGTGAAATTAGCTACTGAGGTCACTGAAAAATTTTCTGTTTATGAATTTGTTCTTCAATTGACTGAGGCAACTCTGGATAGGATGCAATATCTACATGCAGCTCTGACGGAGACTCTCAGACTATATCCTGCAGTCCCTGTGGTAATATTTCTTAATGAGCAACAACTATTCTCTTTCCTTGAGCTTTACTTCTAACCAAAGAGGTTATTGGAATACTGAACTCCGTATAATACAATTTATCGATTAACAAATATGTCTACCGTCCAGTAATTAGCTGAGCAGTCTTTCACATAATACTGTCTCCAGGTTGCTACGACATTGTCTATCCTATATTCATATTCATCCTTCAAAACTCTGAAATGAACAAGTACAGTCTCCTAGAAAGAAGAAACTTGTCAGGTGGCTTGAGGAGGGACTCTTCCTCCTTTTTACCTCTGTGCTTGTATATTTTGTTCTTCGTTCATACATTTTGCACTGTTTTGGGCATCAAATCTTCTAACCATCTCATGAACATGGCAGCTTCAATGGGGTTTTGAAGTGTTGTTTAGTGTATCTAATTTGCTAACTTAATTGATATCCTTTTCCACTTGTACACCTTATTGATGGAAGCACCCATTAACATGACAAATCACGTATAACTGATTTTCCTTAATGGGTTCTCGGGTTAACTGCAGGATGGCAAGTGTTCAAATGAAGATGACATTCTTCCAGATGGCTACAAAATAAAGAAAGGTGATGGCATAAGTTACATGCCTTATGCAATGGGAAGGATGACATATATTTGGGGAGAAGATGCTGAGAAATTTCGCCCTGAAAGATGGCTCGAAAATGGTGTTTTCCGGGGTGAAAGCCCTTTCAAATTCACTGCCTTTCAGGTCAGCATTGTTTTCATTTTAAACCATGCCAGACCCATCTGGAAAACAATTTTATACATTTTTTGTTAAAGAAATTGCACTTCTATTTATTCCATCAGGCTGGGCCTCGGATTTGCTTAGGGAAGGAATTTGCTTATACGCAAATGAAGATTATTGCAGCCACTCTTCTCTTCTTTTTCAGATTCAAACTTGTTGACGACAGTAAGGATGCTACTTATCGAACCATGTTCACTCTTCACATGGACAAAGGGCTCCCTCTGTATGCATTTCCTCGCCATAACTGAAAGTATTGATAAGTCTTTGCTACTAATATTTGTATCATATCCTCACAACTGCACTATATTCACCTTTGATTTCAAAGGATAAAAATGTGTCTGAAACTTAAATTAGAAACTAGCAACTTTGTCAGTTGCTGCAAGATATTACACTTATATTATGAGCTTGATGACACCAATTTCAATTCAAATATTAGTCTTGTTTCCCCCACTTGATACGTGAGTCTGCAGCACAAGATCTGCGGATCCTTGGCAAGGCTCGCTATGTGAGGTTCCCGATCATGAAATTTGGATCCTCTTCTATGCTATGGATGAACGTCAAGTATATATTTTCTTGAATTTGTTTCATTCCCTTAAATGTATTGTATCTACTATCTTTCGCCACTGTGTGAATCTCTTGCACATTTGTGCAAGATAAGCACAAAAATGAGAATGTAAGATAAGCACAGTTATTTGATTGAGGATTTGCATAGGAGCATCCAAGGACTCACATGAGATTGTAATGATTTATCTTCATCCTTTGGTAAATAAGCAACAGTAAAGTTTGTCAATTGTTTGTATTTTTGTTTTCTGTTTTTACTATTTCAAATTGCCAAAAATATATTTGTTCATTTTTTTCAACAAAAAATACTACTTGTTTTTGTTTTCACTAACTAATTAAATAATATTTTTTTTCCTCTCCGCACAAGGTAATAGGATCCACACTAAATTTAATAATATTTTGTTATCTCAACATAATTTGAGTGATGAGATATTAAAAAATAATAGAATTCCCAATAAATCAAAAAATAATATTAACAAAAATAATAAGATTCATAAATTAACGCTATTATATTGAAGTATTATTTTTATTTCAATAAATGCTACTAATTTAAATATATTTTTATTTTCGCTCAAAAAAATGGGTGCACAAAATAAAAGCGTTTTAAAATAATAAAAGGAAAAAATGAGAGAAAATACAACCAAACAAGCTCTCAGTTCGGCTTTGTAATTTGGTTGAGATGTGACAAAATTGTGGCCCAAGCTCAACTACCAACTACGAGTTCCATTAATATAAGTGATATTTCATTTTCTTGAAAATAAATTTTGGTTTTCCTTTTCGGACAAACAAAAAGTAAAATGAGAAAAATGCTGGATATTGATAAGTAGAAGGTGGTCGAAATAAAATACTAACTACTAATTTTCAACATAATATTTTTTTAAAGATAAATTACAGAAATTACCCGGCGTATTCACAAAAAAAATCTCATCATATTTTAAAATTACAAAATACCCTTTTAAGATTTACATTTGTTTTACAAATACTTCTCAATAGATGTAATTTATAAAATAAAAATAAATAAGGTTATTTATAATTTTGAAAATTAACTAATTTTTTTTATAATTAGATTAAACTTAAAGAATAATTTTTATAATTTATACTTTTTTTTTTTAAATTTGCCACATAGTTGAGATACATAAGTAGTGCAAGTGCCAAAAAATGTAAGGTAACCTTATAGTCACCAACCTCTGATTTTCTTGTTTTGATTTTCTAGCTAGTTAGTAGTTACCTTAAGAAATTGATAGAACCCAAAATATATTTTTCCCCATTTTGGGGAAGGTTTGTTTTTCTCACTGTCTATATATAATTCTCAGCTTTCTTCAATTAAATGATTCTTTTCTTTCTTTATTTTCTTTCATTTGATAATCACGTCAAAACTTGAAACGTAAAAGATGTCATTTTTATATGAATCTTCTTGTATTTCATATTAATTCACTCCAATAAAAGATATAATACTAAATTAAAATAAAAAATTTAAAATATTTTTATATTTCCCATTCCTAAGTCTTGATTTTTGTATTTTTAATCATCCCACTTTCCACATATTGGCCATTGACTCACACCACTAGCACTCACCTGATCAAGACTTTTCAGTAAACGCCACAAACCCTTCTATCACTTGGCTGCAACTGCTCCCCCCTTGTATCCCAACAAATATTACAAAGGAACAAGGATATTACTGGATTCATTAACAATAAACACACTTAGTCTATGTACTAGAATTCTTTTTGCTACATGCCCAAAAAGATTTCAATGAATATGGATGCCCTGATAAATCCCATATTCCTTTCAACTCTTGCTGCAATTCTAGCAATATGTGTAATCAAGTTTATGTTAGTACTGTCAGCTAAGGAGAGGAAAAAATACCATCCTGTTGGAGGCACAATATTCCATCTGCTGCTTAATTTTCGACAGATCCACGATTACTTGACTGATCTCACCCGAAAAAACATGACTTTCAGAATCCTTTATCTTGACAATACTGAAATCTACACTTCAGATCCTGCATATATTGAGTACTTCCTGAAAACAAACTTTGCAAACTACGGAAAGGTACATTTCTCCCCACTCTGATTACTTGGAAAAATCAAGATTTTTAGTGCATGGAATCTTTGTCTTCTTGTTCACACTATCCATATAGTGGGATCCATATGAAATCCACTTACACGGATGATTTTCGAGGAATCCTTCATCAGTGGTTGTGAATGACTGATTTCCACATCAAAGGACATCCTTAGAATTCATACCTTCTATGTTTCTGACATCTAGCACTATAAGTGAGTGCCAAATGAAACTGATCTGTAGGTGCCAAACCTCAAGCTGGCAGCTTGAATATAGTCTTTAGTCTGGCTCAAATTCTGAACCTAAAACTCAAAACTTTACCCTAAATTTGTCGAGTTCATACCTGTTGATCAAAATATGTCAATGTAAAACGAGTTATTAGGTCTCTAAAAAGAACTGAGAATAAACGATGGTCATCAGTATTTCAGTACTAAGATTGCAATAAATCTATGTAAATGCTATTTATATACAGTGATGTAGGTGGACCTGATTAGTTAAGACGGCTCAAAGTGACTGCCTTCAGACAAGAATGAACTCAGGCAGGCTCAAGCACATAGAAGCAAGTTTAGTTTCCATAATATATTTCTATTGTCAGTTATTCGTGCAAGCAGATAACTTCATTACAGACAAACAAATAACATTTGAAACCAATTTTTAGCTCCTAACTACATCCAAGAAAGTCTAGAATGAGAAACCAAGAAAAGAAAAACAAGAAGAACAGTTTGAGCTCTTTTGGCTTGCTCTTAGCTATGTGGGGAAAGGATTACATTTGATGTTCCTATTGCTTTTAACTTGAGTATTCGTACTTGTAATATAAGGACATAGTAGTTTGCCTTTAGCCATGGAGGGGACTGCTCTGCTTTTGTACAGAGCTACTCTTACCACCATTATTAGAATTGTGTCTGTCTAGTTGAACGAAAACTTCCCAATTCTCAACTTCTAATAGGCAGAAAACTAAAATTTGCAGGGGTCATTCCACCATGACATCTTGGAAGGACTTCTTGGAGATGGGATCTTTACAGTTGACGGTGAAAGGTGGCGACATCAAAGAAAGATGTCAAGCTATGAATTCTCCACCAGGAACCTAAGGGAATTCAGCAGTGGTGTCTTCAAAACCAATGCAGCTAAACTTGCTCGGATAGTGTCCACATCTGTGGCCTCAAATCAGATCATAGAGATTCAAGTAAATACCTTTTGCTGATATACCACAAACTGTATCTGGATTATGATTCTTAGAAAAGGAAATCGAAATAGAATAATCATTCCTTTCACTGGAATAATGGACAAATTATTTCTCCAATCTGCAGGATTTGTTCATGAAATCTACGTTGGACTCAGTTTTCAAGGTTGTGCTTGGTGTGGATTTAGACAGCATGCGTGGAACAAATGAAGAAGGTGGTCAATTTTCCAAGGCTTTCGACAAAGCAAGTGAAATGACCTTTTACCGTTATGTAGATGTATCCTGGAAAATTAAAAAGTTTCTTAACATTGGATCAGAGGCCACATTGAGGAACTGTATGAAAGTAGTCGATGTATTCGTTTACAAGGTTATACAAAGCAAGATTGAGCAACTGAACAAGCCAAAAGAGGACTTACCAGTGAGTTTATAGAAATAACCTTCTGATTTTTGTTTTAAGTATGATCATTAAATACAGACTACTGGATGACAGGTGAATAAAGGAGATATTCTGTCAAGGTTCTTGGAAATGAATGAAACAGATCCCAAGTATTTGAAGGACATAATACTTAGTTTTATGATTGCTGGGAAAGACACAACAGCTGTTACACTTTCCTGGTTTTTCTACATGATGTGCAAATACCCTGTCTTACAAGAAAAGATCGTAAAAGAAGTTCTGGAAGCAGCCAACGTTGACGAAAATTCAAGCATTGATGAGATAGCACAGAGTATTACTGAAGAAGCACTGGATAAGATGCAGTTTCTCCATGCAGCTCTCAGTGAAACTCTCAGACTATATCCTGCAATTCCAGGGGTATTATTCAATTTCCAAGAGAATCACAACAAATTTTACATCACATAGAAGCTTTCTTACAACATCAGTTTCATTGATCTCATTATTTTTTCTTTTGTATATCTCCAACAAAACCAGGATGGAAAGATGTGTTTTTCAGATGACACTTTCCCAGATGGATTCAGTGTGAAGAAAGGGAATCTGGTGTCATATCTACCTTATGCTATGGGCAGGATGAAATCTTTATGGGGTGAGGATGCAGAGGAGTTCCGGCCAGAGAGATGGCTTGATGAAAATGGAACGTTCCAGCAAGAAAGTTCTTTTAAATTCACAGCCTTTCAGGTAAGAATTCTTTTTCCTTCAATCCTACGCTAGGAATGGAGTGCGAAAATGGACATAGGGGACGAATTTTTTTTCCTTTTTAGAAATAGTAAATGGAGAAATATTTTTTTATTATTTGGAGGCTAAATTTTTAAATTTTAATAATTTTATATATAAAATTTAAAAAAAATTGGAGTTGAGGCGCGACCGGCCCGCCCCCAACTCCGCCAGTGACTATGCTATAAAACACCAAGAGAGGTGATGTGGTGTGTCTTTCATATTGACGAGCTTAATTCGTTCCAAAGAACTGATTGAGCAGTGGGTTTAAGTGGAATGACGAGCCCCTAAACACCAACAGACATCCGGTTTATCCTGACGATAACCTTCAAACCATCAGAAAGGCCGGAATATATTGACAATAACTATCCAACGATCGAATTAGAATTAGGCCCTTTTATTACTAATGAACTCAGGGTCATCAACAGGAAAAGGTTCCAAATAAACATTGAACAAAAAAGAGATCACTGTTGTTGTCAACCTCATAACTTTTCTTTATGGACTGGCAGAAGGGAAAAAGCAATCTCTTTGATTCTCCCATTGAGTTTCATTTTCACCTAACTTATTTCCTTCAATGACTACTAGATTTGCATGTTATACTGACCCCAAAATTGGATATTGGAACTCTTTTTCGGTTCATGACAGGCAGGTCCGAGAATCTGTTTGGGAAAAGAGTTTGCTTACAGGCAGATGAAGGTTTTTGCATCAGTCTTGCTGGTGCCTTCTCATTTAAGTTGGCTGATGAACACAAACCTGTGAACTACAGAACCACGCTAGCACTGCAGATCGACGGAGGCCTCCATCTTCGTGCTAGCCGCAGGATAGCACAATGAAATACAAATGTAATAAAAAATATAATAAAATTTGTAATAAAAGATTCTGTCCGTTTTTCTTGTACATATCTTTCTGTAATAATTCCATTTGTTTTGAATTTTCTTACTTTAATTTTGTCCAATTATTATGCAAATCATATTCTAGTGATTTGACTCGTACTATCAAGAAGTTGATAATTGGGGTGAGGTCGAGGTTCAATTTTTTTAAAATTAATAATAAGTTTTATTTTTAAATCTCACCTATAAGTATTAGTCTATTGTTATAGAAGCTTTGATTGAGCTAGTTTGGTTTTATTTTTAATATCATTTTCATACATTCGATATTTCTAGGTAAGTCTGAAAATATTTTAAAATGTGATTTAGTAAGTATATTTTTAAAAAATTAATGTTATTTTTTATAAAAAATGGACAAAATATATCCGTTTTTTAATATTTAAATATTAAAAATTAGTGAAAATTTTATAAATTCTGACAAACACCGTGTTACAATATCCATGTCTTTATATGTCCGAAGCATGATTTTTTTTCCTGTTTTTTTAAAATTTATTAGTTTGTTAAGATTATTTTTTAATGTAAAATGATAAAATATATTATTCTATAAAATAAAATATAAAAATTATTCTGTGTTATAAATTAATGTCAGGTAAAGATCTTACACGTGGAGTTTGATTTTGAGAAGAGACAAGAGCCCAGCCCCACGTGGGGTTTAATTCAAGTTTGGATTGCGGACTTTGATGGGGCAAATCATGTGGGCCATTGACCCAATGTTTGATCAAAGTCAAGATTTTCTGTAGGAAATGGTCCAACCAAGCCCCACATGGCATTCTTAATTCTAATTCACATTCTGAAAAAAAAGAAAGAAAGAAAGAAAGAAAGTCCCACATATATACTTTCACTGTAAAAAACAGTAAATTTAATTATTTTGATATATTATTTTTTAAAAATAAATTTTTAAGTATTTTATTTTTTATAATTAATTATTTTGATATTTTGTTATCTAAAAATAAATTTTAAATATTTTATTGTTTGAATTGATATTTTGCTTCCCTTCTTTAATTTTATATTAAATTTCATCAAAATATTTTTTGTCAGCTACTGTCGTCCATTTTTCTTTATTTTTTAAAGTAAAAATAAAAAAATAAATTATAGTATTTTTTTATTATTGTCAATGAATATATGATAAATTATGATACTTTTATTGTAAATAATATCAATTGCAATATCATTGACAAAAATACTGTCATTATTTATGACAGAAGTATCACCATTTATCGTGTTTTCACCAAATACAATAATAAAAGTATTATGATATATTTTTTTATTTTTTGCATAAATAATGTGGAAAAAGCTTATGAATAGTATTTTAACAAAAATTTGATCTGAAAATTATAATGAAAAATAAAATATTATAATAAATATAAATTAAAAAAATAAATATTGAAAATTTCTAAAATTTACTTTTGAGTAGTAACGTGCTAAAATGATAAAATTTTGGAGTTAAAGTTTGATTTATCCTTATAAAATTTCTCCTTTATTTTCTTTGAATTTTCAATTGACACTTTGCAAGACTTTTCCTTGTTTTGCTTTACTTTTTAACAATTTTTGCTTTTTTCTTTTCTTTGGGTGTTCCTAAATCTTGCCCTTGATCAATCAGCAAACATCTGTCATGTACAATAGTGACAAAATATAAATGAGAATGTGAAAATTTTCACTAAAATTTATATATGTAATAATAAATTTTTATTTTGCCATAATATAATTTTCATAACTTATAATAGTAAAAATTATATTTAAATTTTTACTACTAAATTTAATATCAGTACAATATAATGACAATTATATTAATTAGCACTATATATATATATCAGTGATACCTTTTTACACATTTTTTTTGGGTTAAATAGTGACTATTTTTACACAATTTTTATTACTATTTAAATTGTAAAATTCATTATTATGATGAATAAAAAATTCTTGACACTTAATACATATAATTAATAACAAATTCGATATTCTCACTTTTACTTAGTATCACTAACATTTTTTTAGGTAATAATATGTACACAACATGATAGAGAATTGAAAAAATTGATTGTTAACAAAATCAAGGTCAAAGATGTTTTAGGTGATGGAATCTCAAATTTAAAATTCAACTCGAGCAATTATTAACTATTTATATCTCATTCTTAATTCAAATTGACATGTATATTAAAAAATAAATCTAAATTAAAATTATGAGTTAAATTATTAATATATCACCAAAAAAAGAAAAAAAATAACTTGGGGTGACTTATAAAATGTAGCATAATAGCTCCCTTAATTGAGACATCTAAATTGAGACATTATTAGTACCCAACTTGCCTATATGACACAAATTTTTGGTAAGAATTGGAATGACATTTCTTTCCATTTCCCAACAAAAAGATCTAAGAAAGAAAAAAAGCTTCCCATTGATTAAAAAGTTTGAAGGTTTCTCAATCAACTCTACTTTTCCTTTCCACCTTTTCTCTTTTCATCTTTTTCAAAGCTTCTTGGTTAAGAGACTACACTACTTTTTTTTGTTTTCTTTTTCATATTTTCTCATTTAATATTTTAAAAAACTAAAGAAATCAAATCATGGGAAAATGATATACTCGAATATGATTTTAGGGTTACATGTTATATTTTATTTATTTATTTTTTTGAAATACAATATTGAACCTTATTTATAATAAACTCGTACTTTTAAATTATTTTACAGTCCACTTAATTCTTTATTTACAAAAAAATATCTATAAAAAAAGTTGACCCATGCTCTATAAGAAATATTATGCTTACTACAATTATTTGTATATGGAGGTATCCCTTTCTTATTCTCATAAAAATATTGATCTGTGATGATGAAAATATAAAAAATTTGAATTTTGTTTTTTTTGTGTATATGCCATTAGTATTTGTTACTGAGGGAAAATCATAAACTCTTAAAATTTCATTAGGTTTCAACTTTGTATTGTACAAGTCTTTGAAATAGATTCATAAGGATGTTATTTTAGTATTCTTCTCTTAAATAAAATGCCATTTCTGGTTTTTATAGGGTAAATCAAATATTTTGTTAATATATGATGTCATCACAAATTCATTTAAATTATTTCAACTAAATCATCAACAATTCATATGAACAAAGAATTTTTGAAAAAAAAAAAAATTTGACCCAAAAAAATACAAAACCTCATTTTAATGGTAAAAAAAAAAAAAAAAAATGTTAGTAGGAGCTTGGTGGGAAGCAATGTTTTTGTAACCCAATCGATAACTAAATATGCCTAAATATCGATTAAATTCAATTTGTTGAATTAATTTAACTATTGATGTTGGTGTGATTGATCTAATAAAAATTGATTATATTTTTTTATATTATATAAAATAATAATATAATATATTAATTATTATGTATAAAGTAATAATAATAATAATAATTAATTAATTAAAAAATATAATTAACAAAGCTTAAAATCTAAATACTTATATGCATATAATTAAATATTAAATTATTTTTTTTAAAAATAAAAATTTAAAAGTTAAAACAAAAAAAGGTTGTTGATCATATTTGATCGATTATTAGTTCATAGTTGAATCTGTTGAACCGACCGATTCGATTCGAATTTTAAAAAATTGGACGAGTAAGATTATAAATATTTTGAATTTTTTTGTTTTAATTTATTATTGCATTTCTTGTTCTAAATAATAAATACATATCAAGTATATATAATTTATAATAAATATAAATTTAAAAATATTCTATCAAAATGTATGTACAATAAAAAATATAATACCAAAATAAAACTGACAATTCAAATTTATTTATAATACCCTTCGATTTTACTTAAATTAATTAGTCTAAATAAAAAATCTACTCATAAATTCCTACTGTACATACAATCAAAGAAATTTACATAAATAATTAAATAATACCAAGCCTTTGACTCCAAAATGAAAATCGCAGGTACACCAAAAAGCTTCACTGATAATTTTTTGCTCCCTCAGTCAATGTCAGTTGTCGTTAACACCACCCACGAAACTCCAACCCCCACGCCTCTGAATTTACCACTATGCCCTCCCGTCAGCTCCTATCTCCGCCGCCACCCCACCACCAAGTCAGCTACCTTGTCCCACCTCTGGCCGGCGGATTAACGGCGGCGTTTTCTTGTCTCTTCTTCCTTGTCCTCTGCTTCCGCAGAATCAGCAAGAAACGCACTGCGCCTTCCGCCTCCGATACCGAATCCAAGAAACCCTCCCACCGTCTGTCCTACTCCCTCCTCCGCCGTGCCACCGCCAATTTCTCCCCTTCCCTCCGCCTCGGCCAAGGCGGCTTTGGCTCCGTTTACCGCGCAGACCTCAAGCCGAGCCGCCACGTGCTCAAAGACTCGGCCTTTACCTCCTCCCAGGTTGCTGTTAAGCTTATGGATTCTGGGTCTCTGCAAGGTGAGCGAGAGTTTCAGAATGAGTTGCTTTTTTCTTCCAAGATTGACTGTAAATATATTGTTTCTGTAATGGGTTTTTCATCAAACCCCAGGAAAAGGCGTATGCTTTTAGTATATGAGCTCATGACAAATGGTAGCTTGCAAGATTGCCTTTTTCATAAGAAGAGTGAGGAGTTGAGGAGTTGGGATAAGAGGTTTTTGATTGCTTTGAATATAGCTAGAGGGCTTGAGTATTTGCATCATAATTGCGATCCCCCAATTATTCACGGCGATATTAAGCCGAGTAATATTTTGTTGGACGCCGGATTTAGTGCGAAGATTAGTGATTTTGGGTTGGCGAGGTTTAAGGTGGAGGAGAATGATGTTGTCGTGGATGAGGTTAAGAAGGAGGGTAGTTTGGGAAATGGGTTAGATGAAAATGGATCTGTAGTGGAGGAGACCGAGAGTGTGATCACAGCGAGTGGGTTTGAGGAAGTTAATGATGGTCATCATCTTGGGAGTATGGATAGGTCACCAGAAAGTGTGGTTGTGAGGGTTGAGGCTTCACCTGAGGCTGTGTTGGGGGTTGAGTTGTCACCGGAGTCAGAAGCAGCTCCTGTGGTGTCACCAGGAGCTGTGGCTACGATGGCTTCTCCATCTGATGCAATGGAGAAGATGAGTGTCTCGGAGGGTAATTTTGATAGGCTCAGTGTTGATAGTGCGGGAGAAAGAAGGGGGTGGAAGAAGAAGAAGAGTGTTTCAGGGAAAGATTGGTGGTGGAAGCAAGATACTAGAGAGGATGGGAAGTCAGGTATGGTTAAAGATTATGTGATGGAATGGATTGGGAATGAGATCAAGGAGAGGCCAAAAACTGACTGGACTGGGGCTTCCTCGAGCTCTGAGGTGATTAGGAAAATGGAGAAGAAGAAGAAGAAGAAGAAAAGAAGACAGTTAGATTGGTGGATGTCACTGGATGATGAGAAAAATGTGAAGAAGGAGAAGAGAAGACCCGCAAGGGAGTGGTGGAAGGAGGAGTACTGTGAAGAGCTTGAGAGGAAGAAAAAGAAGAAGAAGAAAAAACAGGTGCAGGGGTCAATGAGTGATGATTGTTATAGTGAAAATTGGTGGCCGAGGGATGATGAATTATATGCTGACAGAAAGAAGAAAAGGAGCAGGAGCAGGAGCAGGAGCAGGAGCAGGAGCAGTAGAGGTAGTATGGACTGGTGGTTGGATGGGCTTAGTGGTGAGCTTTGGAGAGCACGGAAAAATAGTTATGATACTATGAGCGGGGAGATACCAAAAAGTGGTGGTATTAGTAGCACACCAAGCATGAGAGGAACTGTATGCTACGTTGCACCGGAGTATGGTGGTGGCGGGGACATATCCGAAAAGTGTGATGTTTATAGTTATGGGGTTCTGTTATTAGTTCTTATTGCTGGACGTAGGCCACTTCAGGTCACTGGATCACCTATGTCGGAGTTCCAACGAGCCAATCTCCTTTCTTGGGCTCGGCATCTTGCCCGTGCCGGCAAGCTTCTCGATTTAGTAGATCAGAGCATTCAGTCATTGAATAAAGAGCAAGCCCTGCTATGCATCACAGTGGCACTGCTCTGCCTGCAGAAATCACCTTCCCGTCGGCCTTCAATGAAAGAGGTGGTGGGGATGCTGTCTGGAGATTTAGAGTGTCCCCAGTTACCAGTTGAACTTTCACCTTCGCCTCCCTCTCGCCTCCCATTCAAGTCTCACAAGAAGGGCCGGTGAGTTCCAATATGGTGTGCCCTGTTCCCATGAAGAGAACTAAAGTTGTTGTAAACCAGTGTTTGTCTTTGTGAATGGTTAATGTAACCAACTCGAAATATTGAATTAAGAAACGCAAGGAACTCCAGCATTTCTTTTACATTTTTTCGATGCAGTATTACTTCGCTGTCCATACTGTTTCTTTTTTCAGGAATTTTTATGTCTTCTTATGACTTACAATTTTGAAACTGAAAACTTGGTCAATCGACCTAACCCTAATCATTAAATTATGAATGCCAGTAAATATTGATGCCTTCTTGATTTCTTTTTCTTCTTCCTATTATGGGTGTTCTCGAGAATGATACAAGAGACTTCTTATTTGCCCAGAGTGTTTCAGGGTGGAGCTATCAGTAAATTTGTTTGAAACTTCCACAGATTTGGCGTAATCATCTTTATGACTCTAGTCTGATACACATTGATTAACAGGAAAAAAAAGAAACTGAAAAACATGTGATACTGAATAATCCACAGATTAATTTCTGAATTACTGTTACTGAAAGGAAGCTAGTATCTACTGTATAAAAGAGCCACACTTTTTATCCTACTGTAGATACTGATAGTGCAGCATCTACTGGGGAGGGTATTATTCTTTCCATTGCCTGCTATCATTCTCAGTTGAAGTTTAGGCAAGTTAATTGTAGACAATAGTCGAAATGCTGGAGACAGACATTAGGCGAAATGCAAATCAGCGCATAACAATGAAAAGGTATATCCTCATACATTTGACTAGAGCCTGAAGATCTTGTTGATTTTAAATTCCGTTTCTTTCAAATGTGCATGGTCTTTTGAGTAAATTTTAGTGTTATGTACTCCTAGAGATCTTATTTCATGTTATCCTGTATATTTTTCTCTTCTATTCTTTGTATTTGCTAAGACAAATTTCTGTTGTCCCCTGCCTGTGCTACACAAGTTAGGGCTCTCTTATGAATATTTCTGGCTGATCTAGAAAGCTGCTGCAAGGAATCCTGACAAGACTTTCCTTTAGTTTTTATGCGATTATTTCTTGGTTAACGGTCAATAAAACCTACCTGGATTTTTCTTCATTTATACATGCTGGTTTCTCCCCTTGCTTTAAACAATTTTCAGGATCATTAGGACTTGAATGTTTGAGTAGCAATTGGTTCTAGTGTGCAGTTTCTTGTTCTTCTCATTTGCTGAGCAGAATTTTCACTTTGGGGGATAAGGATGCGACAAGAATGGAGTTTCATTTCTTTCATTTGCTTGTTTAATCATCACCGTTTACCTTATTGTTTTACTCCCTTCATCTGCATGGTTATGGATATATTGGAGAACAAATCTTTTATGCCAAACGTGTACAACTCCATAAGAGTTCAAGCTGTTGATCTATACGGTAATAATTGCTTTTGTAGTGGGGCCATTCTAGAAACATGGCGCATGGCTTGTTGGTTGTTATATGGTTTAAAAGGCAAAATTGTTAAATTAGTCTTGTAATTAATGAAAATGTCAAAAATAGTCCTATTCGAATTTGAAAAATTAATTTAGTCCTGTAACTAATGAAAAAGTTTCGAATTTAGTTTAAATTTCACAAAAATATTTAGAATTAATTTCATTTAACCCCTTATATTATTATTTTGGTATCAAATACCCCTCTATACAATAAAAATCGTCAATTACCCCCATACTCTTCAAAAATTGAATTGAATGGATAAAAATATTATTGTAACTTTATAATAAAATAAATTCACCTTAACCTCTATTCTATTGAATAAAATATTTTTTAAATAAACACATTAATTACATTTTATACTAATAAATTATAATAAATATGATTCAAACAAAACAAAATAAATATGTTTAACAAAATAAACATCAATTTTTATGTTTTATTTAAAATATGGTATCAATTTGTTTAAAATTTTGTTAAACATAAAAATGAATGTTGATTTTCTTAAACATATTAAAGTAGCGTCATTAATCTTACACCTCATAACAAAGTCAAGAGTTCCAAAGGGTACAAAAATAATATGGGTTCATACAATGACGAAGTAGGGACCCATTCAGTCACTTTTTCATAAGAGGTCGTTTCAAAGCACATGTAGTATGAATACATGCTATGATGGAGCTCTCACTCAATTTAGGCATGTCACGCTTTTAACATCATTTGAACTTAAGTCCAGTCGCTCTCAAAGCGTCTGACCTGCATACCACCAGAAGTCACTCTCCAAAATGTCTTCTTGCAGTTTGCACGTTCAAGTGAGAACAAGTTTATTATGAAGTTTGGATATACTTCTTCATAATCAATCAACTCTGATCTCATCTTAGCCTCAAAGTTAAGGCGACTCTTAGTTATATATATTAACTTTCCTCGCTGCTTCAAGCGTAAAGGCAATCATTCGCAAACCTTAATTATGCAACACGATCTTTAAGTCTCATCCTGCTCACTATCATAGCGCTAAGGCGATTACCCGTGTGAGAGGATTAATCAAAGCCTGGTGATAACTCACAAATCCAGTATCAAACTCATAATGAGAATACAAATATAACTCATTAATCACAATATGTTCTCACTGGCCACAAAAATCAAATTCTACATAATCTCGTACTACTCACATGCCTTTGGAGCATATCTCCATACAGAGGCAAGAGATAAGCGATCAAATCGCTCGTAGAAATATGACTGAGAACAATTTAATTTTACGCAATACTCTCTTAAGTGAAGAGGTAACTGGTATTAGTATGTTTAGTCCTCCAACAATACTTGGCGCCCAAAGCATACATCAAAGTATCTTTATTATCACAAAGACAACAAAAGCCTCACAAATGTGCGCACAATGCGCATCCTTTCAAAATACCAAATCGTCTCCAACAAATCTCAGACTACTCTATTAAGATATCTAAGTATCCACTTGACAACATCACATTATTGCGTCAATGATCACTTTGATATCCACTCACCAATAATCTAATTATCAAGTACAGTACTAGTCGAGTACACACCAGTACACATCAAACCTTCTACAACGCTTGCATAATACTAGCTAGCATTTCTTTTCTTCTTCTATATCAAGGCATTTCAATCTAATTAAGAACATAATCTTTGACCATGAAGTGTTTGACCATGAAGTGTCAATATGATTGGTAAGATTCATATAAAAATTCGGTATCACAATACCAACTATACATCTACTTTTTCTATGTCCATTCAAATATAAATGACAACCACTACTAAGTGGAGACACCTTCATGTCCCTTCTGGCCATCATATTATTACCCAAATACAGTGAGAATTAAATTCTCTTATTTATGTTGACATATATTCAGTGATCTTATTCAACTATCGTAAGCCTACCAGAGTGATAGCTCGATGAAATCGATAACACCACTTTTTGGACGATAATTCAAGTTACAAATGGAGCTTCTCAATCAGCAATCTTTGCGCTTTTGCCCCACTTCTTGAATTCATTAGGCGATCTACATAGATCTCATCGTTCACTCCTCATTTATATATGTCAACCTCAATTGTCTAGGACAAACCTAGATAAAAGTGGCAATAACTAATAACATCTTGGTGTATTGAGGCGATCTCACCACTTAGAGAGAACATCTCAAAAATTTATGTTCCACAATTAGGCGTAAATATTTTGCCCTTGGTTGAGCTATACAAATGTTAATCAACCTATCTACTTTGCACTTGACCTCTAGAAACCACGTGTTTCTAATAACCTTGCACTTAAACGGAAGATCAACCAGCTCTAAACTTTATTTTTAGTCATTAGGCTCATCTTTTCCTTCATAGCAGCTATTCCCTTAAAGCATCAAGTGAAGTCAAAAGTTTAAGTTGTCTCATCAACATCCACAAAAGTAGTCATGAAGGATATCCACTTAATCTCATATAGACGATGGGGAACAACTCATGTTCACTCCTTCTTACTTGTAGAATATAAGACTCATTTTCAAGTGAGACACTTCCACTGATTCAGGGTCGTTCCCACTATTCCAGTGATTGCTAAATGAGTTTTAAAAAATATCATTCTCACTAGAAAATTGAGCGCCACTTCAAGAATCTTATCACTCGTATAGCACAAGATTTCATTTGACTTCTTATATGCTCGTAATTCCTCCATGAGAAAATCTATACTGTGCGACTTAATTTTTATAATTTTCCCATCAAGGTGTTCATCACTTTTGAGAACATAGCTTCTTGAACTTAAATAGGTATAAACCCACTAATTTGGACTTGTTGCCACATCACAGCTCATTAAAGATTGGAGAATTCACTTGGAGGCACAATTTTCATTATGTAGGCCGTAATCAAGATTGCATCTTCCTAATTGAGATACAAATCTATTTGCGCCATCATATCAATTGAGTCATTTTGAAGTGTTTGATTCATCACAATTCGCAAACTCCTTTAGTTGCGAAATCTTTAGAATAATCCTTCAAATTGCAATTCTATTTTCCCCACACATGTATCCAAACTATTTAGACATGTTATTCTCGCTTCCAATTAGTATGTTGAACCTCAATGTTTATACTCCCTGTGGTTCTCTACCTCCGTTAAGAATCGCTGTAAACAATTTGCCGCTTCTGACTAGTGAGAGTTAGAGTGTACTAGCTTATAGCACGAATAGCAAATAAAGGAAAATAGAATGCACTATTCAATGCTTCATACTTGTAAATCTGCACTCATTTTAGGGGACTAGCTTTAGAGGATAAATAACCCTCTTTCTTTCTTCCAGCGGGCTTTTTCCCGCTAGAAAATTTTATGCAGAGGGAGGTTGACCTTAGCGAGTTAGCTAATAAAGCCTCCTCCAGCTAATGCAGTCATCCTCCTAACCTCGCATGCCACGATATAATTAAAACAAAAATCATGGAAGAAGTATAAGAAATACTACCTTAAGCCAATCGCAACACAAATATGACTTATATTTAAAAGGTTTATTACATGAAAGATGGACAAATCTACTCGTTCAACCAATATCTTATAAATACATCAATTTAACCGACTATTTCAAATCTAATGCCTTTTACACATCTTCAAAGAGTAGCTTACACCAATTGTTGAGTTTGAAAAAATAACTCATGCCCTTTGCTGAGGTCGAGATACGTGGATCGACAATCCACTGCGTATAGGTATACTCTGATACTACTGTAAGAAAATTAATCAACGATATAATATGAATTAAATATTCATATAATTCATGTGGATCGAGTATACCTATACGCAGTGGATTGTCGATCCACGTATCCCGAATTAAACTCGTTTACCAGTCTCATTTTGATCGAATTACGAACATATCTTTCTCGTTAGTGGTGAATAACTATTAGAGTTATTCACTCAATTACACATCTCAAATCCTTGGAGTTTATGGTGATGCTCCAAGGAAGACTGAGAGAGAAAAGATTTCAGAGAATATGGAGAGAGTTTATGGGATAATTACGTTCTTTCGCATACTCTATTGGATGGGGATTAGAGATATTATTCCTATTTAAGATAGAATTTTAATCCAACTAGGAAACTGAATCCCACTCAAATTGTGGAAACATCTAACTAAATATGGATGTCAATTAGGTTAAGGGTTCTAAATCCGATCCAATTTTCAACAATCCATAATTTCTACATTGAAAAAATAAATCAATTCTTGACATTTTATATTTACTGATTTATATTAACTTCATTATTCTTTTTCAAATTCAATCTAATTTAAGTATAGTCACCCCCTTGCAAGCCTAACATGTTGATAATTTGGATATTCTTACTTGCTTATATGGTAGTTGATTAGTTTGCAACAAACTTTTACTTATGGATGAATTTGTGTATAGAGATGACAACAAAGCGAATTTAGAAAGAATTTATTAAAATTTGAGATCCGCACTGAATCAATAAGGTTTGGGATAAACTCCTTACATCATTTTTTATAATTTAAAATATTAAAAATATATTTCTTTAAAATAACATTATTAATTTTTTTAAAAAATATATTTTTTAAAATACTATATATATATATATGAAAATAAATACTAAATAAAAAATCATACGAGGTGGGTTCGGGACCGAGCATGTTTAAAGATAAAAAACTAAGACATTCCCAAACTTATTTATAATTTTAAAAATTATCTATTGTCATCTGTATATGCATGTTGTCAAGCCTCATCGACCCCAATACATATTTTTTTAATCATTTAATTTAATTTATATTTTATAATATATTGCATTTTAAAGAGTGATGGCTATGTGAGTTCTGAAGTGTGACACAAAACCTAAATAAATAGATATAAATCAAAAATCTTGTGAGTATAAGAGTTTATAATTAATTGTATATATTTTAATAATGAAGGTTATGAGTATTTATAATGTTGATATGAAAATTTTCGTAGATTTAGAACTTATAATTTTAGTAGATTTAACTTAAATATTATAACTCAATTTGTCTGTTATTTTGTGAATTTTATAAATTTGGTTTATTAAATTTTATTTTTGATCAGATTATAATTCAAACATACCTCTTATTTAATTTTTTGGGCTTATTTTGGCTTCACGACTCATCATATATGATCTAAATCTTTTGAAACTGTTGGGAATACAAGATAAGACCAATAAAGATAAAAAAACTAGACAATTATTATATGTCAAAACCACAAACAAAATCACTAAGAAATATAATCAAAAAATGAGACATCAAATTTAACATAGAAAACCCCAAACGAGAAAGGGAAAAAAGCAAACATCCAGAAAGAAATCTGATAAAAAATGGTGATTACAAAATATACTCAAAACTTTTTGTCTTGATTCGACGAAAGGAGGAAGAAAATACAATGAACTTTGTTTTAGTACCCCACAACAAAATACCTCAAATCACTCAAATTTAAAAAATAAAAAATAACCCAAAAAAAAAGCTCATAAAATTTCCGCACTCGCGACTCCCATCCCCCCTACCCACTAAAACCCAATTATTATAAGAAACTTTTTGCAATAAATGGTTATTTTCTAGTTTAAGTGTGAAAACAATGTCTGGTGGGCCTGGAATTTTCTATGATAAGAAAAACTTTTGTAAAAGGTGGGGGGCAAATATTCCATCTCCTTGTTCATGAAGATGTTGCCATGGAACTAGGATTGTATATCTAACAACCCAACCAAACATATCTTCTTCTTCTTCGTTATGAACTCCATTGAAATCCAAGAATATAGGTATAAGAAATCTTGATTCTTGGCTGTTAATAATGTTTCCTTTACAACCTAGACATGAGCTGGTCTCGGGAACCCTAAGGCCTCTAATTTTATAGAAATTGATCCATCCATACTTGCCTTGCCTGAGCGGAGAATCCTAATCTTGAGTGCCGAGAAATACGGAAAAAAAAAAGAGGCTACTTTTTCATATGGTAGATGCATGCACTAATACTACAATAAAATTGATTTTGAGTGATAAATTTTTTCATCGCTAACACAAGAAGTATCGTTGCTAACTCTATCACTATAAATACGTGACTACGCATTCATTGCTAACTTTGCAATAAGACATTGCTACTGCTAAGGTTCAAAAATTCGTTGTTAAGATTTGCTTTCATTGCTAACTTGTACCACTAAGTGCAAGACCTCTTATATTTTTTAACTCTTTAAACAGGACCTTTTGGGCTGCTCAAAATATTACAATTCCAGGCTGAGATAGGTTATATATGGACTAGGGTGACCAATATTTATTCTAGTATATAATACTTGCAAACAATAGTCATTATTTTTATTTCTTTTACAAAGTAAAGTCTTGGTACAAATTTGCTTGAAAGATATGTATGCATACAACACAATAAAATTTAAACGTTAGCCATACATTAGCAATTTCCCATTCTCACAATAATGATTATCAATCGAATGGTTCTCAAGTTATCGCTGTCGATAATTAAAAATATACGTACACTGACAATTTAGTAATTATAAAATTAATTTATATTATTAAGTTATTAGAAACAAAATTTATTTTCATTAAGTTATCATAATATAAATATAACTAATCACAATTTATAATCATTTATTTATTTTTATTGGTATATCAAATTCCTGAAGACACATGATATAAGAATTTAATACCATATAATAGGATCTAAATAAATCAACATTCGCCAAATAAAACAATAAAAATGAACAAATTAATATCATATAAAATACTTAGCTCGGCTCAGGTATCCTTTTTTTTTTAATAAATACATTATGTTATTAGAATATTAATAGACAACTATGACATACCCACGTACATTCATTCCGATGAAATTCGAATCAAGATTTTGTAGTATTGAGATTTTAATGTTACTACTTACGTAAAACTTCATTTAAATTAAATTTTTATTTTTATAATTATGTAGGTAATTTTAAGGAGCTGAGACCCAGTGCTCAGAGTTTAATTTCGGCACATATTTTACTT
Source organism: Paulownia fortunei (assembly GCA_019321725.1). Taxonomy (NCBI): domain Eukaryota; kingdom Viridiplantae; phylum Streptophyta; class Magnoliopsida; order Lamiales; family Paulowniaceae; genus Paulownia; species Paulownia fortunei. The sequence goes on from CM033124.1 coordinate 14,079,652, forward strand.
AATAATGTGACAATGTTCCCCAATATTCGAACCATTATTTGAATGGAATCATGTGCTTTCAGATTAGTACTTGGAAAAAAAAACCAAAAAACCTAAGATCATGTTTGTGTATCTCACAAATATATTCACAATGATTTTTTTTCTTTTTCTTTTGAAAATAAAAAAATATTGACTGATTTCTCAATTTTTCTTTAAATAATACATATTATAATAATTATTTATTTATCTTTAATTAATTAAAAAATCATCCACGTCTGAGATATCAAATCATACAATATCAATTACTTTTCTAAAAAGTGAATTCTATTATAGGACAGGATCAATGATATCGACTTTTGCAGGATATGTATGTTCTATATGTTATGTGAACGGCGTCGTTGCTCCACGATGAGAAAGCTAGAGAGCCACAAGATAAACTATTGTTTTTTTTTTTGTGTGTCTCTTAGAATTATCCAAGATTAACTGTTAATCACAATCAAATTACATGGTCTCAAGACCACTAAAGTCCTAAATCCCACGGTAAGATAATGTTAGAAGTTCAAGCAAACAGGAGATTACGAAATTACACGCGCAAGTACAGAGATTTGTGCGATTTATCATAAAGGGTTACTTCCACAAGTAGTAACACATTATCAAAGTTCATTATGAAAAATAGTAACTTATAGATTGATTTATAAGCATTTTTAGAAATGAAAGTCCAAATATAAAATAAAATTTTTAATATGATATTTTTTTAAAAAATACTTATAAGTATTTTTAAGTGTTTGATAGAAATGCACTTTGACGTTGGATTGTGATACCCATCCAATAGAAATGCAAGATTTTTTAAAAAAAAAAATTGCAAATTTGCATTTCTTTAAAATAAATTTTGAAGAAATGATTTATTCTAAAAATTTATTTAAAAATAATTGTCAAACACACAATTTTTTTAATAAATAAATTTTCATATTTAAAAATCCATTTGAAATGGATTTCTAAACACCTTTCGAATTCCCATTAAAATCTTAAAGAAATGGGAACTAATAAAAAATGGGTTATAATGAAAATTGAACACAGTTCAAGGCATCTCAACAAAATTGGTTGTGCAGATAAAAAATGTCAAAAAAGAACTCACCACCAGACATTTGATTAAGTGGTATCGCTTTAGGGTTTGATTCAGTCTGTGTGCATTAGTGGGTACATGCATGAGTTAGAAAATAAAAAATAAAAAATAAAAATACTCTCTCCATGGCTGACTTGAAACTTTGTAAGTAGAATGTTATACTCTAATTTTGAGTGTGAATACTACATTGTGTGGGGCTGTAGTTGCATAAACGCAGAGTAACCAGATTGATTTTTCATAATAAATATGGTGGGGATTGTGCTCACAAATTTTGTGTCTGCAAAATAAGTAAATAACAAGGGAATAAAGATATGAATATATATATAAAGTTATTTGAAGAATTTTGAGTACAATCTCTGATTTCAATCTTCTTATTATTCTGTAATACCCGAGCCTCACACTACTTACCTGGCCAATATACTTCATGCATTTTATGCCACGTATGTGTCATTGCATTTTAATTGATATTTCATAATACATTATATTTTATACGGCATTTTAATAATTAAACTTTTGAAGTTGTCACAGATATTAGTTTTTAGATTCTTTAACCTAATTGGTTGAGTTGGTACTAAAATTAGAATTTAGGTATCAACTACCAGATAATATTATGATATACGTAAGTGAAAGGTGGCATCGTTGTATTTATCGGTGTAGGATAAACTATACAAATAAATTAATTAGGGAAAAAAATAATGATAGTAATAGTAATAATAATAATAAAAGAAAATAAGGACATTATCATATTAATTAAGAGGGTGTAATTTTTAATATAAAATAAAATAAATTTAAGGGCTTATAAATAAATATATATAAAAATAAATAAATAATATTTTGTATTGATTATAAATATATATATATAAATATAAATATAATATATATATATAAGTAAATGGTGTGTAATATAATATATATATATATATATATGTATGATTACACGTGTAGTGTACACATTTATACATGATTAGGATAAGCATATGTAGTGTATATTATATTACATGTATATATGATAAGGATAAGCATATATATAATATATTGTATTAGATTACTTTAATACTAATATTAAGGTTAAGTATATATATAATATATTAGATTAGATTTCTTTAATGCTAATATTAAGGATAAGTACATATAATATATTACGTTGCATTTATTTCCTAAATAACACCACACACACACGTCCGCGCACGGCAGCAAAGAAAGGAAAAGAAAACAAAACGAGGAAGAAATAGCAAGAACAAATTTCAACCGTAAAAATTTGAAGAAATTTTGGATAAGTCCTTTCTTATTTTTGTACGGATAAAAATATATGTTTATGTCGTTTATTTCTAATTTGAAAGAAAGTTTTGATTTAAATTAACTAGTTATTTTCTTGTAAGACAATAACTAATATACACCTTTAATTTGAAATTAGTTACGAATATTCGATTTTATTATCTTGTATTGATTGAATGACGGACTTAATTAAATTAAAGGATTTGTTACAGGATTATAACATATCAATTAAATAATATTAGAATAAATTTAAAATGAGAAATTAAAGTATTTAAAAGGTTCTGATTGAGTGAAATATAAAAAAGTTTTAAGGTTTGATTGTTACTTAATTAAATTTAAGATTTAAGATCCCTTATGAAATTTGATATAGAAACTTATTGATTAAGAATGAAAATTAATACGTCATACTTTTACAGGCCGCCTTATATCTAAGGTCAGAGAGGAGAATATTGTTAATTTTCAATAAGATATCAAAGGTGGAAGGTAAGTGAAAATCCATTTACAACTACAATGCATGGGCATAGTATTTCTTGACTTATTTATATTAAATGTGATCATTGTGTTTTGATGAGTATTATAAATATTTTATAGTGCATGCGTTGTTTGGTTGACAGGACAGGTGATTCACTGTGTCATTGAACATGCCATTCATCAATATTTACAAGTGCATGCATAATACGTGCTCATAGTTGGGGTTTTGCATGCATAACATTATTTTTAGAAAGAAAATATTTTAGTTGGCTACTACTAATGTACCGAAACCCATGTGTGACTTATTTATATGATGTTTGGGGCATCGCGAGTATTACTTTTCAGAGGATCATAGAGGTTGACAGGAGGTGTACCTCTGGTGGTCACGAGAGGGTGGACTACTTGACTGTGCCCTTATTGACGCCGCCGGTGGGAATACTTCTGGAGGGTCACAGGGAAAGACAGGGGGTGAACCTTTGGTGATCCCAGGAGATGGCCCCCGGACTGTGTCGATCTGTTTATGGCCATGTGATTATTGATATTGTCGAGAGCTCTATCCGGTATATAGTAGGTGGGCCAAGGGCCCAGTGATGGAAAATAATTTTTAAATAAAATGATTTTGATGCATAAGTTCGCATTCTTGTCATAATCTCATAGAAATGTATTGCATTTATGTTGGATTATCCTCTTCAGCATGCATGATTTTCATTTATTGAGTATTAGCTCACGTAGTTCATGCATTGTAGGTGAGTTTGATGATACTTGAAGCCATGGATTTACTGAGCGAGCGACTGGAGCTCCTACAGGTTCTGAGGATCAGTGTACATGGATGACGACCTGTCGGGTTGGTTGTTAACTTATTTGATTTTGGAATTTATTATATTAGGTTTTGGGATTTGTACTGTGTGTTACTTTTAAAACTTTTCTGTATATAGATATGTAAATGTTATGGTTGTTATGGGTCCTCTGCATGTATATATATATATATTAGTTTGTGAGTGAGAAAAATAGTTTATTATTTATTATGCAGTTACAGGAAAAAAAAATAAAAAATTGTACAGGTACACAGGATTTATCATGTCAAAATTGTTATATCTATAAGTATATATATATGTGTAGTATTGGGGTTGTTACATATTCTCCTCAAGAATAGCAATTTATGAATTTTAAATTGAAATCGTCACTTCGATATCCTCTTAAGTTGATATATATTTCTAAAAATATTTATCCTTAAGTTTAGTACTATAATAATGAATTAAATGCTATAATTTAATAATATTAACGACGAAAGTTTTTTATTGATTTGATTATTCTTTAATTATAAAATGTGATTCAAATTATCAATATATTAATATTCACTTTTTTAACTCGCAAGAAACGATTTGATTTGCAATAAACACATTAATGGGACAAAATGCATGTGTAGCCACTAAAGTTTACTTAGAAGTAAACAATAACCACTCAAGTTTTAGAAGAATAAAATATACTCAATTTTTTTAAAGAAAAATGCACTTTTATCACTCGTATTTTAAAAGAATAGTATATAGTCACTCAATTATAGAAAATATACACTTCTAGTTATTTATATTTCAAAAAGATTACACTTCTAGTCGCTCATTATAAACTAACAAGATATTATTAATTTGTTTACAAAAATGCACAAATATACATATTCATTAATATGCATAAATATATTAATAAATATTATAATATTCAATTAAATATATGTTTATATGATTAAGTATATGTGTAAATATTCATTTACAGTTAAATACTAATATGATCCTTATATTTAACTTTACCTAAATTAATAATTTATTTTAAATAATATCATTAGATTTATTCATTTACAATTAAATTTTTATATATAAGTTCACCTAAACTAAAATAATTTACAATAGATTTATCATTTGCATACTTATATGTGTAAACATGCATTTAATTCAGTATAATAATATTTATTAATGTATTTATATATATTAATGAATATGTGCATTTATGTAAATACATTAATGTCTTGTTTTTTTAATAATGAGTGACTAGAAATATACTTTTTATATAGTTGAGTGATTGTATATTCTTCTAATAAAATATGAATGAGTAAAAAATATTAATGTAAATACAAAATTATTAAATAAAAATTATATTTTCACATGTAAGTACATATAATTAGTAACAACTTTCCATGTCTAAGTCATAATTCCTACATCTCCTTGTTTATGAAGATTCTACAGTGAAATTGTAGCTCCAAAGGGCCACTGCAAATCTCAACCCTACCAACCGTATCTTCTTCTCCATAATCAAAACCCCAACTAAAATCCCAAGAAATAAGCTTTGAAGATCCTGGACAAAAGATGTTTCCTTTACAATCAAATATCAACAGGCAGGATCTTCGAGCCCCAGCCCCGTCAATCCCCCAACGAGATAAATTAATCCTAGATGATCTGATAGAGGGTGATGGTTTTCTGGGAAATAGTATCAGTCTCACCCCCACAGGCACAGAAAGGCAGAGGCTAATCCCATTTGGGGTTCAAGAAAACAAGCAAGAGATGAATGATGAACTTATTAAAGTAAGGAAATTTGTGCGCAGGGAAATTGAGAGGCAAAGGAGGCAAGAAATGGCTAATCTTTGTGGTTCACTTCGAACCCTTCTTCCTCCTCATTACATAAAGGTGAGTTAGCTTTATGTTATGTTTGGATCTTGAATTTTGGTGAGAAAAACAAAAAGTGTCAAAAAGAAAATATTATTATTTAAAGTGAAGAAAATATTTTCCGTAATGATTTCTCACTAAAATCCAAAAACCAAACATAACATCGTCTCTGTATTTGTATGTGACTAAGCCATTTAGGGAAGCATTATTTTTGTTTTACAAACTGAAACCCTTGTGTGCAAGTGTTGTAAAAAATATAAATATTTCAGTTCAGATCCTCTATTCCAAATTCGTGTTATAAGGAAAACTAGTGATGATTATGTGCATTCTTGGCATTGTAGGGGAAGCGTTCAATGTCTGATAGTATGCAGGAGGCTGTGAATTACATAAAAAACATGCAGAATAATATCCAGAAACTGAAAGCCCGAAGAGACAAACTAAAGAAATCTTCTAATTCGGGCTCTCAGATCGGAAGCAAAAACAGTAGAGATAATTTGCCTAATTGTGTCACAGTAAACCCTTGCCCTGATGGGTTGGAGATTCTGATTAACACTGGGTTTGAAGAGGAAGAAGGGTTTCCTCTTTCAAGAATATTCAGAGAACTGTTTCAGAGAGAATTCAATGTTGTCAGCTGTGTATCCACAAAAGCCAATGAAAGGTCACTGCACAAGATTCAGTTCGAGGTACAATTCAGGGAAATTATATCGTTGGTGTGGGATTAGGGTTCATCTGTTTAATTTCTCTTTTAAATTTAGATTAAAATAACCAAAAAAAAAAAAAGACATTATAGATTTAATGTCTGTAATACTTGCTAATACAGTATTTTCATTTTCAGGCCAGCAATCCCACATTCAAGGATCTGTCGGGGCTGCAAGAAAGACTGATATATATGATCAATTGCCCACAATAGCTGCTAACTATGAGAAGGTCAAGCATTATTTTCTCCAGAGTTGATCTGGAAACATTGTCATCAGTTTATGAAGAGAATTCACCTGATTTGAACTTTCAGTTGCACAAACATATTTGTCAATTTCTTCATGTCTAAAAATATTTCACTATGTTCATTTTTAGGATATATATATATATATATATATATTGAAAATATTCCCTCAGGAATGTGTTAAAATGAAAATGTGTTTCGACTAGCAAGAAGCAAAGTTTGACAAGTTGAGTTGCTAGGTTCAATGAATATTTTGTTTGAGAAAACATGGTTGATTTACTTATTTTTAAATATAAATTAAACAGTATCTTTGCATGTGAACTTTGAAAATATAGTTGAGAATTAGAGTGTAAGTTGGGAGCCGGCAGTAGCTACCCTCAACTCTCACTTTAACTCCATAATTTTTTTAAATTAATATTATTTTACATATAAAATTATTAAATTTTAGAATGTTACGTCGTCTTAAAAAATTAAAAATGCTTTTTTACCTATTATTTTTAAGAAAAATTAAATTTCGCTCCCAACCTCCATTGCCTGCTCCGTTGCTTGAACTTGATGTTAAAAAACTTTGTACAAAGTGTTGGTGATTGGTATCAGCTAGCTAAGCTTCATTATAATCTCATTACTTCTTACCTATAACTTGATTCAAGTTTCTCTACATAACACATGCATATATATGCAGGGGTCTGCAAGCCAGTGTACACTTCTCATTTGATCATCCATTTATGGTAAGTAGATTTTAGCCTCCAATTTGTACATTTCTCAGGCTATTGCTTTATGAAAGCCTGATGACCGAAATGAAAGCATGTTCTTTGCTAAACATAAGCACAATAGCAGGCTAGTGAGCAAGTTGATCAATTTTATTGAGTGATCATAACCAGCTCCCACAGAAGAGAGGGAACGTCTTCATGATAATACTTGTCTAGCGCTGAATGGTGCAAATTTCATTGCTAATAATTAAATATTTAATTTTTTTATATATTTTAGCAACGAAAGTTTTTACGGATTGCGTCGCTAAGTGAATATTTAGCGATGTATTTTTTTATTTTTGCAACAAAAATTGTTATAGCTAAACTTTGCGACATTAGTTGAATTTTCACGACTGTCTTATTGCGGTAACTTAGAGACGGAAATTTTTTATTGCTAATACATTTTAGCGACGAAAATATGGATTTTAGAGATGATTTTTTTTATCGTTAAAATACAAATTTATTGTAGGATCTACATCGAATGTTTCATATAATATTATGTTTATTAATCCGAAATACTAAAAATTTGGTCATAGTAAGTGATCCATACTTCGATTGTTGCAGTAATTGGTATGAAAACAAAGCATTTTTATGAAATATTTGGTTCTTGATGCATGCATGGAATTGCTAAAAAGAACTTGTTAAGATTGATATGATCATCACAATTTTGAACCTTGGTATTGTTCTTGATGTTTGAAACTAGTATATTAGCTAGCTTGGACACTTACTTTTGCCTAAATTAGTGATTTGAGATTGCAAGACTGAATCATGTTGCTTCAATGCAATGAATTTGCTCAAAATTCATTGTGATCTTTATACTAAATGAGTGTATTCATCTCTATTAGATAGTAGTTATCAAAAAGGGATGATATTTACACTTATATTATGATCTTTATATTAATTGAGTGCAGGGGCAAAGATTATGAATTTTTTTAGGTTATGTTTGGATGGAAATATTTTGATTTGAGGGAAGGATTTAGAAAAAAAAATTCAAATGACTTAGCCTTCATTTTTATTGATATATTTGAAATCTTTAATTTTAAATACATAATAATAAATTTATTAAACTTATTTGGATAATGTCAGATATAATGGATTCCAAACCTTTAAATTTATATTTTAATCTATTTTTGAAATCATTGTATTGAATTTTAAATTTATTTTAAAATGAGTTTTTGAAATCCTTCTTTCTAATTCTTCCCTCAAATTCAAATTCTTCTATTTAAATACAATCTAAGTGAATTCAAAAGTTTAAGTTAAAAGAATTTGAAATTTATTATAATATTAAATTATCCAAACTCAATTGATTAATTATTATTAATTTGAAATCTTTAGCTCTAAATTTATTTAAAAATATTTTTAATTTTAGTTATGTTTAGGTGTAAGGAATTATTTACTTTGTCTGTCTCAATATGGCTCCTCTTGCAGTTTGATTTGATACAAAGTTTTATAAGATAATTGAAAAAGTGAATATTTAATTTGTATATTCTTATACTATTGTACTTAAAACAGTGGTTGAAAGTAGATGGTGTCGGTTCAAATAGAATGTTAGTATTAAAGAAAAAAAAAAACAAAACCACTTTTTGCAAATATAATCTTGTTTTGGAATGTTTCAAAAAAAAAATAGCTGCAGATATAAGAACATAAAGAATATTTAATAACCCAAAGAATTAATATATTATAATTTTAATATAAACGTGACCTAGTTTCAACATCACGTCTGTTGGCATACAGAAAATCTATAATTTAGTGCGCATTTTTTCACATGCTAAAAGATGGGACAAAATTTCAAGCCAACTCCCTCAGGAAAGATAATATTAAATGAATACTTAATTTATTTTTTTGCAGAAAAACCTTATTTGTTTTTTAAATAGCTTAATTTGGATTCTTATCTGTAGTTAGGATATATATTAAAGAATTTGGTCTCAAAAAATATGCTAGATTTTGGTCTTACAATTCATTTTCTAAAAAAATTAATATTTAATGACTTGAAACATATTATAGACAAAACTTTAATAGCAGTTTTCAATATGAATTCCAATTTAGGTATAAGGTCTTTTTTATATTAGTAGCACGATTTTACTATTAGTAACATGAAGAAAACAAGACCATCCACTTTGTAACAGCAAGTGAATTAATAGCTGCAGTTGGATGAATTGAGGGCAATTCTCTGATCCATTTAAACTTATTGAATATGAATTTCGGTAATTTAATAATCAATAATTGGTCAAATATCTTGAATTTAATGTACTATAGAATGACCTTCTCTGGTATATGATTTCACAAAATTTTAGATGCACGTTCGTTTGTGTTATTTTATGGGTTCGATTTTAATATTGAGTTCTCATCTTAATAAATAAATATAAATTAAAATTAAAATATTTTAGTAAATCCAACATAAACCCATAAAGTAAACTCCCTCTTCTTTTTAAAACATGGGATAAAGAGGTTTCTTTAAGTTTAGTGTTGTATTTTCAAGAAACAAACTCAAAAAATGAAAAAAGAAAAAAAGAAAAACCAAACATCTTCTAGTTTTTATACTAGTTGAGATTTTTTTATTTTTTCTAATCATGATTGATTTCATCAAATTAAATTTGTGTCCTTCAACCCCAAAACAAAACAAGAAAATCTCTTACCTCATCAATTATTAACTTAATACCTTAACCGACATTACAATCACTCTCTATAATCATCAATATTTTGTGGAAAAAGTAGGTCGGTGGTGGTCTCACCAAATATGACCAAAGAATTGTCCTTTTGCATGAATTTGAATTAAATGTAAAGAAACTAAATTCAAAATGCTCACTAGTTTAGTTAATTAGAGTTGGTAGTGTTGTGTGTGTGTGTGTTTTTTTTTTTTTTTTTTTAATATTGTCAACTATTAAGAACAAATTAAACACCATGTAAATCATGAACTAAAATCAAAACAGCGTGAACATTGAAAAAAATAATTGTCGGTGGTTTGTGGAGAGTCACGACAGCTTATTGTCTTAAAAGCCATGATTATCGCTTTGACTAGCTATAAATTTTAATGGTTAACCACAACTCTAAAACAAAATTCTATTCTTTCTCGAGTTTCATTCTAAAAATATTTATATATATATATATATATATATACACGCACGGAAAAATTTGGAACTAGTGAATTATAACATTCTCAAAACATTTAAAATCTCATAAATAGTATTAAAAATGTATATATATCTCAAAAAATCCTTACAAGTGACACAATTTAAGACCTCTTACACATGATAAAAAAGGTTGGTTTTTTTAAAAATAAAAATAAAATAACAGAGTTATAATGAGAGAGCTCATAAATCATATTAACTATCAAAATTTAATAATCAAATAAAATGCCACATTAGTATGAATATAAAATAACCTCACGTGGTCAAAATTATTCATCTGCAAAATCATGAGTAAAAGACGACAAAATAATACTACACAAAAGGACTCCCCTTAGCCACAATTATTCAAGATATATATGTTGTCACTCTTCTAACCCTCCTCTTCCACACATTTTCAACTATTCTAAATCCATTTTTATTTTGAATTCAATAAGTTCAAATATATCTTTGTTTTCATCAACTTTTTAAGAATGAATACTTAGAAAATGAATATTTTTTTTAGAATAAGTGGTACTTGTGATGACATATTTCAGGCAAAATAACCAATCTATCTCATGGACTAAATTTGTCCAATTTTTCACCATTTGATATCTCCAATACCTAGTTAATTGTCATGTGCAGCGTATGTGGTCGATTCCATTAAGTTATTAAAGTCAAGCCCAATGTATCCTTAAATAGGATAAGAAATCAATATACAAAATAAAATGCGTTAAAGTACTAAAATTTGGGGGCAAAAAATAAAATAGACCTTACTTACGGGACCAAAAATGTAATTTACGGTATCCTCTTCCTATATAAGCTCCATTGATATCTTGGAAAGCATGCTTGAAAATCTTGAATAAAGCCCTTAACTCCAAATATGTTTCCTTCACAAGATAGCAATGAGTTGCTCTTTCAGGAGCCTTCACTCTTCCAAAAAGATTTGATCTTTGATGATGCTTTCCTTGAGGGCAGTAACCTTGCCACTGGAAATACCAAAACCAAGCAAAGAAGATCAAAATCAAGCCTACAAGAAAACAATGGTGAGCAAACCAATGAATCCAAGCTCAAGAAACTTATGCATAGAGATATTGAGAGGCAGAGAAGGCAAGAAATGGCCAATCTTCTTGCTTCTCTAAGATCCCTTCTTCCTCTTCAATATATCAAGGCAAGTGGAAACCCCACCCCCCACAAAAAAAAAAAAAAAAAAAAGATGTTCCTTTTCCTTTTAATTCACCTTGATAAAAAATACATGGAAAATTTCATAACCTTATGTGCTAGAAATATGGATAGGATTTCATATTACAATATTATATTAATCTTCTATTGTATTCAGTGACGTGATGGAGCTACGGGTGCTAATGGCCGTGACCACCTATCAATTCCATAAAAATTTTAAATTAGTGTTAATTTTATATATAAGATATTTAAATTTTAAAAATTTGTCTTTCCTAAAAAGATTAAGCTACCTCTTTTAGAAAAAAAAAAATTGATATTACTTTATGACTTATTGTATTGTATCAATTGCAATCATATGTAAAATTAAGTGGTGCCTTCTTCTATTAGCACTTGAAGATTTTGAAAAAATTAGATGACACCTGTTGGAAAATTTTATCATCTCATCTGCTATAAATACTCATAACTGATTTGTGCTTAGGGAAGGCGCTCAAAATCTGATCACATGCAAGAGGCTGTGAACTACATAATCCATATGCAGAAGAATATGAAAGAGTTGAAAATGAGAAGAGATAAGCTCAAGAAGCTGTCATCAAATCCCTCATCAACAAGGGCCATTGCCACTGAAAATGGAAGCTCAAATAGCACTGGAAATTCACCAAATTGTGTAACCATTAGTTGTTTCCAGGACAGTGTGGAGATCTTGATCAGCTGTGGCCTCAAAGAGGAAGAAGGGTTTCCCCTCTCGAAAGTACTCATGGAATTGCTTGAAACAGGACTCAAAGTTGAGAGCTGTGTTTCCACTAAAGCCAACGATAGATTTCTCCACAGAATTCAGTCTGAGGTAAGATTGATAGCACTTGATAATAAATGATTTGTTTTCCGGGATTAAGATTGATTAGTTTTTTATATGCTGAATAAGGGATCCATTGTTGACATTAAGGTTGTATTGATTATCATTTGCAGGCTAATGTTCTGACATGCATTGATCTGTCTGTGCTGCAACAAAGACTGGCCAATATCATCAACTTAGCTTGAAAATCTTGGGTCATTGTGGATATCAATCATTCAAGGGAATAATCCTGGCAAGATGTGATCAGAGATTGAAATCTTTCTTTGGGACAAAAAAAAAACAGGGATAATAAATGGGCACCAAGAATGGGCCTAAACATTGTCCACTTTCTGTGGTTTGATCAATAATTGTCTGAATTTCAACTGGATAATTATATGCATGTTGGACACATGATATAATAGTGTGCACTTCCTGTTTTTTTCAACTGTATTTTTTTTTTCATGATTCGTGTTGCAATAATTCGATACATTAATTTTTATTTTACCATGCAGTTCTTTTATAATTTTGAGTTTGATTCTTTTATTTTAATTTAATATTTCCGGCCATGAATTGACAAGATCCACTGTCGTTAGCTCGAGCAGCATATTCTACTGTGTCAAACGCGAACTCCCAGGAACTTGTGGTGCCCCGAGACGACTCTTTTCTTCTGACTCGCGCGCCTTCGTGCGCTTGTTTCCTCCTCTACTCCATCTATGTGCAAACTTTGTAATTGAGTTGTGGCTGTGGTTTTCTTACCCAAACATTCGGACACAATAAGGAATAATTTCTTATAGAATGTATTTAACAATAAATTAAATTACTCGATATTCAATTTGAAATCGATTTTTAAAAGTTCATTTGAACTCAAATCTTTAAATATAACAAACCAAATTTAAACATATTTTTTCATTTGATAAAATTTAAAACTCGATTCGATTAACAAAAAAAATTATAATATATGTATAAAAAAATTAAATTATTCGAGTTCGATTTAATTAACAATTAAATCAAATTTAAGTTCAATTTCTGAAAAGTAATTTTTTTTTTACTCGATTCGATTTGTTTACATCTTATGAATGTCACTAGTGCAAGCCTCGTTGATTGTGTCATAGAAAAATCCAAAATATATACAAATGAAACATTATATCGAGATTATTAACAAAATATTTTGGTGGATCATGTGATCGAAATGGTCATATTGGAAGGAGTTTGGTTATGATGTATCAGCCCAACATTCGACGTATTTCCCCTATAGGAGTAAAAAAAAATTGGAATTCTGAGTTTTTAAAGTTCATGTATCAATAATTGTTCGAAGTAATTTTAACTAAACAAGTTCAATCCTATTTTTCTAGTAAAAAACATTAAGAAAACGGTGATTAGTTTGAAAATAAATCAACCAAATCTTTTTAATTTAATTGGGTTCAGGAGTTGATAATTCTCTTTGTGCTGCATTAATATTCAAAAAAACTGGATTGAAGTCCATGACAAGATACAGTTGGGCTGCAGTAGTTCATCGATCAGTTAAACGGGCCGAAAGTATTGGGCTTCCCCTTTCATGGCTTGCCAGATCAGGTGTCAACATACATTATTCCACATGAGATTAGATTGTTGATGTGCTCCAAAAATGGATGGTGCGTCTCAAGAACCCGATCGCTGATCTCCGACTTCAATTCAATCAATAATGGCATGCAAGACAAGCGTCGGCAAATAACAAGCAAGCAATATGCATATGTAAAGTGTATAGAGTGTAATTTATTTTTTAGGTCGATCCCTGTTATTTACAGGTATTATAATAGAGGTAAAGAAGACATTTTAAACCTTAATTTGCTATAACTATACGATATAAACGTTATCATTTCTCTGATTTATCTTAAATCAGATTTTTGTCACTATTTATAAATAATCATTTAGTCTTATCATTTTACATGAATATGTATGATCTAAGAAACGCAGGTACTGTAGAATGAAGGCCCGATTAAACCTATTTAATGGCTCATGTAGGATTTAACAGCTCATATAAGGTTCAATAGCTTATACAAGATTCGGTAGCTCATTCAAACCAACAACTCATGCAAGGATAAAAGTATTCAATATATCTCAAGGACCTTCTTACCAAGTTGGCCAATCGAGCGATGGTTCTAACCTAGCTTAACCATTCAACACATAACATAGCCAAAACTCGAACTAACAAAGTCAGCCATAACCTAGATCACATCAATTGTCACCACCCATGATGTAAATAATTAATTTAAGTGTGATCAATAATTAATCCAAGTAAATTATAAATTGCTCCAATTCTTTTTTGGACGTATTAAAATGATATTTTATTTTTTAAATATATTTTTTTAAAAACTTCAATATTAATAAAAATAATGATGTAATATTATAAATTCTCAATTATTACTTGTAAAGATAATAGTGTTAGGATGTATGAAGTTTCACTTTTTAAACTCTTATCTAAAAAAATTTTATTATTGTTTTTTTTTTAAATATCAATTCAAAATAGAGTCAATTCCTAAGACGTAGGGTAAAGAAGGTAATTCGGTGGTTCAAGGAGATTTTGTCAAAATTCAAGTCCCGTTCTACTAAAGTTTGTAAGGATTCAGATCCCAACAGGTTGGAACCGGTTATACTCATTTTATTATTTTAAAAATATTTAAAATATATTTTTTTAAAAATAATACTATTAAAACTTTTTAAAATAATATTATATAAATGCATATAAATTTAAAAAAATATTAAAAAAAATTAAAACATGATGGTTCGGGATGGGATGGACTGAAAACAAAAAATAAAAAAAATTCATTTCTAATTCATTTATAATTTTAAAATACATTCCATTATCACTATATAGATGTATATATGTGTGTATACAACGTGAATCCAGATCAAAAGTAAATTGCTAATAGAAAAGACAAAACCCTAGGGTAAATTAATCAACCGTTGTGTGTGTTTGACATGTTGGCATCTAATTATAGACCTAAAACAACCAAGGTTAATTTAATCATTTAAGAATTGTGTCCCCTATTTGTCCTTAATAAAGGCGGCTCTGACATGTCCCCAATGCAGATAAGAAATAATTGTGCGTAATGTGAAATATTGATGGTGATACGGTAAGAGTTAATTTATGTGACTCGGATGGAAAAAGACTAACAATAATTTCTAGTATCAGTGTTTTTATGAATGGACAAGTGATCAAATCATGTTGTATGTTAATAATTGTATGTTAATAATTTAATTGATTGAATTGGTTTAACTGATAAAAAAAATTAATTATATTTTTTTAGTATATTATATAAAATAATAATATAATAAATTAATTATTATGTATAAAATAAAAAAATAAATAATTAATAAAAAATATATGATAAAATCTAAAATCTAAATAATTATATACATATAATCAAATATTTAATTTATTTTTATTTTTAAAAATAAAAAAAAATAATTTTTAATTAATTTGACCAAATTAAACTGACCTTCAAATTATATTTAAATTGATTCAATCTGATCAAATATTAAAATAATTGCCTAGGATCATGATATAGATTGAAAAGTCAAATATTTTTTGAAAAATATAAAAAATGGCATTAGTTATATGAAAAGACAAGTGCAGGTGTTCCTTTCACTTCGAGATATCTGCATTGGACATCATTATAAGTCGTAGATACATGTGAAGATATTGATAGTCTATCTATATATATATGGACACGACTGCATGAAATCACAAAATTGCCCTTTACTGTATAACTTATTCCTTTGTCCCCATCCAGTACCTATCCATTTCATTAATCGCACTTTGAGTCCTATTTTCACATAATCAAATGTATATTATTCACATTAGGATGGAGTTAGAAAAGAAAATAAATAGCGGGATGAGATTTATTTTTAAAAATACAAATAATAGATAAATAAATATTTTTAATTTTTTAGAAGAAAGTAAATTTATGAACTTCAATAATTTAATATATAAAAATTCATATAAAAATTTAAAAATTTTGTGAAGTTGAGAAGACGATTAGGGTCGCCGTCCGTCAACCCTAACTCCATCCCTGACCCATTCTAAGTGTATATTTAATAGAATATTTTATATATTTAGATATCAAATTCCGTCCCTAATTTACTTGATTCAGTCTAAATGTATATATAATAAAATATTTTATACATTTGAGATATATTTATGATAATCAAACACCAAATTAAAAGAAAACCAAATTCGATGCATCTGTTTTCACCTTCCTCCATCCATTTTTTCTTTTTCATCTTAAACTATCACCAAAGGACAGGCAATAAAACTAAAGAAAGGATTGACAAATTAAAACAACATGGGATTCATGGGATTAATCACAAGAATTCAGCTGTTTTTTCCCCTGTTGTTGTTGGATCCAGTTTGAGAAAGATTGTAGAGTATCCATATCAGCCCTGTAATGCTTCTGTGTAAACTCAAGCAGGGCTGGCCACCTGAAATCAGGATATCTTCTGGGATTATTGGAGTCCACCAACTCATCTGGTGGCCTCACCACCTTATCCTTCTTTGGACACAGAAAGAAAGCAAGAGATTTCCTAGGACTCTCACTGTTTACCACTGCCCTGTGCAAACAACTTTTGTACCTCCCATTTGAAAGTGCCTGACCAAAAAAAAAAAAAAAAAAACTTTTAATTTTTTCATTTCAAGAAAAATAAATATTAGTGACATAATCTTAGATAATAATGTAATTATGGACATTTATTAAGTCACAATCTGCTTACCACAAGAATGCTTCTCACAAATTTAATAAAAACAAGAATTTGTGTTTAAGTTATTATAACTGAAAGTAAGTAATAATTTGGTACGATAAAAATTATCAGTGATAACTCGTGACAACTTTTATTATTACCATCATTAATTGTCAGCAGGAACAGTTAAACATTATTTTTATCACTGTTAAACTTAGAAAAATCAATATTGTAAGAAAATAAAGTTCTTGTTCCTAATTAAAATGTTATTAACGTATTACCATTACCATGAAAGTGTCACCTATGTTGACTACAAAGGCATCCAAGTTCGGACTAATCGATCGCCATTCGTCGTCGACAAACACTTGGAGTCCACCAACTGTGTCTTGGTGAAGGATTGTAAGTGAGGTTGGATCACAATGTGGTCCAGTGCCTAAGGTCTGGTCTGGTTTTTGGCATGGTGGATAATAGTTCAGTCTCATTATAGACTCATTTTCTTCAAAGAACTGTTTGAAATGGTTCTGGCTCACTCCGAGGCTCATCCCCAGAAGCTCCATGATCCCTAGAGAGAGTCTGCTCATGGCACTGCAGTAGTCTTGATAAACTTTCCTGCAATTATACGACACTCAAATGATTGAGAATTTTGAAAGAAAAGTACACTAGATACATAGTGCTTTGTATGTCACTTCCGCATACATGTTTGTTGATTGGAATCTTGTGTAATTTAACGACTTATATATGTTAGCCCATAAAAAAAAAATCTTGTTTTTCATTATGATTTTCTCTTCTTTTTTTTTTTTTTTGAAAAAAAAAAAGAATATGATAAAATTGATAACTTTTTTTCGTACCCTAAGTGCATGAAATCTTCACCCAAAGTCCTATTGAAGTACTCTTCCACAATGTGAGATGAGCCCTTTTGTGCTGAGTATTGAAAAGAAAGAGTTTCCTTCCATGGGAGCTTGGAGGAGAACCTTCCGGTGAAGCTACTAGCATAGCCACAATGTTCACCTAGCTTCCTTAGAGCCCTTTGCTTCTCATGAAGGGGTTGCTCAAAGAAATGGTCCATGTAACGATGAGCATCCAATATGAGATTGGCACAAACACCATGATTCACTACAAGAAAGAAACCATGCTTCCGACACGCCTCGCCCACGAGCCGGGATGCTTGTGCGGAGGAGGTAGGGTCGCCGGAGAGGAAGCCGCCTAGGTCGATGAGCGGCACGTGAAGCTCCGGTCGGTTGGCACGTGGCCTTTCGTGATCGGGCCATATGAATTGTGATGGTATGTTGAATTGGTGTTGTAACACTGTTGCATCGAAAATTAACGATCTCTTTAGGTCATCGTTGCGTTTGGTAGGTTGAGGCACGGAGGGCTCGCTAGTGATCACACAATTAATAGTCATTGCATGAAGTGGTTTCAATTTTAGGATTTGAACTACTAAGTTTTTTGTGAAAGATTTGTGAGGAAATATATATGGAGAGAAAGGAGGGGATGAGAGGAAATATTGAGAGTTGTGATAGAGGAAAAGCCAAGGCCGTTCATTGGGGAAATAGGTGAACAAAACTTGGTATCTTTATAGTCTCCCTCTAAATGTCTCTTACACAAACAACAAAGTTGATTATTTGCAAGGGAAGGGCTTCATTAGAACTATTATTGCAAAAGAGGACTCCTGTTTGAATGAATTTAGGCAATGGTCCATCATCTTTTGTCATTTTCAATGTCGATGGAAAAGGGTTTCCCAATGGCTTTTGACGTTTCCTTTGGTAGGGATGACTAATATAATTAAAAAAAATTGTTTCAAGTGAAATGATTTTGAAACAAATGATCATCATGGTTTGCTTAAATAAACAGACCTTAATAATTGAATATTATATTGTATTTTTCCTCCATTTTTGTTTCCAAAAAGGCAAAAGAAAGCTAGATGGATATATTTTCCAATGCCAAATTTGCAAGGTTGCCAAAGTTAGTAATTGACTCTTATCTTGAAAGTCAATTGGTACATTAGGTTCTCTACTAAGACATATATAATTCTTGCTATCTTGTTTGGGTATAGGCCTTACGACAATTACAATCATTAATTTTGTGAATTTTAAAATTTATTTATAGTTTTCATAAATAAATAATTGTGTAATGTCTAGACTAGCATGTCTAAAATCTCCATAGAATTGTCCTATAATAGCTATTCAATGTGAGACAATTTAAAAACAGACTATTTTAGTTCTATTTTTTTTTTTTGTTGGTGGGTGAGTGGAGGGAGAGATATTGACTCAAACTTAGATTTTATTGTCTAAAAATATCACATTTCTACCACTAAAAAAGTTAATTGATAGCTTTATCCCCAATATTGCCTCTAGTATCATTAAAATCCAAATTAAACATCATAAAAATTTTGAATTGGTCACACCTTAGACTTTTGCTAGTGAAAGAGACCAGCTGGGGTTTTTTGGCCATGATACTTTATGTTCCACATGATAGTCTTTTCAGTGGCCATCTCTGTTCCCCAACCTCTTTGCCTTCAACGTTATAAAGTGTTACCATTTTGTGCCACTATATATAGTACCTGAACAATGTTACCAATCTTGTCTTGGATACTGCAAGAAAATTGAAACCATATGGGTTCATAAGACTGCCACACACTTTCCACTTATGGCTAAACAATCCCTACCTTACCCATGTCTATCATTTCCAAGGGTTTTGTTTCTATTGACTCTAAAAAGTAGTTCTTTTTTTGTCAATTTTAAATGAATGGGAGGATTAGAATTGGGGGCTAGACAAGTCTAACTTACCCATTCTATCAATTTCCAAGGGTTTTGTTTCTATTGTAAATGGGAGGAACGGGGATTAGTATGGATAATGACTGACGCGCAGATCAAGTTCAAATTTTTGACTATAATTAGAATTAATATGATTTTAAATTTTCTGAGACTATAAAATTAAAATTTAATATTTATAACAGTTCATTAGTGTCTTTGTTTTTTTTCAGTTTACTTTGAAAATTTAATTTCGATAATTTTACTCTCAAGATTATATATTTATATCTATGAGATGTACGCTTAGTGTTTACATAATTAATTAAATTTGTTTGACGGGCTTGTTTGTAATAGGGTTTTAGTAGGGTGTATCATAATAGAGTGGCATCTTATATAGTTTCGTCCTACTTTAATTTTAGAATTGAGTTTTGAAAAATTATACTATGTTTAAATATGTGTTATTAAATATGTGTGACGTTTAACGACTTGGGCTTATCAATTAAGTATTGTGAGGTTGTCACAAGTTATCCAAACATGCTTCTAGTTGTCCAGTTCTTCGACCCTTATGGCCTGGAAAACCTCCCCCAATATCCCCCTCCAATTGTTGTTTGTCACTAATCTTAGATTCGTACGCAAATGCATTTCACCATTTTTTTCAGACATTTAACTTATTGTGAACGACAAGACTAGCAAAACTATACTTTACCAACAATTTTTATTTTAGATTCTTAAAATTAAAAATCATTTGATTATTCATCCTGATACTAGAATTCGGCATGTCACATCAAGGATCGTGAATAGTGGTATTCATATTTTGTATTATCATTATAGTGCAAAGATGACAATAGGACATACATCTAGCAGACGGAATTTTATTAATACAAATGGGTTCGGATGAATTTTGAATTTTTATTTTTAAATTCGCTCCATCACAAACTTACTCTGTTTATTATATATATATATATATATATATATTATTTTTAAAAAGTTTCAATGTATTATTTTTTTAAAATATATTTTCTGATATTTTTAAAATATGAAAATGAGGTTAACCGATCTAGTGGATTTAACCCATTAGATCAAGTACGAGTTTGGTTCCTAAAAATTATTGGAGGAGAGGTTTTGAATTTTGCCAAATACACCCGTTCCTTATTTTCCAACTAAAATTACACACATCCTACTTTTACCATTGTGGCAAGGGCTGACAAAGAATGCTGACTCCCCTTCAGGTCCCTCAATTGCTCCCACAAGTAAAAAATAAAAACCAGGATGTCACCCTAGCTGTCCACCCTGACTATGTGTATGATTATAATAACTTCATCCTATTCAACACCTATATCAAATGAGTCTTTCAATTCTTTCATCCCATAATTCCTGTCATTTGAGTTATAGCTTGAGTGGCTTCCACAAAAGATGCTAATCTTTTAAGCCAATGGCAATCTCCTCTTCTCTCACATTTTCTTTAGAAAAATCATAGTGATCCCAACAACCAAATCTGTCTCATCTCATTACATGCATGTCTGTGCAATCCTTTTGTTGCTCCATTGTCACCTCACACAACACACACACACACACACACACACACATAGATATATATATATGTATGTATGTATGTATGTATGTATGTATCTGTGTTATTTGTGTATGATGAACTAATCATCTTATCATCGTGTCCTAATAATCACTAAATGAATAAATAGACACAAATATCACCTATTCTTGATCAATAATTGTAATCAACACTACTGTTTAGGTCTTATTGACACATGAGAATCACACAAGAGTAGCATATGTTAATAGAATGGACAGATTGTAAAGCAAAGACAACAAATCTTGAACCATAAAGAGTAGCTAATGGGGAGACAATGTTTTTACACTAACCCAACAGAACCTATTTTTGCATTGGTTAAAGGATGTAAAACAGCTCCAATTAAAGAGAAGTAATCTAAAATCAATTTTACAATATCTTAATAAATTTCAGTACTACATGCACAGAACTTACTCTTTAATTCACATATAAATGTCAAATATTTCTCCAATAAGCGATCAACACGACTAACTAACGACGACAACAAGATCTGTTTGATTAGATTATCACTTGTAAGCAAAATAAGACACCCTTTTTTTTTTTCCCCTCTAATCTTTTTCAGTACAAATGCCCTGTTGGATGGTAGGTTTTCACTGTTTAATCCTTTTTCTTGTTCACTTTATACAGGATAGTTGTACCAAACAACTATAGTTTGACAAACAAATCACTTATGAGTGATGAACAAAACTGTGTAATGAGAATCATTGCTTGTTTTTTAACTATGTAAAACTTTGTAATGAAAGTGTGAAGACTAAATGGGCAAGCAGTTGACCGAGGCACAAATGAAACATCTGAAGCATTTTTCACCTTAATAATTTGAACCTTTTTTAGTTGTGTCCCACCTGTTATCTGTAGCTAAAGGTTGATAACCTGTTTTTGTCTGAAGAATAAAATAAATTTCGAAATATCTCCACTACAAGTTAATAATTTTAGCTGCCGACATTAGACTCCAGTGATTTTTCTTCTTCTTCCTACAAAGTAGCGAGTTTAATTAGGTTTTAGGTTTAAGATGCATGTAAGAATATCCCTACACAGAGAAAGAAACATCCCACTACACTTTCAACTTTACATTGTTGCTAAAATAAGAGTGTGTTTGGATGAACTTATAAACTTGTTAAAATATCTTACAACATGTTTGAGAGTATAAGTATCCTAAAATTTTTGGCAAATATGAGCTTATATGACATAATCTTTTATTTTGATTATATAAATTATATTATTATTGTTACTAATATTTTATAAGCTACTGACGAGATTCTTGTCAGTCTATTACAACTAACAACCATCAACTTGGGGTAAGCAAGCATACATCCCACATCTAGTCCGATATCAGAATTACTTCAGCTTGATTCTGTATGTCAAATTTTTGGGAAGAAAACTGATCGAAACAGAGAAAATCCTTTGTTCTGAAGCAAAATTATTATAGTCATTGCACCAACACGAGAAAAAGAAATTGTTTTTCCCATGATATTCAATCATCCCGGTGAAAAAGGGTCAGGTTGCAAGGGAAAGCATAAAGAAGGAAAACGAAAGGAAAATAACTATCCGACCAAAAATAAAGAACACAATACTCCATGAGTTCACTTTAAATTGCTGTTCATTCCAAGTTAGGTGACATGATGAAAAACACGAAAAGAGGAGTTTTAGGGGGAAAATAAAGAAGCCCTTTTTTCCTGTTTGTTTCACTTTACTCGCTAAAATCTATGATCCATTGCATCACTAACTTTTTCTAGTAATTGCAAACTATCCTAAATCGAAACACCTCAAAATGAAATGTGATGTTCTAGCAAGATCACACCCATTGACATGCTCCATGAGTTCCCATCAGTAATTCTTGCTCAAAATAAGCATATATATATAAATGTATGTTTCTATTACCGTAATCGCAATATTATCAAAAAACTGGAAAAATTACTTGGGATACCAAAATCTCGGATACAAGGACAAGCTGGGGTGGGGGAGCAAGGGAGGTCCACTGGTGGAGGCAACTAACATGGTGGTGGAGTGGCACCAATTTCATGCAGACAAAAGGTGGGGCAAATGAGTTTTGCTCAAGAACAAATCGCATGAAACTGACAGACCCAGCAAGGTTGGATCTTAACTCAAACACTGTACTTAAAAAGAGAGCATGTAATAAGGCACTACTGCCCTCAATTAGAGACAAATAAAGTATCATTACCTCTTTATTCACTAAAAGGATTGCTCACTTTTTTTCCATGTCTAAGTCTTATCCCATTATTTATTTGGTGGGCCTGGTGAGTTAGCTTTGATCTTATTACAAATGGGGGGCAAAGACAATCTTTACTGATCTTGGGTTTGATTTTTTTGGGTCTGTTTAGTATCAAAAGTGTATGTCTTGTTTAGGTATAAACTGTGTGATTGAACTGCATTGAAAGTAAAAGTGGTGTTTGCACAAAATATAGAAAGATTTCATGGTGGGGACACGTGAATTTGGTGTTTACTTTCTGACTAAACGCACTGTTGAGTTCTAAAACTGACATGTCCTTTACAATGGGACAAGGTATCTAAGCCTTTGTCCGAAACAAAAACATCTAGAATTCACTCAAAACACTCTCTTGATAAAGCTCAAGAAACTAATCTTTTGAGTACCTTAACTCTAGTGATTTACTTTCAGCTGTTATAGGCTCCCCTGTTCACATCCCCGTCGGAATTCAGGAAATTCGACATGAAGCATAGAAGAGTTGATCGGAAACATGGATATCTGAGGAAGAAGATGGTATAAATAAATTTTGTAAGCATGTTTCTCCCGAAGCCATGGCCTTGTAGGCGTGTTTTTGCCGAAGTCGTGGCCTTGTGAGTCTTTTTTTGTTTTTAAAAGTGGGAAAATATGCTGGGAAGGACAACCACTATAGCAACTCCCTTGGCCATCATTTCCCCACCACTATAAAATGTCCGATTAAACCATAGTTACTACCCAAAGGACAAACCCGTCACTACAACTCCACCAAGATGCCAGTCAGGCTAAAACCCTCTAGACTACTAACGTAACTGATTCATGAACTAGGAGTCAGAAAACATATAATCATCAGCTGCTACTTCCTTTGAATAAGGAATTATCCTTTCTTGATCATATAGTTATATAGTAGCTCTTAACTAAAAATGATACCTTGGTTCGACCAACTATTATCAATTACAGAAGCAGGAAAAACAACGAATTCTTTATGAATTAAGCGCAAACTCTGGCAAAAACATGTGTCCTCACATTGGAAGTCAATTGGTTGACAGACCCTTTCTATCTAAATGTTAATCAGTCACATGGCAAGTTCTTAAAATTTACCCCATGAAGCAACTGTGTTCTGGAAAAGTGACTTGTGGCCGATTGTGACTAGCTTTGAGGGTTTCCCAGCTTGAAGAGGGAGAAATGCTGAACTAGGTGTAGAAAAGACTTCATTATAAAGAGTTATACTGTTCAATGTGAAAGAGGTGTACTTGTCCTAGTTGGAACACCAGGTTTCCCACATTTGGTGGTCGGGACATACCATTGGACAAATTCAATCGTGGAAATGTGGAGTAGCCAAAGAGATGGTGAATGGCCCTTCTTCCCTGTTACAACAGAGGGCCCAAAGAAAAACCACCAAATGTGTGCTGGGAATCCAATGGTTTGCAATATATCTGCTAACAAAGGCAAAAGGTCCCATAAAGACCATAATGGAGGGGCACAGAAAACCGTAAATGCAAAACATTCCAGAATACATACAAATGCCAAAAACCTCAAGTTGGAGGGTGGCACCTGACAGAAATCTTGGATTTATCATTCAAATATGACATACTAGAAATGGATTCTTTACACTGGACACTGAGTGTAAAGAAAATGAAAGTGACATCAAGCCGTAGAAAGAGGATCAGACGCCCTACAATGTGAACGGGCATCTATCAAAATGTGCAACTGGAGTACTGGGATATCAAGAAGCAAAAGACAGCAACAAATTGTTGATATGACTTGCGAGTTGCTAACTCCGTACGCCCACTCAATGAAAAAGGGCGATTAGATATTGCCATTAGTGAGATGCTTAATCATTCCATACACAGAAAGGTCTTGGAATAGGCGATGCTATCTCAGACTAAAGATTGTAATAAGAAAAGTACTTAGATGCCATATTTGTGAAGGTAAAGAGTGTTTCTAAGCAAAGCTGGCATACATGGAATCTATCTTTTACTAAGAAATGTGGTTAGCTCAATACAGAGATAAGAATATTAATTGGGACATTGGCTGTCTATAGTGTAAAAAGAAGTTTGGTGGCAGCTCAAAAATAATAGAGTACATAATATCGAAGATCTACCAGTTATGGAAATTATTAGGCAAGTCCATACGATCACAGCACCAAACATCAATTAGTTTTCGCATAACAATAATATGTATTAGTTAACCAAGATAATTTTGCATATGTAAAAAAAAAAAAAAGAAATATTTGACAACACGACTTGAACTACTGAAATCTCACTTTGCTGCCTCAGCCATCAAACAGAAGTGCCACAGCATTATACACCATCTGCATCATTTTAGACTCTGCTAACTGATCAAAACTAATCAATGGCTTATCTCACTGAATCAAATATCCAAATGGAAAGACCAGCATCTAATAAAATAGGTTGAAACTCAAATTTGCACTAACATAGCATGGCACTTCAGAGTCAGATAGAAAATCATAATATCTGTGAGGTTCACAAAATGGTTCCTATAATAATTCCTTGTTAGAATTCACAATTCAGTACAATCTTTTCCACGAATAAATTATGTATACCACATGACGTACACAAGTATTCATTATCTCCTGAACAAGTTGCCTATTATACATAAAAACTAAACTAAGGAATTTATTATCAAACTTTTGGAGGAATAGATGGAAAGCCCAACCTGCCACAGTTGTTACTGAATGGAACTCTTCCATTCACAAAATTTAACAATTGAAAATTCTGCTCTATGTGATGACTGTTGGCTGCTCCCTTCCAGTGAATTCCTTCAGCTTCGAAGTAGATAGCGCCAGATCTAACAATATAACCAGACACATAAATATAACATCAGTGAGCTCACAGAACAGGAAAGACTAAACAGAAGAAGAAAAATCTAACCTATTAAAGGTTTTAATGCTGTTTGAGCATCCACATTGTGTTTAGAAGCATCCGGCTCAAATTGTTCAATATATATTCGAACAGTTGCCCCAGCAGACCCAGTACCCTATAATATCCTTGATTATTTCACCAAGAAAAGAGAAAGGAAATACAAAAGGAAGAAAATAATTCGATAAATAGAGAAGTGGAATGCAAAGCAGCAGCACAAAATCAAAGGCAATACAGACCGATAACCGAAATATGATCCTCGATCCATCAGTGAATACAAAACGAATGCCTTGCTTGGATACCACACTTCCATCTACCTGAGGAAATACGAAAAATTCATGTTACCAACTCCAACTGTAGTGGCTAAAGATTTTTCCATTACATAAGGGAAAATAAAATCTCTAAAATGCTTCAACTTACAGGATCCTTGTAGGTGAAGTCATCAGCAAACTGAAGGGTGTAGCTTCCTGCAATAACATAACTCATTCAGCATCAGGAAAAGTTCCTAAGTCAACTTGGAAAATAATGATCAAAACTTACCATATGTATCGCCTGCCTGGCTCTTAGAAACTAGATCTCTAAGATACTCTATCATCTTATTGGCCCCTTCTGATTCACATTCCTGAACACAATCTCACTCAGAATAAGGTATTTCAACAGCAGAACATAGTATAAATGAGATAGAGAGGTAACAGAGAATTGAAATTGGCAAGGCTTGCCTCGTAGTCAAATCTAGAAAAGAAATTCCTCCCATAAGTGGCCCAATGCTCAGTCACAACATCAGACACAGAAACCACCTTTTCTCCGGGTTTCTTGTCCTTGTTTCTAAAAGCAATTATTGACAACCAAGCCAAAACAGCCCTGTTGGTCAGCAATATTGAGTCACCAATCAAGGCTTCAACGATAATGGCTCACAAAAAGTGCAAATATGGCATTGAGAGTAAATTTTATATACTTGAAAAGTTTTTCCTCCAGTGGCATGGTGCAAAACTACTAAATCCTGGTCTACAGCGGCATGATGCAAAATCTCTAATAACCATGAGCCCTATGGTATAAGGTAGAGAAAATGCTGAAGTTAGTTGCAAAGCATGATGCAGAAATTGGATATAATTCCAAAAAATAGGAGTAAATCTGCCACCATGATCTGCATCATTTGAGAGAAAGGTATGACAGAGAAAGTTATAACACCTTTTGCCAAAAAATAAAGGACTATATGTATGTATCTACATAAAACAAATGAGTCGTGAATGAATTCTTTTGCTCATCTGAAAAACACAATTCTGAAATCAATCATTTAGAAAGACCAACTGTTAGGTCCTTTATTAAGAGGGTGAATTATTTAAGTAGTGGAGTGTATGTACCTCTGAGACTTAAGCATAAACAAAAAAATGCCTGTAAGTTACTCATGTATTTTGTTTAATGGGTTAGCATTTGCAGAGTAAGGCTAGTTGTAGACGTGCCCAAGACACTAAGTAGCATGGGATGCCATAGAAACATGTTCTTCGACCCTTCATACCTATCTGTGTTTTCAGATTTAAAATTAATTCATTCCACAAATCAATGGCATCGGTTGTCTGAGCAGCCACAATTAGAAGTTCTGCTGGTCAACCATGGGATTTCTGTTTACTATAAGTGGATGAGAATGAACATACCATATCCCATCTTTCTCGCGGATGTGGTCGGAACCTGTTCCAAAACTTTCTTCCCCACAAATTGACAATTTTCCTGCATCCATTAGATTCCCAAAAAATTTCCAACCAGTGGGCACCTGAAGTATAAGTTCATTCATAAGGACATGATTTATCAGAACAGAAGAATCTTTACACTTATAGCCTCCACTACTACATAAATCAGCTACAATCCATTACGAGGAATTATGGAGTGCTGAACCTCATAAAAAGGAAGATTTAACTTCTGAGCCACGCGATCGAGAGCACCACTTGTTGGCATCGATCGAGCCAAACCCTGTTAAATTACATAAGCTGGGGATTTATGAGCTTTACGGAGAGAAAAAATTGGAGGAAAAACGTGTACGATTTTCAAACCTTTGGGCCAGTCTTGAAGTATGGGATGGTTTCTTCCGCATTGGCAGCAATGATTGCAACAGAATCTGAAGGAGTAACGAAAAATCCTCTCCCAAGAATCATGTTTCTATCACCATCTCCTGAAGAAGCATGAAACTGATAACATTATATGTTTCTTCAGCAAATTCTGCACTTAGAGAAAATATTTAAGGAATAGACTGGAACTCAGATAGATATAAGCATCAATAAAGGAAGAACTGAATTTCAGTACAATTGATAACTCTAACAGATTTTATTTGAAACTGGAAGACGTTATATATTATTTACTTATTGCTTGCAATATACAACAAAAAAAAAAAAGGTAAGCAATCAAAGACTTTGATCTTATGCTTGTGGTCTGTCCTTATACCTGTTTTTCATAGACAACAAACAGTTATGAGATAAGCACGACAACTATTATATGTTCAGCATAACAGTGCCAAATTTACATTGACCCAAACCAGAACCGTAGCATCTACATGATTGATTTTTAACTGAAATTTTCACACCCATTAGACTGGTGGGAGCATTAACATAAGGGTTGGAGCAGATAACAAATTATGAAAACTATCTGCTTATCAGGGTTGGACGAGGCATTATTTAATTTACTTTTTTTAATTCAATTTTTTTTATATTTGGAAATCAATTTTATCAAAAAAAATGCCCTTACTGATGGTAATTTGCACTAAATGGAAGTACAATGAAATGCATGAAATAAGCACCTTAACATACCATCACTTGCAGCTCCAAAATCAGGTCCATTCTCTCCATACATTATGTTGACCAAATCCTTGGCGTATCTTTTCCAGAGCAACAAATTAAAAATCAGTAATGCTTTGTTCGGGAATCAAATGTAATTTATCGGAAGCATCACTTCTTACGTGAGATTAGGATCTGGATGACCATGTCCAAAATCTTCTAATGGTACTCCATTTGAAATGGAATCCTGTAAATTGAGAAGTAAATTTATATGGAAGAATCATGCACTGGCTATTTAGTGTTAATAATTAAAAAGTTAACAAGCAAAACATACTGGGCTAGCTGCCAGCTTGTCCACAAAGATTGGTTTAGCATAAGCACCAGTAACAGCATGCATGGCATCAAATATAAACCTGGGAAGAGTATTTAAATGATGAGTTCATTTCTTTCACCACACATTGAATTTATCAAATGCAGTTGATGGTCAAGACAGACAAAATAAGCAATCTGATAAGAGGCCAAATCAGAAATGAACGGAACATCTTAAAATGTTATACGAGGCTGGGGAGACAAAGTATATGAGAACATGTATCATAATAAAGTATTTAAAATGGACCTAATATATGAGTGACCACAGATGCTTCCTTTAAAATTCAAATACAAAAACTTGGACACCGGAGACTCTACATCCATAGACTTCCTAACTGTTGGAAGGTTTCAAAATCAGTAATGATCAGTTTATCCAAATTAAATTCAGGAAGCAACCATTGGTTTTAAAGTTGGATTCACTAATTTGAGAATCCCCAGTCAGTTGTGATATTTATAACATTATACGCTTAATTGTATGAGAGTCTCTATTAAGTTGGGAAAACCATATCTTCGGTAAAGGACCACAGGGAAGAGCCATCAATAATTACATGAATTGATGATATTTTCCCTCCGTTAAAAAACAGTATGGAAAAATCTTTATGATGTCTTCTTCCTCCAAAATATGTTTACAAATATGATCCAGCAGAAAATGCAGTTGCTGAAGGATCACAATTTTTCAGTTCCAGAGACTAAAAACAACATCAAATACATATATATAAAGTGCAGACAAGTATACGCAGGATACAGTACTTTATTTCATCTTGGGATATGATTTCCTTTTATCTGCAAACTGAGTGTGGTGGCCCTAAAGGACACTTTAAGACAGTGGCAACGTTACATGATCTGAAGCCTGCCTCTATTTCATTATTTGTGAGTATGACTTTTCTGTGCTTACATCAATTTATGCTTTATATAGACAAAAGAGCTTCCTCTCTTCAAAAAAGAAAAAAGAAATATTTAAATAATACATGACCTACTTATTGATCATTAATTTAGAATATCCGGTCTGAGCTATCGATCTGCTGTCCTTTTGACATCAATCTTTCAAACTTCGATAAGAGAAATCATATCCTCAAAATCAAGAAAAATCTAGCATTACTATGCTGTACTGCAAGTTACTAAAATAACAGATCCCATCCTCTCAATATAATACATCAAAAACATATTAACCAGCCATTTACATTTTATTCTTCGTGTGTCCCATTGATCCACACCTACTGTCAAGTTTAGACTCTCTTTGACTCTTCAAATAGAAAAGCTGAAAGTATCAGATATGAAGGCATTAAAGAGGAAGAAGATTTATTATACTCTGATTACTGTCTCATTCCATTAATTTTGCAATTAGCTCAGTCATTACAATTTCATGACCTTAAGACTTTATTGTAGATTGCAAAAATGTGAAGTAATTGTTTTTTCTGTCTTCCAAGATGATTAACTATCAACGGGTTTGTCTCTACAAGCAAGTAGAGATGGCCTAATATCCCACTAGGACTGCAGTAGTGTCATCCCTCCAGGTTGAGCGCCAATAAACTGTGTACATTTCAGCTGGCAAAGCTGCTTATGCTTTGCAGTATGAACAGTTAGATCAATCATCCATTCTGTTTTTTCCTTTTAAATTTTGAAAAAACAACTAACTGCAAGTCCATATTAGAGGTAATAGCTAAACATTAAAAAATGTACCAAAGCACAAGATAAATTAGAAAAGGAACAAACAAACAGCATTATCAATTATGAATCAGAATGATTATATACCTGAAATCTGACCGTGAAAGAAGGCTACTGATAAGTGAAAAATCAAATACATTCTGCAGAAGGTCTTGCAAAACTGTCAATGTGAAAAAGAATACAATTGTTCAATAAAAGCTTTCAATTCTCTATGTCAGGCTGCTCACCTCCATAAGCTCCAAATAATCAGCTACTGGATCAACTACCTCTACACTAAAAGCTCCGTAGTCTATGAGACCAAGATGAGAGAGATCAACATCGGGAATGTCTCCCATTTTTATTTCAGAGATCTGCATGACACTAAGGCAAGTCAAATGGAGATGCCAAACTGATTAATTGTTCGACCGGATTCAAATTGTTCTGGTAAAGATTAACACAACCGGACACCTCAGCAACATTTACTAAATAAACATAATCTGACAAAGTCTCTCTCGACAGAATGTCTTTTCAGCAAGTCATCACTTGGGGATGCACTGATTTAAGTTTTCAGTGCTCTTTAACAAACAACAGCACCCCAAATAATAGACTAGGTCCTTCATTCTCAAGAGTATCAACACAGTGTAAGCAGAACTTACTGAATTGATTAATTCTCAGGATTTTAGAAAAATGAAAAAAGACTAATCATTGCTAATGAGTATCAAAACAATATATCTCTTTATTCCTCAGAGTATTAATACCCATTGTTTGATAAATGTCCATAATCAGTTGAACTCAATATCATTTGACCAATCCTTTTTCTTATCGTGAATGTTGAGAATTTAACCAAGAATTTTCTTTCTTTATCAAGAATTAAATGAATGTTCGCTACTAAGAAATCCACTTTAATCATTTCCTTTTTCTAATCGATGAATAGATATCTTCGACTTAGATGCCTCATATTTTGTTAAGATAAATGGATGGATAGATATCATACTGATGATATCAATAAAACTGGATTTTTAGAAACCATTGTTTATGAAAGCAAGCACATCCTACTAAAATCAGCTTAGAATGAGACAACTCTATGCAAGAACAGATACATACAGAAAGTGTGTTGCCATATATCTTGTCAGTTATTGACTCAGGTGCAGGTTGGCCACTGCTATAATTGAACTGAAATCAAAAGACCCATTTAATATTAGTAGAATATGGTGTTGTAGAGATTAAAAGAGATCTATGATCAGCATGCTCAAAAATCATTAGTTGCTAGAAGAATATATATGCAGAAATTTGAGAAAGGCTCATGCATGATTACTGAGAGTCTTAATACACCTTGATTCCCCAATCATAATCGGGACCACCAGGATTGTGGCTTGCACTCATTACAAAACCACCATTAGCCTGTAGTGACAAGATAAGTAGAGCACATTAAGATTTACAAACTAGAGCACATATAAGAAAGGATTAAATAAAATAAAAAAGAGAGGAGTCATTATTGCCTTTCTCTTCCTTATTACAGCAGAAACAGCTGGTGTTGACATTATACCATCCCTGCAGTCACAAAATTTAGCTCTCTACTAATTATTATCTGAAGTCAATACTTTTCAATAAACCTAAAGTTTTTGTGAAAATGAAGGGTTAAGAAAATCAAAAGAGTGTCTGAATGCAGTACATATGTTGAGTGGGTAAATTTACACAAGTAGGACCACGACTAGCAATTGCATTGGGCTAAGCCTGCTCATAGAGTAACTTATAAATTGGAAGTTTTCAACCGTACTAGAGCACACCAATTTTGATATGCAAGAGATGGCCTTCTGAAAGACTAAACAATACCACTAATATTAACAAACAGAAGTTTATATATGCTCTCTTTTAATAACAGAAACATTGGAATATTCACAAAACAAAAAGAGGAAAACCAACTGCACAAACGCAATTCATCTACATTGAACTAAGAGCACTTAAATGAAATAAACTCACTTGCCAACCAAGACTTTTCCAACACCATTACCAGCGGCAATTTTAATAATTATCTGCATCAATTTAGCCACATCAGCATTGGGAACAACGCAATAATGGACTTCTGAAAATGTCAATCAATCTTAAATTTGAATACCTGCGCAGCCTCCCGGTTGAAATACCTACCATCACCCCCTAAAACCAAAACTCCATTCTTGTAATCCTCAGGCGGCAATGAATCAAATAATGCCTTCGATTCACAAACAAACCCCTCATCAGACACAAGCACAAATAATAAGCACAATATGTGTCCACACGCTTTATCATCATAAACCACTAATCTTGCAATTATGTGCCAATAAATCATTCACAGCTTCAGAATTTAAACTGTCAAAAACCTGAATCCAATTGGCGAGGTAATTTTCTTGCATGAACACTTTCACCTAACAGCGGCAAAATTCAACCAATCAAATAATAATTCAAGCATCACTCTTCTCCAAACATGATCAACCAATGTGGCACTCATCAATAAACAATATGATAAAAAGATTGTACCTTTTTCCGAAGGCCGCTTGTACCAGTCTTCTGACCCTCAATTAGCTGCGTGGGTACAGTCTTAATCTGGGGAAAAAGAACATAAAAAGCAACAAAGAACACCACTTGGCTTCAATTCAGCCCAAAAAAGCTAACTCCCCACTTCAATATAAGCACACACAACGCATAAATTCATGTAGCTGACAAGTAAAATCGACCTTGAGTTCCTGGGATTGAGCAACAGTTGGGGAAGGAGAACTGGATGCAGAGGAGGCCTTAACCGAGACAGAAGAGACAACTGGTGAAGCATTCTTGAAAGAAAGGTTGGAGAAAAGTGGAATGGGGTTGAGAAAAGAGATTGATTTAATGGGGTGGGAAAAAGTTGAATCATTTGCACTAGAATGCTTGAATTTTCTTGATAACAAAGAGGACGGCTTTGAAGTTATGGAGTTCAAAGCCATGTTAATATGCAAGCGTTGCAAAAGAATCAAGAAACTATTGTTTAATACAGGGTTCTTGAAATCTTTTTCTGGCTTTTCGTTTTTTCTTTGTGAAATGTAATAGGAGTGGAGTCTAGGAGTGGTGGTGGGGGAGGAACATGATTAAGAATTTGAGGTCTTTAAGCAGGGTAGGATCCGAGGGAGTGCATGTGCTTTGATTGATTGTGGCTTTGGAAATCGAGAGAGATAAATTGGCTGCCACATGTACGTGAGATTGCTTTTATCTCTGATTTTTTGGGCGCTACGGTTTTCATGTCACCTGCCCCACGTGAACTGCTTTCGTGATTTTCTTCAATTTAGTTGACACATTTTATTGTAAATTTCTATTATATATTATATGCACACATAGAGGATTTACCATATTTTTTAAATATATATTTAAATTTAATCAATATAAAATATAATACAAAATTACAAATTTCTTTAACTTCACCTGACTGAGGTATGCTACTCTTTAATTAAGTCTTGTTTCAAGCTTAGGGCAGTTAGCATTATTGTCCAAACCATTAGAGTGCCATAGCATATAAAGTAAAAAGAATTCAACAAAAAATATCATCTCAAGAATTATGCATAATTTTTTAATGGATTAGTATAATACACTTGATTTTGTCCAAACCTATTAGATAAAAAATGATGGATGGAAAATTATTATTCATACAATTTAATAATTAATAATAGACCGAATAGAAACTATGTCCAGAGACAATACATGAATGTATAAATCATTTTTTTTTGCTATGCATATTATATTTCCATAATGAAGAATCTAATAATACAATTTGATTGAATTTAAATTAATTATAAGTTAATAGATTACACATAATAACCAATCAATAGATTACACTTATCATGGTTTCTACCACACCGTACATTCTTTAAATTCTCTAAACAAAGAATCCCAGCTACACAAGTAAAAACAGAAAGAAGAAGAATTAAGACACTTAAATTCCTAGGTTGCTTAAATTATATTCTTTTACCACTTTTAGGACCAAAGTGAAATTTCCTCATTCTATTTTTTAATCAGAAGGAAAACCAATAGATCCCACTTTGGCCCCAAAAGTTACTGAATATTTCCAATTTAGTGAAATAAAAAGGGTGAAGGAATCTGTTAATTAAGGCAGGTCGCACGAGAAAGTAGAAACCATTGCTACTCGTTCTTTTGCTACTTTTCTTTGCGCTTGTCAACTTCAAGAGCCCATCTCCTCCAAGTTTTCATCTTTCATCCCCAAAACTCAAAAAGTTTTTCTCACTCTTCGTATTTAATAAAGCCGCCAACAACTCTCTCTCTCTCTCTCTCTTTCTCACTCTGTGGTGTGTGTGAATTCTTGCCGATATACTCAAAATTTCTTTTGTTTTCCTTCGGCTTTGATCACTGATTCAACATGGCTGAAAATCCCATTTCAGGTTCTTGTTTTCTCATTGCT
Source organism: Paulownia fortunei (assembly GCA_019321725.1). Taxonomy (NCBI): domain Eukaryota; kingdom Viridiplantae; phylum Streptophyta; class Magnoliopsida; order Lamiales; family Paulowniaceae; genus Paulownia; species Paulownia fortunei. Next base: position 14,115,280 of record CM033124.1, read on the forward strand.
TTCTCCCTACATGATTTGTCTGATGTGATGCACGATGAATTGTCCATAGAGTAACAGTTTCATGTTCTTGCACATGGGGATGAATGATGACATGGGATTTGATTAAAGATCGGATTTAGTTATTGTAATGACTGTTTATAGTTTATACAATTGATTTATGATTTCTAGAATATGGGGTTTCTTGATTTGCTTATGGAATGAGCGTTACATGTTGAATTAAGTTTCTCTTTCTTGGAACTTTATTAGGATTTCTTAAGTGTTCAATCTTGACCAAGATACCAGCTTTCTTGGATGATCTTTATGTGTAATTTCATATTTGGTACTTTAGTTCCTAATTTTAATACATAATTATACATAATTGCATTTCTATGGTAAACTTGAAGTCTTTTCTTGGTATTCAGAGAAAGACGTCATCTTAATGGATTAGGCTTTTGTATCTGCTCCTCAGGTTTGCTGTATTGCGGTCAAGATCAAAACTAATATGGTTGAAATTGATCTATGCATATGTATAGCTGTGGAATAAAATGGGCTTCTAAAATCAATTATATTGCGTTTTTATTGATAAGTCAATTGTTGAATAAGTCAATGGGGCCATGTTGTTGCAATTTTTATTTTTTTATTTTTGCGAAAATAGATTTGAACAAATGTTATAAGATGGAAGAACAGAATGATAATATATTACAAGTTCTTTTGTTCGTAATCTTCAACCGGTTGAATCATTTTTTCCTGGAATTTTGGAATCTCAGTCATTGAAATGTGGATCAGAGAATAATTATCATCATTTGCATGCATTACAGTTTCACTCTGTTGGTCCATTTTTGCTTTTTAATTCTGTGCTGTAACTATACTATTCACTTGTTTTGTGCCATGCTTATGGATTAATTTGACACTTTATAGGTGATTTTAATAGTCTTTCCCTGAATAAAAATGGAGGTTCAGTGGAGGAAAGCCGTCTTGTTGTTTGCTTTGGGGAAATGTTGATAGATTTTGTGCCTACAGTTGGTGGAGTTTCACTTGCTGAAGCTCCTTCCTTCAAAAAAGCTCCAGGTGGTGCTCCTGCTAATGTCGCTGTTTGTATAGCAAAGCTGGGAGGTTCTGCAGCTTTTATTGGAAAGGTACATTTCTTTTCTTCCCCTTTGTCTCTTTAAGTTTGTTGAAATAACCAGTTGTGTTCTCCCGAAGTTGTCTTCTTTTGACGCTAGTATATACCTTTGAGATGTAGGTCATCTCCTTTTTAATCTTTCTGGGAAAAGGTGTGACATTGCAGATATATTTGGTCCTGTTTTTATGTTGTTTCCAAATTTTAAGGGATCTAACAAACTGACTTGATATAAGTAGTTTTCCTTCCTCAACATGTTTATATTTAACTGTACAGTTAAGTGTTGTGTGATAAGAAATAAAGACCACATCTTAGAGCATCATTTAGATGATGAGATTTGGTTATCTTGTCCTTGGTGTCTCTGCTTGTAGCTTACCTTGAACAGTTGTATACCTTGGTGACGTATCTCATAAAGTATTTACACCCCTGTGCATTTCACTCTGTGCTTATCATGAGAATTTACCTTTAATTACATGTTCACATAAATAAATTATCCAAAATCTATCATCTGTATATTTTTATCACCATTCATTGGTGAATCTGTCAGTCCACTGGAGGATTTTGAGTTCAAATCTGTTCACCATTTTGCATTGTTGCCCTCTCATTCATATCTTAGCTTGATTACTAGGATAGTTGACCATCCTTCTAGTGCTGTGCGTGTTATAATGATTCTCACACTGTCATCTCTTCCCTTTTATTATTCTGTTTGAATTCCTGCATTTGTTTGTCTTTTTTCCTCAAAGTTTCACTTGCAGGATCTTATACATTATGGGATACTCCTTTTTCTTATCCGAACTTAACTAAAATCAAGTATTTGAAAATCAGTAGTATTTGTATGTCAGGTAGGCCAGGATGAGTTTGGCCATATGCTTGCTAACATATTGAAAGAAAACAAAGTTGATAATTCTGGTGTGCGATTTGACCCCTATGCAAGGACTGCACTGGCATTTGTCACGCTCAGAGCAGATGGCGAGCGTGAATTCATGTTTTTCCGTAATCCAAGTGCTGACATGCGTTTACATGAGTCAGAACTTGATGTAAATCTTGTTAAGAAGGTGCGATTTTCTATTCACGATGCACAGACCATGCCTGTTCAGCTTGATTGTTTGTGTCGTTCAACAAGTTATATATTGAATACAGGCTACCATTTTTCACTATGGTTCAATCAGTTTGATTGAAGAACCGTGTAGATCAACACAACTTGCTGCCATGGGCATTGCCAAGAAATCCGGTAGCTTACTCTCTTATGACCCAAATCTGAGATTGCCCTTATGGCCTTCGGAAGATGCTGCTCGGAAGGGTATAATGGCCATATGGGATCAAGCTGATATTATCAAGGTACAGCCTATAAAAAGTGTGTCCAACTTGGAAAGCTTTAGAGGTCCTGCCATTGATAATATATATTTACATGCTCATATAATGTCACAGATAAGTGAGGATGAGATTTCATTCCTGACTGAAGGTGATAATCCACATGATGATAACGTGGTGTTAACAAAGCTTTTTCATCCTAATCTACGTCTTTTGCTTGTAAGTGAAGGAAAGGCTGGCTGCAGATATTACACAACGGTGGGTTTGTGAAATTCCATTCTTTCTGCTGATATTCAATGGATTTATCCTTTAGTGATCTAAGGTTCTGGACGTACTAAGCCTATATGCTGCATTGTTGTCCCCTTCCCCCGTTCATCCCTTTCTGATTTAATTTTGAGAAATCAAAAGGAAGTTCTGCACATATTTAGTTATTCGATTATGACTGTGGTATGTTTCTGATGACCCAAATTTGAAGGCTATACATTTGAGAAACGAACCTATACGAAAAAACTTCTCATGGCTGCGTGGGCAGATCAGATGCAAATTATCAAGCTTTTATTTGCTTGCATGAAGTTGAAATAATTATGTCATATATCCTCTATGTTGAATGTTTTTTCCCTTTTTAGTTATGAACTCATTGATATTAGACAAATTTCTGCGCAGCAATTCAAGGGAAGAGTTCCTGCTGTTGAAGTCAAATCCGTTGACACAACTGGTGCTGGTGATGCATTTGTGGGTGCCATACTTTATTGTTTGGCCTCAGATGTGAATCTTTTTAAGGTAGCAGCTGCAACATACCTATGTTATAGTAATTTTTATCCAGTACAGTTTTGCTTAACGTTAGAAATACCATCTGTTGCATCATCTTTCATACTGCTTAACACACACAAACTTCTTATTTCTTCCTCATTTTATTTACCTCTTATTTGTGTTATACTTCTAATTTTCAAATCAAACCCTTTCATTGGGAGTGAGAGTTGGAATGAGAAGAAATGCTAGCCTAATTTTACTTTTATAGAACCCCTGTTTCTCGGTAAATTAGAATTTTTCCACTGTTGATGGTTCAAGTTGAATATACTCTCAGCTGGACTCCTGATAGTAGAGCAGCTGGTAAGTAGATATTTGTTCCCTGATATTAAATTTGTAGTGTACGTGGCTTAAGGACTTCAAAAAAGAAGGTTCTAGCATCTATTGAAAACAAAATCTGTATGAACGGAAAATTTTCTCATGAGGCATATAGAGTGTCACAACTTAATACTCCATCAATACTTTTCCGTATAAAAGAAAGAGATACAATGACAGTATAATCCAAATTGAATCAAGTAATACATTTAGCTTTTTTCTGGGAGAAGGATAAGAGAACACTTGCTTTTCTTGCAAGTAATCACCTTCCATTTAATTTCTCTGATTGAGATCTTGGTATCTCTGTGCTCAGGTGCTCAAATAAACACTCTTCTAAATTTCATGATTGGTGTGAAAAATCAATGGGTCTAATGGATGAAAATGTTGTGATTAATCAAATCTATCAACGTCTTAGATTTGTACATGAGCAGGAGAGTGGGCCAGCCCCTTTTGTTTCATTTATAGTAGATAATATTGCTTTCTCTTCCTCGGAATACCCAAAACAGAAGCTTATTTCCATAGTGAGCCGAAAGTCCTTGGTTTTCTCCATTGTGTTTCTTTGTGATGTTGGAAACCAACCACACAGACCTCAGTGGATTTTACCTTCTGCATCAGCTGTTTTCATCTAGCTATTCCTCTTGTCTTCTCAGATAATACGATGGAAAGTTATCCAAATTCATTTCTTAATTTCGTTGCTTCAAAACCCGAGTAAAATTTCAGGTCCATAGAGAAGGAATTGACAATTAGTGTGATCAAGGACTAGAAAGTACTATAAGCTCCTAAGCCGTTTGGCTTCATTATGTAAAGGCTATCTGTGACTGTTGAGTTTAACTTTATGCTACAAGTTTCCATTATTCTGATACAAACTACTGGCAGGAGGAGAAGCGGTTGAGGGAGGCTCTCTTCTTTGCAAATGCTTGTGGTGCCCTCACAGTGACAAAGAAAGGCGCGATTCCCGCCCTACCTACAAAAGAGGCGGTCCAACAAATTATAAGAGAAGTCTCTGCATGAGAAGAAGAAACAAAATGCAGTAAATATCTTCCCAGTTTCTACTGTAAAAGCCTAATGTAATCTGGAGTCAGCTGCTACGGCAATAATTAGCTCTTTCTTGCTACTGATTGTATCTGAGTTCTTGTAGTTGTGAATGAAACATCAACCAGGTGATGTTACAATAAACAAAAATTTTCCACATCCTGAAATTTTGTGGGCTGATCACTTCTATGCTGAAGCCAACTCTGAAATTTTGATCAGATGAGGGGAATCCAGTTAGATGGGAAATTAACAGCTCTGTGTTGCTATCTGATCCCATTTAGCCAGAATTTGTAGTACAGAAAATATGCATTTTTTGTGTTCAATTAGTTTGAAATTTGGATTATGTCATTTGTCAATCCTTGTACCCATCATTGTTTCATCTTTTTTATTGGCATATTATAGTGACAGAATAGAGGAAATAAGTTTGCAGCAACAACTTGATTAGATTAGGCATCCAACTCTTTCTGTTTTTAATAGTCATTATTGAACATAGAATTTATGATTCTACTGGGAAACTGTTTGTGATGGGTCCGGTTTAAGAAAAGATATATATGCATTTCACTACATATTTTATATTATGTATTTATATGTGTGTATGAGCATATGTGTGTATGAGTGTGGAAATATAAGGTGAGATGTATATCCAATGTAGATTATCGGGTGTAATATTTATATGATATATTTTTTTGCTTAGCAGTTAAAGTGTATTGAATTAAAAAAAAAAAAAAAGGAGAATTTCTTAAGAACTCTTTAAAATAATTTTTTATATTCAAATTTATTGAGTGATCTTTTCCTTTCAAAATATCTCAATAGTTAATTTTTTGATTAAATTAGGAATTTGATGAGTGATTTCTTCTTTTTTTTGTTGTTAATATTTTGACTAAATTAACTGAAACAACAACCTATTATGTTACATGAACACAAATATAACTAATTTTGGACTTTTTTTTGGTAAAAAAATAATAAATTAAATGAAAGATCTAACAATTATCTTAATCGAACAATTATACAAATTTAAAAGCAAATTCTGCGATTTAAAGTCATTAGAAATAGAAAACGTTGTAACCGAAGAAATCGTTCTGTAATAAGTTTTCGGGAGTTGCAACCCGTCACGTTTCTACCACGATATTTTCCCCTGGTTTCCGCCGGAAATTACTCCGTCGCTAATACGGCACAAATTCAGCGGCGGAAAGAAAGTTCCACCCCCTTAAGCGAGCCGACGCCACAGAAACCAACGTGCATCCCGAATTATTACCAGAGGCTTGTTTACTGAAATCAAATATCTTTTGCCCCTCTCTCTCTCTCTCTAAAATTTGGACTCAATTGTCTGAGAAGAAAAGCTGGGTGCTTGATTGCTGAGATTTGTTTCCTATGGCGACAAATCCGAACCCGAGTCCGAACAACAATGCGGGTTCATTGTTGCTTCCGGAGATCGGGCCGGATGGTTTGGCCCGAGAATCTCCTGTCATTGCTTACACCGAGAAGGTCAGTTTTTTGGAATTTTAGTTTACATACTCATTGGCACCTCGAATCATGAAGAACTGATCTCGGTAATTTTATTTTATTTTATTTTATTTTTTTGGGTTTTCAGATAATCGAGGAAGAGCAGCTTCAATTGAGGAAGTACGTTGACTTTCATTTCCTCCTTTCAACAATTCCTGTTTATGTTTGGTTTTAATGAAATAGTCTTTGGTTGGAGTTTGTTATAATTGCTTTGAATTGGTTTTTTGAGTTTTAGCTTAAGTGAACATTTAGTGGCCTCAACTTTCCAAAGTCTTTCTGTCGCGTATTTATTAAAGTTTGTTCTAGTTCAATAATGTTGCTCGTTTAGATGATTCTTTGATATTGCTTTGTCATAGAGAAAAAGTTCTTTGTTAACATGTGTGGGAAATTGTTCATCTTTGTTCAATATTTATTTAGATAGAGAGAACAATATTTTTTTGAATTGCAGGTATATAGTTTTTTGATTGGTAAAAATTGTTCTATAAATTACATGCTTTGAAAATATTCCGTGATGCTCATTCTTCGTTCTTCCCGTATCTGATCAACAATCTTATCTTGATTAAGACTTGCTATGCAAGCAAACTTAATGCTTGGCTGTGTAAATGTTTGCATGTTGATCTTCCAGTTTATTTGAGTAATCAAAAATTTATTTGAAGAAGAAAAGAAAAAACTGCATATACGAGGAGGATGCAAGCAAAATCAGAAGCTAAGAATTGTCTGTAAAAGGAAAAATCGATCCAGCTTTAGTGTTGCATGTCAGGATAGAATTTGGAGGGCCAGGACATGTGAGAAAAACAAAAAGTAATGATTGACTTTTGCGAATTCTTGATACCTTCATAAGTTTTAACCTTAAAAGGCAATGTGGTGTAAACTTCCACACCATTGTTCTCTAACTCATTGTAAATTAGTTTAAGTATCTCTGTCGAGCATATTTTGTTTGTGCTTACGGCATCACAGATGAAGTTAGGTCCCTGGTGAGGAATCACTGTACGCATTCATGGCCAGTAATGTTCAGAGAATTGAGGATAAAAATGTACTCATGATTCAGATGTTTTTGGGTAAGACATCTAAGAGGAGTATGAAAATGTGTGACTTAGGAAAATTCTTGGCAATTTATGACCTTGGAAAATCCTTGACTAGCAATTCATAGATAGCAAAATCTTGAGGTGCAAACAAAGTTTAACTGGAGCGAATACTAAAGTTGGGTGAGATGACCATATCACTGGAACGATATCAATTTATCTTTTTTCCTGCTAAAATAGTAAAATGTCACGACAATGAGCCACTGAAAGAGAATTTAAGCAAAGCTTCGGGTTCTTGATTGAAATTGGGGCATCTTTGAAAATAGGTTCTCCTTTATTTCCTTGGGGAACATTAAGACTTCGCTTGTGTTTTTAGATATTCCTCTAACACTGGATCAAATTTATTCTTGGGAAATGTGTACATTTTCTGGATTGGTTAATTAAACATTTAGATATCTATTTCATCTTATCTAGTGATCAAATAATATGTCGCATACATCTACTCAGGTACATTGAAGAAAATTATTCCAAGATTCGTGATGTTGAACGAGAATTAGGAAACCTCACTATGGAAATGAAGCTTACTGCTGGTCCAAAGAAAGCTGGTATGTGTTTGTTGTGCAGCATTCATTATGAATAACTTCCGACGAGTCTTCCTGAGTATTGTTTCATTTTTCTCTTACTCTATCAGCACTTGAACACATGCGGAAGAAAATAGAAATGTCAACAGAGAGAATTCGTGCTGCTAAGCTGAAAGAAGAACAAGCTAAAAAGGTATGCCTCTTTTTGTTAAAGAGCTGAGCTTGCTTCTTTGTCCAATTTATAAATACATTTTTTCAATTACGAGGTCCACGACACAAAGTAACACATGATACATTTCTTTATTTGCTTTTCGAATTACAGTACTAGACAAATGGCATGCCTATCTATTTCATTTAACCAATTTTCGGTTATAAGAAATATATATACTTACTTGTTTATGATTTCTCATTGAGATGAATGAGGTTCACATGCTCAGTCAAAGATCATTTGACAGTGACTGATATATTTTTCAGTTTGCATTAGTCAGCAACTTCTATTTTTGAGAGATTGAAATATCTAAGAACTGAAGTTTCAAACCGAAATACTGACTGAGAGAAGTGCTTCTGAATCCAATATAATATTTCTTGGAGACTCTAAAACGTGTTGCAGCATTATAAAACTTGAGTTGACTCGGTCTGACTTACTAAGTCAACTCGGATCGGCAAGTAGTTGGCCTTCAGCTAGTTTTGTTCGATCATTCATTTCATTCACTGATTTCATCAATTCGGCCGAGTTGGATAGGTTTGGAAAAATCGGAGAATCTATTGCAAATTTTAAATCTCACAGTGGCCATACATTTGCAAAAGAAACCATCAATCAGATCGCAATCACTCAAAATTTTCATTCATACTAATATATATGACTAACTTAATGCTCATACTCATATATATGAATTTCAAATCCAGAATGAATGTTGTATAGAAATACTTTTTGGGAGATGAATGAAAATCAATTTGCGAATCTGTTATGCAATTGTTTTCATAAATGCCACTACTCCAATCTCTTTGTTTTATCCATGGTTCGATTTTCGTAGTTCTTCTGTTGGAATTATCAATTGATGTTGGCTAATTTATATTTTAGAAACTTTCTAGCAAACTTTAAAAAACTGTTTTTTTTTTTTTTTTTTTTTTTTCTGCTTCTTCCACTGTCAGCTGACTAGAGGAAGAGCAAGAAATGGTTATGTACTTTTGCCATATGTACATATATATATATATATATGAATTATATTTCCGAACTTGACTTCAATTCTTGGTCAAAAATCACCGAGTTTCCAAAAATACTCAACTCAACTCAACTCAGATTTTCCTGTCTTGTCATTCTCTGTTTTTAAACCTTAACGTGTAAAAGCTCTTCAATTGTGCTGAGCTTATGTTTGAGTGGCACAATGTTGTATCTGGCTTTTTGGCAAAAAAATGGTGAGACTTCGTGAAGTGGATGAAAATTTTTAAGCACACATATCAGTCTTCGTAATTTACTTATATTTGTCAATATGTTTACTGGTAAATTTTCCATCTGAAAACACAGAATTTCACTGGATAATTAGAGAAATCTTTTCATTCTCTGTTTCTTCAATTTACATGATGGACATTGAGTTTCTTATGTTAGATCTTATCTCCTTTCCTACATTTATGTGTTTTTCTCTTTTCTTCTCCCAACAGTCTCAGATCAATCTTTTCTACTTTCATTAGTATCTCTAATAATTATTCTGCTAATTACTAGGCCTGGGAAGCAGCAGCAAAAGCTGTGCAGGATGAGGAAGCTATTAAACAGAAGCTTTGTGAAGATTTGAATAATCTGGTGATAAAAATTTATGGAGACATATCCTGTTTATTTTATTTTTCTTATATTAAACAGTATTCTTTTGCAGGTCCAGGAAAGTAGCAACGCCCAGTTTTCTAGACTGGAGGAATTGAAACGCCGTCTAGAGGCTTTGAATCCGAGCAGATCGTCTACTTATGTTCCCTCTGTAAGATTCCTGTGTACCTTCATGTAGGAATTTTCATAAGAATTTTGTTTGTCTATGCCTATTTTTTTTGTTCTCTCCCTGATGGTTCCTATACTTTAGCAGTGAGATACCTGCCAGTGAAGGAACAGGAAGATACCTCCCTAACAGCATGATATCCTGTTAGACGTCACTGTTTCTGTATGAGAATTTGCTAAATGAATATTGAATGCAAAAAACTTTCTCTGAAGACTCTGGTATAAAAGATGGATAAGAATTTCTTTTATACATTCTTTTTAGTTGCTAAGGCATCCTCATCCTTCTTCAAACTAAAACTACTGTACAACTTGAGCAAATATACTCGTATGATTTTTCTAGAATGAGTCTTTTTCAATTGTTTAATGAAGTTCAGATTGATATTAGTTGACTAGATTATGAAGTCTTGGATGTTTATTTAGCAAACCATGAGATTGAGAAACAATGCATTGTATGTGTGAAGTAGTTCTGTTTCTTCATAGAAAGTGACATATGAAATTTGTCCTAAAATGCACAAATGGGAAAAGAATGGAAAGTCATGAGTTAATACAATATGGTTTTAAACAACAATTCCATATCATATAGAAACTATAATTTTATTATATCATTACCACATATTATCATGTAGAACATGCTTATTATGATAATGTAGAACATGCTTTAATGATAACATTGTGATGAAAATACATTATATATTCATGAGGCACAAATAATTTTATAAAGTTTTTTATAATCTTTGTTGTTTTTTATGCCAACACCCATGTGAATTTTCATCCTATATCCTTCTTCCAACTATTAACCCTTTTGTCATGTCATCATTGGTAGATGAAATCCTATCGCAATAGTTAAAAATAGTCCCATAATAAAACTTTATACTACCATAAAACATTAAAAGCTTGAATTTATCTTTTATAATTTGTTATTAGACCTCTTGTTCTGATTTGTCCTTGATGTTGCAGTTTATTCCCAAATTTTATTCAGATTCAAGTGCAAATAAAATAAATGAAGATAAATACCATATCCTAACTCATTATTTTAACTTTATATGTTACGTGATTGAATTTTTTTGATTAGATAATGATTACATTTCCAACTGTTCATAAAAAATAGATATTCCAAACACGACTTTTATATAAATTTTAGTATGACATAGATGTGATCAAAATTTTCCCAAACTACCAGGATTACCCAAATCACAAATGAATTTTAGGACTTACTGAATAACGCCATTATTCTGAATTTGTTGGATTTTCGTAGGTTAATGTGCATCTTTCTTTTACCTCATTAATAATGGGAATGGCAGATATTATTGTTCGTTTTGATTAAATATAATGGATTTGTAGATATTTGATACCTACTTACAGACTAAGTTCGTGGGAGAGAAATTGCCCAAAACTTAAAATTGAGCAACACTCTAGTGAACATTTACTTACCTTGAGAAATTTTACGACTTTGGCCTAATTACCATGTTTAGGACGGGAATCAAAGACTGCCACAGCCTAGTATAAGCCAAGATTCTTCTACAGTTCCAAGTACATCGGAACCAGCCAGTATAGCAACGGCAACCATATTCAGTGCAGGTAATGCTAGGAACTCCACCATAAATGGCCAGAACCAACAGCTTTCTAACGACGGGGAGGGAAGAGGGAAGAAGAGAAGTTCAATTCAAGGAAGAGTTAGGGGAATAGGAGCAGTACCTAAGGGTAGAGGTCCTGCAGCACCTGGTTGGACTGGGGCTGGTTTTGATGTGGATGGTAGAGGTTGAGAGCAGCATTCAGTGAATATCTTCCCCGTTATAAAATTGTGGCTCTGGAAATATACTGCTGTATAACCAGATGTTTTGCTTATCCAATTTTTTCATTATTTTATTGGATAGATTCCCATCCCTTATCATCATAACTTAACAGGTTATTTTTGTCAAATCTCAGTAATAAAAGTTCTTTTGATTCCATGAGAATTGACTTATCAAACATCATAAACTTGTTTGTAACTAAACAAATGAAACATTTATGAACTCGATTTGTAAGTCGGTATTAACTTCAACTGTGACCTTGTCCTTTGTTCTGATACTGCTTGAATTTGTTCAATATTAGCCCTGTTCGATGTAAACATGGTATCATCAGTTATCACCTTATAGAATCTGTGTGTATTAAGAGAGATCTCATGATAATTTGAAGATCATACTGTGAATTTTAAGTTTTCTTTTTGTGGTAAGGCTGGACCTTGCAGGAATGACGGATTCAGATACCTGTATATATTAAACAAAAGATTTGGTAATAGGTAAAGATCCACTGAGTATTTTGAAATGCCTTGCATGTTTAAACTGTTATCAGTAATGATGACCATCAAAATCTGCTGCAGATGTGTTCATTTTCTGGCCAACAAAGTTAACAGAGGGCCTATTTTGTACCATTACTTGGAGTTTTATTATGACACAGGCATTTCTGCAGGGGTTAGATGGATCCAAATTGAATAGCTTGTCAGTCACATGGTTTTTATTGTAGCTGAAAACTTATGATATAGATTATGAACCCGTACTTTAGCATAAATGATTCCATGATGGTGATTTTGCCTTCTCCTTGCTTGTCCTGGTTTCTACCTACCAAAACTTTTGAACTCTTCATGTCGATCGATCTACTAGTCAAGTAGGTTTGTGGAACTTTGGATCACATATGATGATATCAGCATTTTACTGTATAATACGTGCTTGAATCAAGCCTCGACGGTGCATGCTATTATGTTCAACCTGGTGAAAAATGGAAACTGGCAAATTTGGGCATTGGTGTCCTTTTCAATTGCATTATCTTGCAAGCCCTTTTCAATTGTGAAACTCTTATCAGGTGACTTGGGATTTAAATTTGCCATCATTTTCTTCACCTACTCTGCTCAGAAATTTTAGTTGCACAAAAATGATAGCCTTTCTCAAAAGAGCTGGAGTATCATTAAATTGTGGGCAGTCAGGGTGACCATTTCTTGGATCTCTTTCCATCATTAATGTTGACCCCCTTCACCAATTGATTGTTTTTTTGCCAAATTATATACCAACATACGCTCAAAATTCAAATTGATTGCTTTGCATTTACTTGTGCATGTACATATTGCCATTCTCAATTTCTCATGTACATTTACTTTAATGCCCTCAATTGAGTTTCCCCCTTCGTTTGCCATACCACAGGTGCTATTTTGTTATCGTATGTGGGGGATTTCATTATTGCCAGTTGCAAGAGACTGATTAAATTCTGTGAATTTTGCATTTTATATATGCAGATGACCATTTCAATCTCTTTCATAATGTGGGACACCATACATTATGTGGCGTCCCACGACTATAATTATTTCAAAACTCGTAGATTATGGGATCCACTAGGTACATCTCTTATTTCAGTATGAATTAACCCATAGGACCAATATTAATACGTTTCCTTCCTACGCAAAATTCTAATTAAAATTCAATTAATACCTTAACAAATATGAATTTATTTTCTTATCATTGATTTGAAGGGCCCGTCTTTTGTGGGCAAAGGAATTGGCATATGTGCATTATGGAATTTAGAGTAGGATTTCCGAACTACCAAGAGCCTGTTTGGTTTTACTTTCAAATTTATTTTTATATTTTTAGCATTTTCAAGTAAAAAATATAAATTTTTGTATAAAAATAAATGAAATGGTGTCTTTTGAAAATAAAAAATCACGAACACTAAATATATTTTCAAAATATGTGGTATGTAGATACACAAATATGCTTGTCTTTGTGAAATTGGTCCACATACACACATTGAATTGAATCAACACATGCAAGAAAAGATCAAACATATAAAGTAAAGAAAATAGTAAAAAGATAAGTATACTGTATCTGATATGATATGATAATTTAACAGGGAATGATGGCTGGCGCTATGATATTGGTGGCCATCAGTCAAGGCTGACAGAAGCTTCAATAATACTCCATCTTACAAAATATTTATTTTATTTAAATAAAATTTAAAAAAAATAGAATCTTTTTATATATATTAAGATAATTACTTTTAGTGGTCGAAACTTTATTTTAATTGAAAAAATATATATATATTTTTTAAAAAATCTTATTTCGAGGAAGTACTGGAAAACATGAGACCCCATTCTTCTTGATCGTTTTTCGTCTGAGAAATCATGATGTGCTTATTAAATATATTCCCCTCTCTTGTTCTTCTTCTGCACTGACACATCTCCATGGATGCTGAATATATTAGTATATATATAGTTAGGGCAGATGCAGGTTTCCGTTGGAAAAAAAACATATATATAATGCTGGAATCACTGCATTTCTGTCTGGTCGGCTTATCTGCGAATTTCACATGGGGGATCATTTCCCTCCTTTATAAATTCATATGCAAATTCAAATCAGAAACGTCCAATGATTTAAAGCCCCTTTGCTTTTATTTTCAATGAGTTGAAAATATTTTAATTAAGTTTTCGGGTAAAAATATTAAAATATATTTGGATTAATTATATTTTTATGTTGGCTATATAAATTTGTAAATGATAATTTATTTAATTTATGGTATTTTTATAAAAAAATAAAGAAAATACGTTAAATGTTAGTAGGTTTGAAAATATATTTAATAAGTAAATTTTTATTTTCAAGTTTGATCAGATATTTTTTTTAAAATAAAAATAATGGATATTTTTGAGAAAAATGGATAACATAAATACATGTTCAAAATTTCAAATAAAAAGATTAGAAAGAATAAAATTTGGATGGTGCACTATGATAAAATTATGTACAATTTATCAGTAATCCGATTTGATGAGTACTTCACTATACGAAAAGTAGTATATTCATTTATTACTTGTATTGCAAATCATATTTTTTTTATTTATCGTGTTACTTTCACATTATTATTCAAATTTTCTATTGTGATAATACTTTTTTTTTTTTTTAAATTATGATACACATTTACATGAGCAATATGTTGGTTTTCTTTTACTTCCCTCTTCAACCATAAAGTTAAAGGGCTTCTTCACATGAAAGTAAATTACATTATTGGACAAATATAGACACATAAAAGGTGAAAGGGTACATTTACAAAATAGAGTTTATGAGAATAAATCAGCTTTTTATCCTTTCTACTATGGAGTTTCTTGAGACTAGACTACTAACATTTATTGGTTGCTAGCTCACCTTTCCATAATTTGGGAATCATATCCTTATGATTCTCCATTTTGATGCCCACTTTTTATGAAAAGTGATTGACATAGAATCCTCTTGTTATTAAGGTCACATGAATAACATTGGCACTACATGAAAAGTTCACAAAAGTTTTTTGAAAATTGATCTTGTATTTATCTCTCTTACATTATTTGTTTATGTATATAGCAAAATACATCTATGTTTTATTCAATGCATACATATAGTATTTATAAGATCATTTAATATCTTTTATTATAATACTGCATCGCATCTTGTATTACATATCACCACATGCACTTTACGTACTTAAAATTAATTATATACAAACTCAAAATTGCAATAAAAGATCTAAATTTCTATAAAATGGACATTAAAGTTGAATCCATCGATAACTGCAATAAAAGATCTAAATTTCTATAAGACGGACATTAAAGTTGAATCCATCCATCCATTCGTACATGTACATTGAGTGCAACACAACAAAGCATAATAATATGAATAAGATATTAGAATGTCTCATCATAAAAAAAAATTACCAAACAAAAAAAGAATCGGTCTCAATTCTAGTTTTAATATTACAGAAATTCTTGTTCAAGGTTAGACACCTTCATATTATTACATGATAATTGAAATAATACTTATGTTGTGATTGGTATTTTTTTTTTGAAGTGTTCAAAAGTGATACGATAAATATTAATTCGCTTGTTATGTGATTCAGTCAAATTATATCTGGACTAAAAGTTTCCCAATACTACTTACTAAATTACATCAAAATTTTGACAAAAAAGTTCAAAACATAAGAAAAAGAATTCTTGAAATTAATAACACCAAAACACACAAAAAGAAAAACAAAAAATTTGCCCATGTGCGCCCCTCCTAAAACTAAAATCTTTAATTCCACACTCTTTTCACTTTATACAAGTCTGGTAGACCTCTTCTCCACGTTGGATGATTCCCACAGAACCAAACTAATGGCATCTCATCACGTGAAAGCCCCCCACGTGACTTCTATCGGGTTCTGTCTCTGTTCCTCCTCCGTACGGACGCCGACCATCGCCACCGTTTCACGCACTAACCACTCCACGATTTCACCTTCAATCTCACACACTAGGCTCTCCCCTTCCTCCTCAAAAAACCCGTTTAATGGCGACTTACACAAATCTTTATCTATCAAAGAATCAATATCTTCAAGAACCTGACAATTTGCAGCCGGAAAGCTCTCTATTTTCTTGCACAATTCATCAACCAAAGCAAAATGTTCATTCCCAGTAACGGGAGAAACCCACGGCTTGAAATCCAAGTGGGGTCTTAAGATTTCAGACAAAAGTTCATCTACTAGCTGGAAAATCAGCTTCCTGTTGCACCGGAGGCTTAAAACGGCGGAAGCGGGGCCGGAGGCGGCGGCGCTGGGGTGGAAGAGTTCGAGGTAGTAGAAAATTGAGGGGTCTAGAGGGTGTGAAGGGGTGTGCCATTTCCCTAAGGTTAACGGGGTGACTTTGTCGATGATGCCTGTGCGTTTTAAGATTTTTTCGATGTAACATTTGTACTCCGCCGCGGCGGCGGCGGAGGCAGTGGTGGCGCAACCGTTAGTGTTGTCTGGTGGGACGTTTTCTGGGACAGTGAATATTTTATCAGGTTGCAGGGGCAGCTGCTTGTACGAATGGCTCGCATTACTACATAACTGTGTGTTCCTTTTCGATGAAAGAGCATCTGATACCTGTGACTGCATTTTCACCCACGCGAAATTAAAATTAAAGACCAGTAATTGACAGGGATATGACAGTGACATATATTTTTGGATTTTCTGTCTTATTCATTTTTGGTGTCTACTTATTTATTTTCTTATTTAATACAGCATAGTTTCTAGCTTTTCTCATTTTATAATTAAATGATTTCTAATATTTTCATGATAAAATATATAAACTTCTAAGGTTTAAATCTTATTGTTTATTTGACACTCCTTTGGAACGAAAATTTCTAAGAAGCTTTTAGAGTTAAGCAGATAAAGACTAATACGCATGGCCAAACACATCTTTTTGACCAGAAAAGTGTAAATGTTCTTGAACATACGTATCATTTATGGTAATTTGTTATTTTAATAATGAAACAAAAAGCAAAAACACACAAGATAAGGCTTTATATGATTTCTTTTGATTAAGAACAAAAAAGAAAAGGAAAAAAGCCAGAAAAAAAAGGTGCAGTGAGATCAAACTTATGAAGAAAGTCAGTAGTCTTGATACCTGTTTTTGAGGTAATTTTGTAGCAGGGGGAGAAGGGTCTTTCTTGACTGGCAGAAGTGTGGGGCCACTTATATTGAGAAGTTCACTTGACAATGGAGCTTTCTTGGACTTCTTGTCTGTCAAGTTTGCTTTATTTGTTGCTGCTGGACGAACAAATGGCTCCTCTTTCTTGTTCCTGATGACATTTTCAGAAGTTTGAGGGGGTAA
The DNA here is from genome assembly GCA_019321725.1 of Paulownia fortunei. Lineage (NCBI taxonomy): Eukaryota > Viridiplantae > Streptophyta > Magnoliopsida > Lamiales > Paulowniaceae > Paulownia > Paulownia fortunei. The sequence goes on from CM033124.1 coordinate 14,132,546, forward strand.
TTTCTTCAGACGAGAAGTATTTCCACTCCCAACTTTCTTGCTATCCTTCAGCTGCTGATGCTCTTGAATGATTACTTGATGCTTAGGCTTCAATGAATTCAAAATCCCTTGTGACTGATAACCATCAGAAGATGTTGAAATTCTTGGACTTCCTGAGTTTGTGCCTGGTTTGTTCTTCTTGGTGTCCAAAAACCTGAGCTTTGGGGAACAAGATGGCGTAATTGATTGCTTACCATCAGGGCTGATTTCACCATCCAGTCTTGGCAAAACCTTGGAGTTTCTCATGGTGGGCTTGAGGAGAACAAGATTTTGATCCCTTCTGATTTCCTCTTTGTATCTGTTTGTGTTGGTGATATCAAGCCCAACTCTCCTGCTCACACTTTCTTTAACTTGCTTCACAATCTGCTTGGCATAATGCCCTGGACTTCTGTTCTCATCCTGTGGCTGCTGCCTGAATCTTCCCCTTCTGCCCACCATTTGAGCTCTGAGTGCAAATTCTTCGGTTATGTTCTCTTTGTTTATTTGGAGAGAGAGCCTGTGATATTCAACATCTGACCTTCTGGCTGATGATATTCTTGGTGTTTCTGGCAATGACCGGACACCAACAGTGATATCATCGTCAGAAAAGCATCTGCTTGATCTGCCCTGAAGAATATTTCTGTCTTTTCTTTGGTGATTTTTGTTGAAATGGGATCTTGTTTGGGGCTTGGAATTTGAACAGGAAAATGAAGGAGAGCTACATTCAGGAAGTAAATCGAGGCCCATGAGCCTTGCTACAAGATTTGGGGTCTTTGTACCTGGCGAGCTGCTGCTGCATTCTGAAGGGAAATCCTCTGTTCTTGATTTTGAAGCACAAGTTCTGATTTGAATGCCCACCACCTGAACAGATTTCCAAAATCTTGAGCCAAATATTAAAGACCCAACAATATCATAATTATGAGAAAACTCTCTCATCTTTCTTTATCTCCCTCTCTGATCTTTATGCATTGGAAATGGAAATGCCAATTATAATACTAATACCCTTTACCAAGAAACTGAAAATAACAACCACTACCACCACTACATACTGGGAAATTTAATTTTTCTTCTTCTTTCATGGTTAATGGCATTGAAGCAACCTTCATGGCTGCTGGCTCTTCTAATTCCAAGCTGTTTCTTGGTGCCTCTACTCCTGCATGAAAGGAAAAAACAACACATCTATTCAGGATTCCCACAGAAAAAAAAAAAAAGCCAAACATATTTATTTTGCTGTGTGTGTGTGTGAAAATGAGACCTTTAAATGTAGTGGCTTCTTCTTGAAGGAAAGGGCTGTCGGGCTGGAAACTGCAGGGATGCTGCTGGTTCAAAGGAAGCTGAAACTGGTGCAAATCAAAGAGCTGAAAAACAGCACACATGCAGCCAGCTGAAGTGCCTTCACCCTCTTTCATTTCTGCAGACAATCTCCCTCTCCTGGTGGAGACCCTACCCATTCCGCCGCCGCCGCCGACCCAATACAGCCACTCCCTGCCCATATGAACTTTCCTTCTATCCCACTACTTTTTTGTGCAGGAAACAAGCAATACTTGGAAAAAGAATATAACCCTTTTAAGAATATCAGGGTGAAAATGACACAACTGGTACTTCCTAACAAGATGAAAGCCTGAAAAAAGGAGACAAAAGAAAGCTACTGCTAATGCTTAACAAGCGAGAAATGCGGATCCGGGGATCACTACTCGGACCACATTTTGATTTGTGGATGAAGAAAAATTCAAGTTTTCCACACACACACAGAGTGTGTGTTTCAGTCTGCTAATCTAACAGTTTATTATTATATCACTCACTCCCACGAAGCAGAGGACCAGAGAACTCTCTCTCTCTCTCTCTCTCTTCTCTCTCTCTCTCTCTCTCTCTCTGGTTCTTGGTCTTGGTCTTGGGAATGGAAAGGATGACGAAATGACCACGCTCTCTTTCTTGGCTCTTTTTATACAGCAACGTGTGTCCACCATCTCCCTCCAGGATTTTAAATTCAAGGTGGTTTATTAGGGATCTGCAATATTATTGTAATGTGACTCCTCATCTTAATTACTGTTTTTGTTTTTGTTTTTGTTTTTGTTTTTTCAAATCATGATGTTTCATGGTTTTTAATCAATATTCCCTGTTCATGACCATTTATTAACCCCACCCCAGATAGATAATCCAATTTGAATCTATTAAATTGCCAACCCAATTTTTATTTCTTGATAAGTTAAAAAAGATAAGAAAAAAAATCATGAACATAACAATTATCTTTTGAATGTGATTATAGAGATATTATATTATTATATAATATTCAAATTGAATTATACCTACGTTAATAATAGATGAGTTAAGCATCAAGTGACTAAGAATATGCATTGCTTAGTTTTTTGTTAGTTTATTATATTATTATTTTTTTAATTTGCCATCATAAAAAGCTTCCCAATAGTAATATCTGTTGTGGCTTTTTAAATTGTTTTACTAATTTTAAACAAGTTTACTAAATCATTCATTATTATGATTTACAAATTTAATTAAAATAAAATTATTATCAACAAAGGTATAAAAAAAAGACTTTGGTCAAAATAATTAATAATTTGATTCTATAGTATAGCACATAGTACATTCATTTTGCCCTTAGTGAGGATCAAGATTTATGATTTTTTTTTGTAATTGTTTTTATACCAATTGATAAGAATGGTATTAAATCCACTTTATGTTGATTTATTATGATTCTCACTATTTATTATAAAATTTTAAGTGTAAGTAAGTGTTTTTCGAACTTTGCTAGGGTTAACTGTAGGACTTCCCTTCCTCGTCAGTACATACATATGATGTAGTCATGTTCAATTATATTTATCTTCCCTAAATCTACGTCTCATATAAGAAGTATTTGTCATTTGTCAAAAATTATTCGAAATTTCCTTTAGTTTTTTTTTAATATATAAAGGCATTTTTTATTATATATCGAATTACAACAATTTACGTTGAAGTTTGTTCAATATATAATTAGAAACAAGTAATTTATCAAGCAAAAAAAAAAATGTAGAAATACACTATACTTTCAAAGTCACTTTTAGAAGCAATACCACATGTAAACTCTGCTCTTTTGCTACTTTTTCTTTCCTCCTCATAAGAGCCAACTTACAAGTAAAGATGGTAATCTAGACTTTTCAAAAGGGGTTAGGAGAGCAAATTTAATTTTACCTATATATATATATAAAATTATTTGTTTTTTTATTTATTTATCTAAGAATATGAACTTTTTAATATTTTTTCTTCTAATTTTATTTTTTGGCAGAAAAATAAAAAGATATTTTGTGAATAATATATAAGGTGCTAGAAATAATGTGTGCTTAATTATTTCTAAGTAACATAACTTTTACACAAATGTTTGCAACATATGTACTTAGAAAAATATGAGATTTTGCTACACTTTTCAAATATTAAAAGTAATAATTTATAATATTTTCAAGGATGAATATACAATTGGACAGACTTTGGGGGTACTTCGTAATTCAGACAAACCCCGTTGTAATTTGTAAATTTGTTATTCACACAAAAAATTATGCATAGGGACAATTAAATTTGCTAATGTTTTCTTCTTCTATACAATAACAAAACAGAAAAAAAATATAATTCTAAGCTGATATCAAACCTCAAGAAAGATAATTGTAATTAACCCCCTATATTGACAAGGAAATGTCACTTATGGGCTTCAATATAATTTTTGCATGGACAAGTTGTTTCGTTCCGTGTAAGATATACTACACTTCAGAATATGTATTGAATATTTATCTCACTATATATTTTACATATATATTTGAATGTGTATGTGATTATGTGTAAATATATGATAAGATGCATGTTATTAAATGTAATATTTATAAAAATCGTACTGCTTCCGTACGTCTATAATTATTAAAATTAAGTTCCGAGGATAACTAAAAATACTTACCCCTGATCTGAAAAGGGATAATGATGGACCAAGAACAACAACTGGGTCGGCCATAGGATTGCCCAGAGCTTCGTCCTTGTAGTTTTATAACCTTAAGCACCGGGCAGACATTAACCCCCGACATAATCTTGTGACTTTGTTGTATTAATCAATGTTTTGGCACGCGTAATGACTAATGATTGTAGGATGTTATTGTGGTGATCGAGTGGTTTAGACCATACATTTTTCCATAAGGTTGGTTAGCAATAAAATTACTTTTTTGTAAAAATACAAGTTTTCCGTCTAAATAATGGAATATTAAAAAATTATTTTCTTCCAGGTCTCTCTCTAATAAAGGTAAAAAATTTAGATGATGGGATATTTTTTGATATATCACATTTGTCATGGGAGGAAAATTGAAATAGTATAAATCAGTACAATAAACTTCTCTAAGCGAGGATGAGTGTAAAATAATTATTAGAGAAGTTCGTTGTACTAAAATCTTACTTATGGGTCTTATCTGATGGACTTAGGACATGATATATTTTTTATTTAAAAATTATTGGATCAAAAGGGGTAGATGGTAAAAAATATCAACCTTTATAATTTGATGATCATTAGTGAATCGAGTGTGTTGCATTCAATTTATTGTTGACAATCCTCCAAAAAAATAATTTAAGTTAGCTATACGGAGACATATCTTGTGAAAATGTTTAATGCAAAGGGCAGTGCATTTACGAGTGTGGACAATTATATTAACCATGAATTCTAGTTACTATCTGAAGGAAGAGTAAAAACCAAATATCAGAATGTCTTAAAACTGTGCTCATAAATCTTGTACATATGGCTATTTAAAAGAGGAAGATATAACTGATGAATGCTTTTTGTTCGAATGATTCCCGACAAATAGTGGCCCTGTTCAAATGGATAAACTCCTCCTACAATCCTACTACAAGGACCATCCCACCTTGTGTTTTATTATTTATTTATTTTTTAGCAATTATTATTATTATTATTATTAAATAATCTATCCCAGCGAATAAAACCTTATTTGCATCTTCAAAGAAGCTGGACAACCCTCTTGCTTGAAATTAAATGTGTTATACTTTGAGCGAAATTATGAAATTTTTCAATAGTAATAACCATAATAATAGTATTTTTTTAAAAAAAATATACAAAATTAATTAATATAATAATACCATCTTGCATTATGCTATATCGGGTGGTGTGCATTGGATGTATATCTTATTATACATTTATACATATTTATAAATATATACATATGAGTATATATATAATATATATTAATATGTATATCATCGAGTATAGTATCTTTTACACTCATTTAATATATATTAGCAAAGAAAATTATAAATTGCCATCAAAGTGGCAGCAGCCGATGTATGTTGTCATTACTTCTCACAATAAGATAAAGAGTTTAAATTTACTTGGTTAATAGTACATAAATCAATCATAGCAGGGAATGAGTTTCAATGAAATAACATCTCGATAGAGTTATAATGATAAATTTGCCCCTTTAAATAATAATTGTGGTTAAATTAGAATATTGCACGGCTAATGCTTTAGGATCACATCAAATAACAAATATTATGTTGGTAGTTCATCTCCAATCTTTTTATTTATTAATAGAAAAGAAAAATTGTCTGATTGAACCAAAAAATTATTAAAACCCATTCCATGCCTTGTAACAACCTTATAATCAACGATGGTCTAACAATTTTTAATTCTTGAATCCCATATTTTTTTCAGATTACTAGGTATGTCCCATCACTGCACAAAAACTCTTAACATTTAGTCCTGCGACCATTGCTTTTGTGTCCTCTGATCCTAAGTATGGGTTCGTTTGTGTTTTTCCAAATGCACCTAACAATCAAAAATAGTCCCAGAGGCACTAACAATTAGAATTTCTCAGGGACCACTGTTCCCTTTTCCTGTTTTCCAGTTGTTTTGTTCATTTTAGATAAAATTAAAAAATAAATTAAATTATTTGATATCTAACTCAAAATCGATTATTAAAAATACGTTTGAGTTCGATTTGTTAAACATAACAAATTAAATTTGACCATAATTTTTAGCTCGATTAGTTCTGAAACTAGACTCGAACTAGATTTAATTGGAAAAAAATAATAATTAAGTGCGTGTAAAAAGATCAAGTTTTTTTAGTTCAATTTACATTCGACACAATTAAAACTTGTTCGAACTTGATTATATTAATAATTAAATTAAATTTATATACAATTTTTAAGCTCAATAAAAATTCGAATAAATTCGAATAATAACATACTCGACTCGATTCGACTCAATTCAATTCGGTTACACGATATTGACCGGTAGTATGTCCTTTAGCTCAGTGCCTTTGATGATTTTTTTATTTCCGTTCATTGCCCAGCTGCCTTGATTTGGATTTGTATAAAATCGTCACTAGCATCAACAATTTACATATGATCTTAATTTGCTTAATTTTTTTCCAACAGTTGGTCTAAGCTTTATTTATTGACTAATTAGACACTAATTATGCACAATTATTAGTACATAAAAAGATGCATGAAGTAAAAAAAGTCTCCTCAATAGATCCTTTTAGTTGTAAAACACTTCTCATTTTTATTTCTTCCCAAAATAAATATTTCCCAAAACTAGAAACGAATTTTTTTTTATTTTTTTTTTTGAATTGGGTTAGGTTTACTTTGAATTTAATAATATTTGATTGAGGTGAAAAGAGAATATATAAGTTTTTAAAAAAAAAATCACTCGGTTGGTTAGACAAAATCCCTCCAAATCAAATTTGTTTTTTGTACGTAGTTAAGTGAAAAAGTTGAAAAATATAAGCCCCTAAAAGATACATAAATACTTTTTTTTTTTTTTTACATTTACAGTTATACATGTTCAAAGAAAAAAATAAAAAGAAACAAAAGAAACAAAAAAAAAATGAATTGGTTAAACACAAAACTAGGAAAGTACTAATGATTTTGCATTCAGACAAGTTTGAATCTTTTATTTTAATTTTATGTTGTATTTTATATTACGTATAATACGTGAACGTCATGTATATAAAATATTTTTTTAATATATATTTAAAATAAATCATATACATTTGATATATATATGTAATATATAATGTAAGATGTAATGCAATCCAAGTTGCACAGCAGTAAAACATCTAAGAGAGAAAAAAAAGGAAAAAGGAAAATAATTAAAAAAACCAATATGCTTCAATTATGTAAAGTAAATTCCAAAAAAATTCTTCCCTTTTTCACTACCCCTTTCCCTTTTTCGAACCAAACAAAGCTTGAGTTTGCCAAACACTAGCTTACGCATGAATATGATAACGACCCAACCGACTCTTGGCCTATGAATTATGTGATAACGACCCATGAAAAAAGCCTACAATTATTAAACCATGTACTGATACAAATTGCTATGTCCAAATCTCACGGAGCCTCTATGTCAGTCCTATCACAAGGGCTTTTCTACAAAATAGGGTGCAGGATCATTGTGGTGAGACCATAATTTTCCATCAAATTTTATTTTTTTTTTTCAATTTTGCATTGATATCCAATTTGAATTTTTGGTTCATTAATTCTATCTATTTTCAACATTCAATATACATGTATTAAATATAATATACACCCTTTAAGTGTTTCAATTTTTATAAAATATTACATTTAACAATCATTCATGCATTCAGTGCACCATGCACTAGATGCAGTATATATAGAGATAATAATGAGGCGAGATTAAACATAAACACGTCCCGAACTCATCACGCTTCTTGAATTTTTATTTTCAAACATACCCCGTCCCAAACCCACTTCGTTTAATTTTCTTTATTCGTTTTATATTTATATGATATTTTTTAAAAAATATTTTTTTATTGAAAATTTTAGTGTATTCTTTTAAAAAATATTTTTTGATATTTTTAAATATAATAAAATGAGTCTAACTCACCGAATCCGAGCCAAGTACAGGTCTTTAAAAATATTGACAGACGGGCCTCAATTTTGGTCAAACCTGCCCCTCATCATCCCTAAACATGTATTGCACCTCATTTTTTAATGAGAATTTGAGAGTTAAGAGTTTCAAATTCATAATCATAAATTCAATACATAATTTTTAATTACTATGGATCTGAATATTTTATTAACCATTTTGAGTTATTTCTTTATCATTAGAATGGATTTTAAATCTATTTAAAGAGTAGTCACTTGAAATTTTTAGCTTCAAATTATTTTCTCAAGTCCAAATTCTTCATTCTAAACATAACAAAGAACTAGAAACATCAATAGGCTATGATTTATATATATGTAATCTGGCTCTTAAGAAAAAAAATTAGTTAATTTCATGGGATGAGCTTAACAAAAAGCTTGAAAATTTGAGTTTAGAAGTTGATTTTGGGATTGCTTGTTGTAATTCTAGATCCAAATTAAAGAATCAAATTTAAATGAAATAGTAAATCCGAGATAAATGAGTTAGGTGTGAAGTTAAATCTTACTACTTCTGTCAGTACCTTTTTTCTTAGTTTGTTTTGAGATAAAAAGAGGAAAACTCCCTTGGGCCGTTCCTTTGGAAGATTGAAAAAGAGATGTTAATTAAAGAAAACTTAAAATAATGACATTTTTTATGAGAATACATGTGAGATCATGTGGATTGTGCAAAAGAAATTTGAATTGATTTATAACTGAATGTAATAAAATTTTCATATAATTTAAATTAATTATTTTAAAAAACGACAATGATTACAAAATAAGTAACAGAGAAGGCCATTGTGCCGGAGTTCCCGAATCTCCATCTCATGGGCATGAGGTGGTCCTACATGAATTGTGGAAGGAAATTTAGACTTATTTTATAAGTCAGTATAATAAACTATTTTAACAATTTGAATTAATTATTTTTATAAAGTAATATCTATTGAACTAGAATAAGCAGACTCCATCCTATGAACCCAAGACTGGACATTACAAAATTGCAATTTCGCTATTGCTCAAAAAGGCAGCAACAATAGTGGAATAGCGGAATTGCATTTACAAATATTGGTAAGTATTACTTTACGTTTTACAATATTGGTATCGTCCTATAATAGTTATATTTGTAAATGTAAAGTAATATTTACCAATATTTTCAACTTTGATGCATGAGCCTCCACTATTAGACCCTCGTCGCCTAGGACAAAGAGCTATCTTACCAAACAAAAAACGAACCCAGATACATAGTACACAACTAATATTGATATGGCAAGAAAGCTACCGTTTCTAGAATGCAAGCAAACTAGCTTGTTTACTCTCCTAGTAGTGTATGTTGGCGGCAAAAACAAACTAGATTATACTAAATTAAAGTAACGAGACAATCGGGAAGCGACTAGCCACTTCTGGCGAAACATCTATAAGGCCGACTACTACATAGAGAGATCCATGTGAACTTACCAACCGCGATCAAACCCTAATCACTCGGACAAATTATATCAAAAAAAGACAAGCCCAGATGTACACCAAGCCCACGACCCAATTTCGCCGTAACTGCCCCAGTGTCACACGTTTATGGGAAATAGACCATTGGCCGAGGCCACTTGGCTAGCCTAATACTGCATTGACAGGCCCAATGATTTCTTTCTACATTTGAACCCAAATGAAAAGGTAGAGCACCAACTAAGTCTCTAATTCTATTAAATTGACCCCCATACTCATGAAAAATTTCAATCAGACTTTACGTACCAAGATAAAATTTTGTTAGTATTAAAAGTTACTTTAAATACATAATAACAATTGAATTTATCTGTATACTTTAGCTTCCATTTTAAACACTATTATGATTGATTCCTCCATCAAATGCAACCACAAGACGTTCAAACTGTTGGGGAACCATTGCCCATTACCATATGAATCCTTCTTCTACAGTACTATTTTAACACATAAATACACAGGCTGAGGCTCACAAAAATGAATACACTAAGAACTTAATTAAAAAAAAAAATACTGCATGCTTATTATTGCAGCCCAGTTTAATAAATAATTACTGCTATCATAGCCATATGTATATATATAATAATGATAACAATATATATAAGAAAAATTGTTTTTTCTTTCCTGTAGGAAACTTGCCTAGGAGCCATTTCTTGCTGTTGGGAGGCCAATGAACAATTCAGTCACCACCTCCGAGCTTAGTGTACTTTGACTGTGACTCCCTATTTCTTTCTGTTTTTCTGGTGCATGCCTTGCCCTGAATTCACACTGCAGGTACCATATTTTTAACAGTAATTTCAAGATTCAATGTAAAAGAGAGGTAATCCAAAATTATTCACCATAATAAGAGGGTTTCCATTTTCAGGTTTCCAGTTAATCATGGGTTTATTTTTTTCCTGTCATGTTACTAATGTTGTGGTTGTTTCCTAGGACATGAATTTGCAATAAAGTAAAATTAGATACTATCACCAGCCTAACTAATACAAATCCTCAGAAAATTCTTATCCACCAAATGGTGATGATGATGATGATGCCCCCTCAGCAGCAGGACTCATATTAAACTGCTGTAGCATGATCGTCACTATTCAGTATTGAACAACAGAGAGGCAAGCCTCAAATATTGTTCTAAGGAAAGAACTAAATAAACTTTCTTACATATTAATGCAGTTCAATATAACAAATTTTCAACAAAGGTGTAATTGATCATTTTTACCTTTTCACTTAACTTCGCATTTTCTTCCAACAGAAACTTTTCCTGGAATACCAAAATATATTCAAGTTCTGGAAATTGGCGAGGGAAAATAAATTAAAGCGAAACATAAGTCAGTTGTATGATCATACCTTTGCTTGTAATTTTTCTATTTCCTCCTTGAACAGTTGAGACTGGAAAATAAACAAGAAAAATATTATATTGCTGTTTAGATTCATTCTCCAAATTGTTTCTGATAGCTACAAAATATGTATGGCTAACATCATCAAATCCAATGTTTTTGACATCAATAATTGTGTTGTATGTGGTTTTATAAATAGTGGGAATAAAAAATCTGTAACTAAGACATACTTTTAGAGATGCTTTCTTTAAAGTATTAATTTCTCATGGTATAGTGTAAATGGTTCTTAAGGAATCTTCTACGATACAAAACCTATGATCACTAAAATTTTAAGTTTACACCACTTATAATTTTTTAGAACAAAAATCACAAGTTTTTGATAAAATGAAAATATGCAAAAGTTCACTGTTGTAAGGAAAGTTTCAGTTATTTACAGGCTTCCAAAGATTGTTTTCAATAATTGTAATCTTTCCTAATGATTATAAAAGATTGCTTTCAATTATTGTAATTTTTCCCAAAAGACATCTTTTGATGAAAAGACACCAATTCTTTCAAAATTTCAACTGTTTTATTTAAAAGGAGGCGGATTTAAAATCCCTCATGTTGGAAACCGCAGTTCCCTATTTTCTTATTTTATTTAATTATTTATTTATTTTCTTATATATATATATATATACAAAATTGAACTAAAAGTTTTTTCTTGATTTGTCTCATTATAAGAGGACTCCAAGATAATTTGATAAAACTTACCAAACTTGCACACATATTTATATATCAAGAAAAGTTCCATGACTCTAGCTAACAATCAATGTAGGGCAAATGCATATGAATGAGGACACAATGTGAACACACATTTTCTAATACGGGACATTTATTATATGTAAATACACTATTTATACAACAATCCCCTTTTATTTACATATAAATAAAAATAAGTATCAACTTATTTTATACAGTGAATAGCCATGAAGTGGACAAACCTTTAACTTGTAGTTGAATATGAAATGCTAAGAAAACATATTCTCACTATATAAGATTTCATGCTCCTTTTGTTTTTTGTTTTCATTTATTTATTTATTTTTTTGCCAACACATTTATAAATGGGTCTCGTGCTTAATCCTGATTTTCACAAATACTTTGAATTTTACCGAATAATCCATAAGAAGCAGCCTCTCACTTCTCTACTTATATAGATAGACTCATCAAAAATATCCACAATGCATTCCACAATACTATAAGTCTATTAAGGATTTTAAATCCAACCTACTCTTATTGTGGTAATAAAAGTGCATAGACTAGATATGGAACTTTCAAAATAGTGTCACCCCAACTATTTATAAGTTATGACTTGAAATGTATCCAATTTCTCATTTCACCAATGTCTAATATTGAATTGTCTTTTTAATTCTGCATAAGGTGACAAATATGTGACTGTACCTTAAGAAAGAGTTGGTTTCAATCAAGACATTATTTTAATCGATAATAGCCCCATATCTCTCATGATCTTTGTAATCTTTTCTCCATATCAAGATTTATTAGTGAATAAGCTAATATTTGACTAGTAGGAATCTCTCACGATCTTTGTAATCTTTTCTCCAAATAAAATTTTTGTTAGTGGATCAACTAACATTTGACTAGTAGGTAGATACTCGACTACAATCTTCCTATTTTAACAATATTTCTAATATGATTATACCCCATAGCAATATGTTTGTTATGTCTTGATATTCTCTCATTCTTTGTATTATAAATCACATCTTGATTATCATAATACAAAGTAGTTGAACCCCTTTTTAAGATCTAAGAAAGGAATAGTTCTAAGAAATCTTTTAGACCATATAATGTCTTTGCCTGCAATAGACATTACTATATAGTCAGATTCCATAAAAGACAAAGCAACATATGTTTGCCTATTCGAAGCCCAAGTGACTATAGCACCACCTGATAAGTGCATATTTTTATATTTATTTGTATCAATTCTTTTGTCTTCTTTGCTTTGTTCTTGTTAATAATAGGTTTTTATTAATGTTTTGTATGTGATAGGAGTTTGAAAATGAAGATATCGAAAATGAACCAAAACGAAGTTGAAAGAATCATTCTTGGGCCAAATTGACACGGTTCCACTACGACAGTGTTTGTATTTTGGGCATAAAAGTCTGATCCAAAGCTTAATTAACCTGATTCTTATCTTATTGGAAAGATAAAAGATGTATCTACAACTTTTATGTTTGCAAGGTTTTCCAATTCAATTGATTTCAAAGAATAAAATTCAATTAAAGAGTCAAACATGCACTAAAACTTTTAGATATGGCAGTCTTTGTATATATGGCATAACTCTCTCTACAAATGTGATATTGATTTGATTTAAGTGGCCAAAAGATAGCTAACAGATAAGGCTACAATTCTTATGAATATACCAAAGGCCAATTTAGCCTATAAAGAGGTCAAAAATCAGTTGAAATGGGATATACAATGTCAGATAGCCATTTTGGAGAAGAAGAAAACAGTAGCATCGGCGCCTAGGGGCCGTGCTTACTGCCCTCTTCGAGAAATATGGCGCCTAGGCGCTATCCATGTGACAAAACTGATGCTTTTGGTTGGAATGGTGGCAAGTGGCAATCCTTTACACCTTTTGGCACATGTTTGTGATATGTATACACTAGATACATATATTATACCACACACATTACTCACTTTACACCAAATGCACAACACATCTTACACACTTTACACCAAATCACATCACCATCTCACACTTTATAAAAGGGCACTATCATTTCAACACAAACAAAAAAATTTCAGATTCACTCACTCTCTACATCATTCACATTTTGAAAGCACTCTTGGGGTTTTTGGAGCTTCAAGGAAGAAAAAGTGAAAGAGGTTTAAAGGATGAGACATCCATAATCTACCATCAACCTCAACTATCTTCTTCAACTAATAAGTTTCTTTGATTCTCAATGTTGCTAATTTTTATTCTCTTGTCATTTCTTATCATGTTAGACTAAACTTCTTTATTAGTTGAAGTTGATTTCAAAATCCTAGACATGAGTTTTTGTAAATGAATGTTTGATATTATTGATCAATTTTCCAATTGAGGTTGTTTATGTTTTTCTATACTTAATATCTTATGGTTATTTTCTTGCTTTGTTTGTTTGGGTGCGTAACCAAATCGAGTTTGAGAATTTCCTACAACTAGATTAGAGATTTTAGATCCGTAATTGTCTTGAATTTCTAATCATGTGTAGTAAATTGTGATGAATGATTATGGGATATTTTTGTTAATTGCAATGGAAAATATAACCTAAGTTAAATGACCCGAGCTTGTGTGATTGTTGCTTAGATCAATCTATCTTTCTTGTTTTAATGCATTCATTAGATTAAATCTAGAGAGTTTGTTCTAAGTTGTTTGGTGGGTAGAGAATTAGATAGAGAGCTTGTTCTATCTAACGAGAAACTAAGGAAAGATTAGGGTAGTAGAGCTTGTTATTACCTACAGTTGATAATTTCATTGACAAATTGTTCATAATATTGATATGAAATTAGAACTCATTGTCTAGTGGTGGCGAGTGAAACCTCAACTTACTTTAATCACTTGTTGCTTCTTGATTTAATTTTCATTGCTTTGAATTATAATTAGTTTTAGTTTCTGCAACTTAGTTAATCAACTCAATTCCCGCCAAAATGTTTGTTGTTTATTTCTAGAGTTTGCTTGTTGAAGTTTTAGTTTCAAGTTAATAATTTTGAAGTTAAAATTCTTAGTTAGTTGAGTCGATAGTAAATCAATTAGCCTTGATCCTTGTGGGATCGACTCTTACTCGCTTTATACTCGTTAAACATTTATTGAAGAGTAAGGTTTAAATTTGGTAGGCCTACGACAACCGACCACCATCCATAGTGAATAACCAACCACTAGTTGACTTGGAATCAGCTGTGTCAGCTGCCTAATTTGTATCACTATATCACTCAAGTGTAGATGAACTATACTTATAATGTAAGCCATAGTTCATAGTAAACTTCAAATACCTTAGTACTCTCTTTAGTTCCTTCCAATGTTCTTCATAAGGATTACTAGTAAATCTACTTAATATGATAATTGAACACGCATGATTAGATCTTGTGTGATTCACCACATACATGATGCTACCAATTATTTTGACATATTCTTCTTGATTTACAACTTCTTCTATGTTAGGAACTAGCTTCACATGAGGATCAATAGGATATTTACTTACTTTGCAATCAAAGTAATTGAACTTCATCACCACATTCTCAATGTAATGAGATTGTGTTAATATATAAGTTCTGTCTCTTTTGAGAATTTTGACGCCTAAAATGATATCTGCTGGACTTTAATCCTTCATGTCAAAAGCTTGTTTCAAATAATTTTTGGTTTCATTTACACATTTAATATTAGAATCAAATATAAGCAAATTATCAACATCAAGTTAAAAGCACTTTATATTCAAGAGGAACTTTAGTAAACACACAACTTTCCACTTTGCTACTCTTAAAACCAAATTTTCTAATTTCATGCTTAAATTTCTTATACCATTATATAGGTGCTTGATTAAAATCATACAATGACTTATTTAATTTACATACTTTATATTATTCACCTTTAATAACATATCTTTCCGGTTGATGTATGCAATTTTTTTTTTCTAAGTTTCCATTTAACAAAGCAGTTTTAACATCCATTTGATGAACCTCTAAATCATAAATAGAAATAATTGCAAACATAGCCTTAATAGATGTAAATTTTGTAACAAGAGATAATATCTCAAAATAGTCTATATCTTCTTTATGACTATAATATTTGACTACTAACCTTATTTTGTACTTATCAACAGTACCATCAGTTTTAAGTTTCTTTCTCAAAACCCATTTACAGTCAATAGGTTTGGTGCTGAGAGGAGGATCCACAATAGTCCATGTTTGATTATCAAAAATTGATTTATTCTCATCATCTATAGCTCTTTTTCACATTTTTGATTCAGATAATGACATATCTTCTTAAAAAGATTTAGGATCCTCTTCTAATATATAATTTAACATATGAGGATCAAAATTATTTTTAATTCTATGTCTATTACTTCTCCTTAATCTAACAATTTCATCATTTTCATCCTTGTTCAAATTTTCATCATTTACAGATGTTCTACCATGCATGTATGAGCTAGATGGAATATGGGAATTAGTCTCATTTGTTTCTAATTCAAGTTCATTTAACAAGTTAGTTCTAATTTATCAGAATCTTTAATAGTTAAATTTTCATAAAATATAGCATGCGCAGCTTGAAATACACCATTATCACTGAGTTTAAGAAATTTATATGCTTTACTAAGTAAAAAATATCCAACAAAAATAGATTTCACAGCTTTACTACCAGTTTTGACCTTTTCAAAGTTGTATCTAAAATATATGTAATACAACCTCATGCCTTCAAGTGTTTAATGCTAGGTTTATGCCCAACCAACAACTAAAGGAGCAAAGATACAGCATATACCTTTCTCACCCTGATGTTCTTTAGGCTTCTCTCTAGCTGGTTTTCAATTTCTTGAACCTCCTCCATAGAACACGTCCCAAGATTATGCCCTAAAAGTTTCCTGATACACCCAAAATAGAGTTTATAATTTATAGCTCAATTTGAGGGAAGCAACACATACAAGTTTAAAAAAGGAAGTGTAACAACTAAGAAAAGAACCGGTGAGAATTCTCTAATAGCTCTATCTTCTTCGCCATGAATGCTGCTTCGTGCTTTAAATGCTGCAAGTGGAGTAAGTTATTGAAAACAATGTCAGGGAGGTGGATATCCACGCTTTCTTGGAAATATATGGCTCAATGGAAGCAGCAAAATGCAAAGACAGGAAATACAATGAAACATTCTTTTTATCATGCCAGTTGACCACAAACTTCAGCTAAACAAGGAATGGAACGGATACTAATCAAAGCTGTTCAAATTCTTCCTCATGATTTATGATGGCATAAATAAACACTGCAAGCACCAATCTCCCAAACCAATCTAACTTTTCTTTCCTTGATAATTGCCCTTATAGGGAATCAAATCCGTGACCTTGTTTTTACACCAATTATTAGATTGAGAACGCCTATGTTGTGTCAAAATATACTGATATTAGCAAGGATAAATACACAGTCCAAGCACTAGGATTTGAGACTCACTATAACCGACACCTCAGCAAATAGTACCTTTGTTGCTACATCTAGGTCAGCAAAAACTAAGATATGGAACAGTGTCAGCTCGTTTCTGTTAGGAGGCACAATTTCCCGTCTAATAATCAATATGAAGTGATAAAACCTCCAAGGTCTGATATTCAAGAGGCCCTTTTCAGATCATCAAATTTCAAGACATGACACGACAGGAGCTCTTTTCTGACATTGGTAACTTGATATTTAGCTACTAATATTCTAGAGAGCCCACAATTTACAGTATTGGAAATGTATAATCTGCAATATGAAATAAGTGAAAATTAACTCCTGTTCTTATTGAAGCAAAGCCAAAGATGAATGGTTGAACGAAATCAGACTGACTTCACGTATGACCTCCGTCGTTCTTGATTTTGATACGTAAATAATATCTACTTCATCCAATTCTTTTATTTTTGTTAATGTATATGTGTTGATATTTCCATATGCCAAGAAAGGATCTTGCACAATAGACAAGTATTGCCCGAGGTTACAGCACTAATAATATAAGATTTAAATTAATTAATTATTTAATTAAGTATATTTAATATGTACAAGTTTCATAAAGACATTGGAGATACTCATGCAAGATTAGATTGAAGAAAAATGTATGTGCCAGATTTGGAATGATAAGAAAAGAGAAAATCTTGGTGTATATTCAAAGTAAGGCAACAAATCAAATAAGGATCAATTTGTGATATGCAACTATCTACACTCTAACATAAGAAACATGTGGATTAACAGTTTAGTGCCATAAGTAATTCATGATTGAGGCGAGTCAACTTATATATATTTTTTGGAAGAATAAGGTGAAAGTTTCGAGAGAAGACCGCACCCAACCATCTAAAGAAATTAAAAGTTTGAGGAAGTACAACAGTCCAAATTAAGTTGAATGAATCGATCAAAAATATCTAATTAGTAGAATACAAAAAATTGTTTCAATTTTTGAGGGAGTCTTTAAATTATTTTAGGTCCATATATTGTATTATGGAAATTCATACTTGATTTGTTTTTTTGTAGGATATTCGTATATAAAACATGTCAAAATTTGTGTTTATTTTATATTTCCACTACGTATTTCAAATTGATGTTACAATACTCAAAACAATACTAAGTAATCAAGTTGATGACAACTAAAACTGGACAACATATTTTATCAATTTTAAAATAAGAGGGTAAATATATATATATAGCATGCACATTATTGCTAAAAAAATATCACGCATACTCATCAATAAACTTTGAATAAATGTAAAGGCTAATTTTATTTTACCCTTCTTCTCTTGTTGAATATCACTTTACTTAATGTACTCTCAATTATCTCATTTTATCCTATTATATTCTTATTTTGTCTCGTATTACCCTCTTTTACTCTCATATCTCATTTTACCCCCTATTCTCTTAAAAAATAACCAATTGCTATTACCTATTATTTTTAGTGAAATTACTTCAAAATATTTTAATATTATATATTTGTATTTATGTTGCAATAATTTTCTCAACTTGATTAATTAATATTTATTATTAAATTTATTTAAAATTTTATTATACCTTAATTTTAATATTATTTTTTAATTTAATATAGTTCATATTAAAATACTATATAGTAGAATATTTTTTATTAGCTAATACTCTTTACTTTTGAATTTTTTACTTATTATAAATCTAAAAAATATATAATATATTTTTAAATAATATTTTATTAAATATGTAAAATATGAGTAATATCTTTTTATCATTAAAGGAATAATCTTAAAATCATAAAAACTATATTAAATTTAAAAATAATCATTATAAACAGGTAGTAGGAAAAGAAAATACTAAAATGACTATATTTTTTAAATTTAACACGGTATCAATTAAATTGCAATAATTCAACTATCTACAATTTTTTTAATAGTATTAAATTAAGCCTTAGATAACTTCATCAATAATGAAAAATGTATTACTAATATTTTACATAATTATTTAGAAATATATTGTATATTTTTAATATTTATGATGAGCAGAAAATTTATAAGTAATTTATTAACTAATAAAAAATATTATGCGGTATTGAAATTCAATAGGAACTATGTTAATAAAAAAATAGCCACTAAAGTTTAAGTATAATAAAATTTTAAATTAATTAATATTAAGTATTATTTAATTAAATTAAAAAAATATTAAAATATAAATAAAACTCCATCAATATTAGAATATTTTAAAATAATTTTACTATAAATAATGCGTAAGGACAATCTAATTATTTTTTAAAAGTATGGTGGGTAAAGTGAGACAATTAAGGATACAAATGAATAAAGTGATATTCAATAAAAATATAATGAGGCAAAGTGAAATAACCCAAAATGTAAATTACTGCTAAATAAAAATCATACTCATTAAACTTTAAATAAATGTATTTTACATGCAGTACAGTGCTGACAATCAAAAAATAATATCACCTAATCAAAATTTTCATTTCACTATTTCGAAGCTTGTCTTAAGTTATATAAAGAGTTACATACTTGTATATTTTTCTACCCTTCATCTTAATCAATTTTAACGTCCAATTGATGAAAAAATAACTTATAAATAGATGCTAGTGTAAGCAAGACCCTAATGCATGTCATACGAGCTATGAATGCATAAGTATCGAAATAATCTTTATCCTCTTTTTGCTTAAATTCTTTGACAACTAATATGGTCTAAAACATTTGTATGGATTCACATGTATTTATATTTTCTTTCAAACACCAATTTACATTTTATAGGTACCGAAGCAGTAGATAAGTTTGTGAGAATCTATGTGCTATTAATAAATAATGAGTTCATTTCATCATTAAGTGTCTCTTTTTAGAATACATCTCACAAAGCCGTTGCTTCACTAAATTCCTAAGGATTATCTTCCATAATAAATAAAATGCGTATCTTATGATATATGCTTCAACAGTAAAATATACGAAGTAGGATCTGACTTCTTTTCCACTCTTCCTCTTGATTTCTTTTATTTTCTAGAGCATGGCTTGTAGTTTAGTAGGTTGTGCAGATTTTATTTTGATTTCAAAAACCCAACATCTCTAGATTCAATTATCACTTTTGAATCAAGTCCAACAGCTTATAAGCTTTTGAATTCTTTGTATAACTATGTGCACACTTTTTAAAACTCTAAGTTCTAATTTTGTGCTTTTTAGTTTATTTACTTTATGAAGCCAAACAACTCCGAAATTAAGATGGCTTTGCTTTTGTTCTGACCTTTCTGTAATTCATTTGGAGATATCTTTAATTTCTTTGAGGGTATTCTGTTATTGCATATTGTAAGTTGTTAACATTGCTTTATATTACATATTACTAGGCAAAAATTTAAGAACATTGCATTAGTTATGCTAACTAGAGTTATGTTAACTAGGTAGGGAGTGTTTGCAAAAATTTCTACTTTTAAAAAATTAATTAAATTTAGATATTGTGATAAGTGGAAAAGATAGTTATTGTTTAGAAAGGAAGTAAAAAACTAAAAAAATTGGGAGTTGAAGTGTTTGGTAAAAAAACAGTTTCATATGAACTTATCAATAGAATAACAAAAATATCAAAAGCATTTTTTTGGATTATCTAAAAATTTTGAGGTTAAAAATATTAAATAAACTTCTATGTATTTATAAAAATACCAAAAACACTTTTAAGGAAGCAGAAGTACCCCCAGCTCTCAGATTCTAATCAAACCAGACAGAAGCAAAATCAGAAGTTGACATGTAAAAACACTAAAAACTACTTCTTCTTCTTTTTTTTTTTTTTCGGCCATAAGCTGAAAATCACTTTGCACTTGCAAACATCCCCTTAAAAATAGGTCAACTAATGTTCTATTTTTCCTTTGTGTTTGATCCATTTTATTGAGAATATGTGGCGCATTATATGGTATAACTCCATTTTCATTGGAGTAAGAAAACTAATTTGAAAAATATTCACCTTAACGTAGTCCTTTCATGCTTTAAGTCAATCTTATTGCATTGAGAAAACAGAACTGATATTGAGCCTCAAGAAAATATTATAGGCACTCCATTCTTACTTTTTTTCCTAAGTAAATGACAAGAATATCCATTGTTCAAGAAAAGCATTCATTAAAAATTTCTAAGATAAATATAACATGAAATAATCAATTCAACCTTATTACCTCCTATTCTATTTTGCATAGTCGAGCACCACCAGACACCCAAAAACTCATCCGTCCTCTTACATTCTCACTTTTAAACCTTGATTATATTAACTTCTATAATTATTGTGTATTTCATATATGTATTTTATGTTATATACATTGTGAAATGGAGCGAAAGAGTTTGGATTAAAAAAAAGGATTGTATTTGAATTATTTATAAAAATGGTGCGAAAGATTAAATAGTTATCTATGTTGTAAATTATATGTGCCTACAATATACGATTGTATTCAAATTAGTTGATATATAAAGCTAATGATCTCTAAAAAGTAATAAAAAAAAATTAAACCTCTACTAATTGTGTAACTTGTCTAATATCAACAAAGATATAATTCTGTCCTTCATATATGTTGCATATGTTTAATAAATTCTTTTTATCTAAAATTCAGTATTGTGTTCTGAAAAAAATTCTAAAACACATCTTCAATGATTATTTTCTCTATTCAATTTCTTCCATGCATTATATACAAGTTAGTCTTTCCCATAATTTTAACATGTGTTATAGCTAGAAAAACTAAAATAACTGATTATTTTCCTTAATTTTATGTACATATAGCAATGTTTATGATGCTTTTTTGTATACGAAGTCTAAAATTCTATCTAGCCTTTTTAAAGTTTTGTCTCGTTTTCATTTTCATTTTCTTTTTTCTTTTTTTTTTCATTTTTTGTAGTGCTACTAGAATTGTACAAAATCGCTTGTTTAGAAAGAAAAACCAACCTCTTAGTCAATTCAATAAAGTTTTAGGGAGATTCTTACATTATATTTATTGAATTGACTTGCAAATTGAAGGCACAAATACTTTACAAGATATTAAGAAGACTAAGTATTTGTCACTACAAAAAATGACTTTGGCTATTTGGTATTAATGCTCAGTTTAGAATTGTTCTTTGTTTTTTAAAAGTAAAACTCATTAATTTTTTGCTTGATCTATAAAACATGACTTTTTTAATTACTTTTTACTTTTAATATTTTTTGTGGTGGACTAAGTTTGTTTTGGTATAACATCGATTTTTGTTATAAAGCTTCTTAATCAGTTTTAGGTTTACAATTTCCTTGCTTAAGTAGTGGACAAGAAGAAAAAAATCAAAAAGGAGAATAAGCAAGAAACTAACAGAAGTAGAGTAATAGTGAAAAGAGCTATCATATAAAGTTGTTTGTGTTGATTCACAAGGATAATCTCAAAATTCAATTTTGAAAAGAATTAAGTATTTTATTAATTCATGGGCATTCTTCTCAAAACCTACCTATATTCATTTATGAGTGTTAATATCATTCCCCTTCAAAAAAATTAAATAACTTATGAAGAACCTGAAACCCATACCATATTTCATCCAAATTGACAAAAAATGAAGAGCAATAATTCAACTTCAGTACTCAAGTGCAATGGGAGTTTGCACTAGGCTAAATATTGCATATGTAGTGTGTGAACTTTCTATATTTCTCACAATCATAATTATGAGCATTGGAAGTGAATTGTAAGGACATTTGTATATCTTAAATGCACAAAATCTAGGACTATAAAGTTAACAGTCCATTAGTGTTTGAAAAATTTTCTTATATTAGTTAGATACGTAGTGTAAATAATAAAAATTTCACAACAGGATGAATTTTTTCTTTTGTTAGGGGAACAATACCATGGGCACCAACAAATAAATATGCACTACTCATTCCATTATAAGAGTTGAATTTATTCTTTTAGCGGATGTGGGCAAAGAGGCAGAATGGGTAAAATAATTTATTACTGAATAAAAAATTATAATCACAACATATGTTACCATATCTTGCAGTGTGATATTGAAACAACAATGTCCAAAGCACTTAATATGATGTACAATGGAAATGTCTTTCTAAGACATATTCATTTAACATTACTATTACAATTTTATTTGGATCATAGAAAATTAATAAATTCTGGCAACTAAAGGGCTCTCAAGAGGTTTGGTCATTAGTTTCATATAATGAAAGGGATTACGGCATTTCTTAAAACAATCATTTGAATATAAAAAAGAATGATTATGAACTCTCATGATGTTTACGTAAATATTAAAAGACTTCACCGAAATGAACATAAATTGGTTTTAATAAATTTTAAATTATTTTTACAAGTGTCCATGACTCTAGGATTAAGTACAAGGCCAAACAACTAGAAAACTATATATTTATGTGTTTAAATATGACAATTTTATTTTTAATCCTGTAAATTAGCTTATTTTCAATTTTAAACTTTTATGTATTCAATTAATAATTTTGACCCATTATTTTTTAACTCGGTATCAATTTAAGTCTTTTTAGCAGAAAAGTTCAAAATTTAGGGATTCTCCTAATTTGGAGAGAAATTGATGATGTGATGAAAACATGATGCTGACATGACGACGAACTAGATAAAATTATGCTCATATAATAAAGCATATAAAACTTGATAATAGTAGTGTTTGAACCTTGCACTAATCAAAGCTAAAAACTTTCATCTTACTTATTTCACCACTTAGACTATCAATAATCTATATAATTATGTCTATAAGTTTTTAAATAAACATTAATGAAGGGTGGTCTTAATTTTCTTGTTCTATTGCACTGCAAATTCAATGCATATACATAAGTTTTTTCCTATAAATATTTAATATATATTAAAAAGTTTAAGTAAGTAATTATGATTAAAATACAGTATATTGTTGAATTCATATTCATATCTAAAATTATAATAACAAAAAAGTTAATTTAAAACATTAAATTTTAATAACATTATAATATATTAAATATTACTAAAATAACATAATGTATATTGCATATTGGTAATTAAATAATACATATATAAAGTATGCAAGTATTGGATTTGCAGTAACAAGAATATAAATACCACCCTTGATTACGTTTATTTAAAAAATTACAAGTACAACTACATGTATTGTTGATGGCCCAAGTACTGAAAGAAGTAGATAGCCCAGGTAGTGAAAGAGAGGCATAATGAAATTTTTTTGGACTTAGTTGGCACCTTGGCCTCCATGTCACCATCATATCAATACAGTTATTGAGGGTTGTCAGAATTGGTTGATGGTGGTAACAAATAATAAAGATATATTTAAATACAATTTAATTATTTATGAGTATTATAATATATTTTATGCTTGAGTGATCATGTATCAAATTTTATTTTTTTTTTTAAATAATTATCACTCAAAAAGATTGATCAAATTACCTGTCAATAATTAATTTTGGATTTGAAATATCATAAATATTTGTACTATTGTACACATTGTAAATCATTAAACTATTATTGCTTCGTAGCATCAAATTTTGAAATTTAATTTTAGATTAAACTAATAATTTAATTTTTGGATAATTAAGGATTAGAGAAGATGTTGGATTTTGAATATGTTTTTCCTAAGCATTAGCTAGGTTCAATTTAATTTTTTTTTCTTCAAATACATCACCCGCATGCTGATTAGGGTTGAGGTTTATCCCGCGTCATAGTTACAATTTAAGTCCTTAATTAAAGAAATAGTAGCAATTTTAATTTTATAAGTTAGGTATGGGTGTCCTTTTTTGTTCTAGTATAATACATTCTATTTTTTTCCTCCAAATTCAAAAAAACACCAAATAAAATAGTTATCTGCCTGGCATATTGCACTTTCTAGCCATCTTTTTATTTTTTTTTTGGTGAAATTTATCCTTAAATTGAGAAATGTTTAAAATTAGTTTACCTAAATTTCCATTGACTCTTTTCTAAGGTCTTGTATATATGCTACGATCTCTTCTATACATCTAAAGTTCCTATCAATGTAAACATAAGGTAAAAGCTTAATGCTTATATTATTCATTATTACAAGGGGTACATCATGGATCTATAATTTGTTTTCTTTTTCTATTCTACACTATGGCAATTAAACTCAGATTTGACTCCTAGAATCGTACTCACGTCTATTTTAATGTGTTTTAATTTTTTTATCCAAATTTTATAGTTAGAATTATAACAATGCACCATTAGTCACTTGGATAATATATTATTGAGAATCTTGATCATATTAGAGAAATCTGATCTGATCTGATTGTTACTATTGAGAATCTCCATCAAATCAGAAAAAATTGATTTGATTGTTGATTGTAATCTGTATATAAGAGGTAGAGTATTTTCCTTTCTTATTCAATCAATAAATGATTATTCTATCATGGTATCAGAGCCAAGTTAATTGGTTATTCCCTTCAGTTTTTTTTCTCTGCCATTTTTTTTCCAAGCCTGTTCTTGCTTTTTTTTCGTTTCTTTTTTTGTTTTGGTTGCTATCGCTTTACCATGTCAGAAATTTCTGAATCTACTCCTGTTATTGATTATAATCACTCAATATTACCCACATCTACTTTACATTCTCACTCTATCCAAATAACAACAATCTGCCTTAATGAGAACAATTTTCTTAGATGATCACAATCTGTTCGGATGTAAATCAAGGGTCGAGGTAAAATTGATTATTTGATCGGTGACACAATAGAACCATCAAAGACAGACTCTAGCTATGCTACTTGGGATGCTGAGAACTCCGTGATCATGGCATGGTTGGTGAATTCTATGGAGGAGGACATTAGCTCGAATTACATTCTCACTCTATCCAAATAACAACAATCTGCCTTAATGAGAACAATTTTCTTAGATGATCACAATCTGTTCGGATGTAAATCAAGGTCGAGGTAAAATTGATTATTTGATCGGTGACACAATAGAACCATCAAAGACAGACTCTAGCTATGCTACTTGGGATGCTGAGAACTCCATGATCATGGCATAGTTGGTGAATTCTATGGAGGAGGACATTGGCTCGAATTATATGTGCTATCCTACTGCCAAAGCCCTTTGGGACAATATTACTCAAATATATTCAGACCTTGGGAATCAGTCCCAAATCTATGAGTTACAACTCGAACTAGGTGATATTCGTCAAGGTAAAAATTCAATTACCAAATATTTTAATGTGCTTAAGGGTTTGTGGCAGGATATTGACTTATTCAATAACTATGAGTGAAAGAATCTGGATGATTGTTCCTGTTTCAAGATGGTAGAAAGTTCAAGAATATTCAAATTCTTAGCTGGGCTTAATATTGAGTTTGATGAAGTTCGGGGTAGAATCATTGGTCGACAACCTCTCCCTTCTCTCGGTGAAGTGTCCTTTGAAGTGCGTCGTGAGGAAAGCAGGAGAAATGTTGTGCTTGGGAAGAAGTTCTCTAGACCAATGGAAAATTCAGCCTTACTGGGCACTATAACTGTTGTTTCTCGCTATCCTAATAACCAACATCGTATGGATGAGAAACCACGAGTTTGGTATGATCATTGTAATAAACCACGCCACACTCGTGAAACCTAGAAATTGTATGGAAAACCAACTGATTGGAAGCCTGTTGAATGGAAGACTAATAAACAAGGAGACAATAATCGTACCCCTACTAAAGCACATACTGTTGAGACTTCCTCATTGAGCAAAGAATAATTAGACCAACTTTTACAACTGCTAAAACCCACTCTGGCAACTCCTATAATATCTCTAGCTCAGTCAGGTAGCCTTCCGTGTGCATATTCTCTTTTAATATTTGCACCTTGGATCATAGATTTAGGTGCCTCCGACCACATGACTAATTTATCTCATTTATTTATCTCTTATACACCTTGTTCTGGAGATAAAAAAGTACGTATTATAGATGGAAGTTTATCTTCTATTGCTGGAAAAGGCTCTATTCGTTTGTCCAATAAAATTGTTTTATAATCTGTTTTACATGTCCCAAAACTCCCTTGTAATCTGTTATCTGTAAGTCATTTAACTCAAGATTCTAATTATCGTATTGTCTTTGGTGTCTCTCTTTGTGAATTCCAGAATCTGAATTCGGGAATGATGATTGGCAGTGCTAGATTGATAGACAATTTCTACTATTTTGATGACAATCAGTCTGAGAATAAACAAGCTCAGGGTTTTATTGGTAGTGTTCGTTCAATCCCTGTGCGTGATAAAATAATACTATGGCATAATAGATTAGGACATCCTAGTTTTTTTTTATTTAAAGCATTTGTTTCCAAGTTTATTTAAAGGATTAGTTTGTACTTCTTTCCATTGTGAAACTTATTTCTGGGCCAAAAGCCATCGAAATTCTTATAATATAAAACCTTATTATGCCTCAAAGCCTTTTTATTTGATACATAATGATGTCTGGGGTCCTTCGAGGATTACTACTTTAACTGGAAAAAAATAATTTGTGACGTTTATTAATGATCACACACGCCTATGCTTGCTTTATCTAATGAACTCTAAATCTGAGGTACCAAAACTCTTTAAGGATTTTTACTCTATGGTTGAAAACCAATTTCAAACCAAAATAAGTATTCTTCGGAGTGATAATAGAACAAAATTTTATAATGATTGTTTAGGTGATTTTTTTGCTAGAAAAAGGTATTTTACATCAATCAACTTGTAGGAACACTCCACAGTAAAATGAAATTACAGAACGTAAAAATAGACATCTACTTGAACTAGGTAGAGCTCTTATATTTCATATGAATGTTCCTAAATATCTTTGGGGGATGCAATTCTAACAAGTTGTTATTTGATTAAAAGAATGCCTACAAGGGCTCTAAACTATGAAACACCTTTACAAACTCTTAAGAATATTTTTCCAAACACACGCCTTACCTCATATTTACCCTTAAAATTTTTTGGTTGTACAGAGTTTGTCCATATTCCAACTCACCTCCAATCCAAATTTGATCCAAAAGCCGAAAAATATGTTTTTTCTAGGGTATGCTTCTAATAAAAAAGGGTATAGGTGTTTAAATCCTAGCACTAGGAAAATTCATATTAGTATAGATGTAAATTTTGTTGAAAATATTTCTTTCTATAACAAAACTACTCTTCAGGGGGAGAGTTCTAATGAAGATCAGTTTTGGCAGCAAAAACATCCGAAACCTAGTTTTTTTTTCCTGAAATAAATCAACCAATAAATGTTTTAACTAGTGAAAAATGAGAAAAAAGTGATTTATCCATGTCAGATAAAATCGTATCACAAACAGGGGGAGAAACTCTACAACGTATGTCCATTAAACTTCGTGTTTATACTAGGCGCAGGTTTAATTCTAATAGAGAGAATAATCCTATCAACCTTGAGCATGGTCAATCATCTCCTCCTAATTCTCAAGATCCAGGTAATCTTCCTATAATCTCTTTTCATTTACCTCTTTCTAATCTTGATATCCCTATTGCAATGCGAAAAAGTGTTAGGAATTGTACCAAATATCTAATTGCCAAATATCTGTCCTATCAAAGACTCTCAGAGAAATATAGAGCTTTCACTTCAAATATCTCTCACTTGTTTATTCCTAGAACTATACATGAAGCACTAGGACACTCGGAGTGGAGGCCAGCAGTTCAAAAAGAAATGAACGCTCTTCAAAAAAGTAGAACTTGAGAAATTATTGATTTACCCAAGGAGAAGAAGGCAGTGGGTTGCAAGTGGGTTTTCACAGTAAAGTGTAAGATTGATGGTAGCATTGAAAGATACAAAGCAAGGTTGGTGGCCAAAGGTTTCACACAAACCTATGGAATTGACTACCAAGATACCTTTACACCTGTTGGAAAGACCAACTCCATTCGGGTTTTACTTTCTCTTGTAGTACATTTTAATTGGCCATTAAATCAATTAGATGTGAAGAATGCATTCTTAAATGGCGACTTGGAGGAAGAAGTGTTTATGGATTTGCCACCAGGTTTCGAAGAAAATTTAGGAAAAGAAAAAGTTTGCAGATTGAAGATGTCTTTGTATGGCCTTAAGCAGTCTCCTAGAGCCTGATTCGAGAGATTTGGAAAGGTAGTCAAGTTTCAAGGATATATTCAAAGTCAAGCTGACTATACAATGTTTTATAAACACTCAATAGAAGGTAAGATTGTTGTGTTGATTGTTTATGTGGATGACATTATTCTAACTGGTGATGATAGTTTAGAACTTGAAAGGTTGAAGAAAGCTCTGACATGTTAATGTGAAATTAAAGATTTGGGTCCCTTGAAATATTTTCTTGGTATAGAGTTTGCTAGATCCAAAAAAGGTATTTTCATTTCCCAAAGAAAATATATACTTGACTTATTAGGTGAAACAGGTTTACTTGGGTATAAGACAACAGAAACTCCTATAGAACTCAATTTGAAACTCCAAATAGCAAGTCCAATAGAGGTGATTGACAAAGAGAAATATCAACGCTTAGTTGAGAGACTCGTTTATCTCTCTCATACTCATCCTGATATTGCATTTGTGGTAAGCATGGTGAGTCAATTCATGCACTCGCCACATCAAGGACACTTTGATGTTGTGTACAGAATTTTAAAGTACTTAAAGGGGACTCCAAGAAAAGGACTTCTATATGAGAACCGAGGACATCTCCAAGTGGATGTGTTTACTGATGCAGATTAGGCAGGAAGTGTAAGTGATAGGAGATCAACTTCGGGATATTGTGTTTCTGTTAAGGGTAATCTTATGACTTGGCGGAGTAAAAAGCAGATTGTTATGGATAGAAGTAGTGCTGAAGCTGAATTTAGAGTTGTAGCCTATACCATTTGTGAAATTTTGTGGATTAAACTGTTACTTGAAGAACTTAAGGTTTCTAGTCCTTTACCTATGAAAGTTTTTTGTGATAATAAAGCTGCTATTGCCATTGCGCATAATCCAGTACTCCATGATAGAACTAAACATGTTGAGGTTGATAAACATTTTATCAAGGAGAAACTGGAAAATGGACTGATTGTTATGCCCTATATACCTACAGTTGAACAGGTTGTTGACATACTAACTAAGGGATTGCCAAAGAAGCAATTTGATGATTTAGTACGCAAGCTGGTCATGAATGACATCTACCAGCCAGCTTGAGGGGGAGTGTTGAGAATCTTGATCAAATTAGAGAAATCTGATCTAATCTGGTTGTTATTATTGAGAATCTCCATCAAATCAGAAAAATCTGATTTGATCTGATTATCTTTTTTAAATGTACAGCTGTAGATTTAGTTTAATTTGTTGTAAGTTATTTTTTTTTTTTTTTTGCTGATTGTAATCTGTATATAAAAGGTAGAGTATTTCTCTTTCTTATTCAATCAATAAATGATTATTCTATCACTTTTCAAGATATATATTCTAATTGTGATTTAAAACATAGATTTTGACAGAGATTTCGTTTAGTCCAACAAAAAGATAATGTCTTTGATGAATGGATTTGTTCATAATCCTCAATGTATGTCAAGCTAAAACTTTTTAATAAGGATGAGTAAACAAGGGTTGTATTTATACGTATTTATATATAATATGTTCCAAAATATTGAGTGTCTTGTATAATTTTTGTCCAACATTGATTGGTCAATAAAGTATTAAAACTTTTTTCGTAATAATAAATATATATATATAATGAGAAAGAAATAAAGAAAAATAAATTAATTAATTAATTAAAGAGAGAAAAAGATCCAAATTTGTTAAACCAGTGATTAGGTGCCTGAACTAGTCAACTGGTGCAACCTTTCGATAGAAAGGTTTCATTACACCAAAAGATATTTTTTGGAAGAAATGTGTCTTTACACCAAAAGATATTTTTCGAAAGGTATTTTTCAAAAGGATGTGATTGTTGAAGACAACTTCTGGGAGTCTATAAATACTTCTAGTACTTCATCAGAATGAATTAATAACAAAATTCATCATTTCTCTTGAAATTGAGTCTTTCTTTCTGTGAGATCTTTATTTTTAAAACTTGATAGAGTTTTTTCTAAAGTTTCTTAGGAGCGTAACCTTCAAAATTACATGTTATAAGTTTTATATCCTGAAGGTAGATTTTTTGAGAACCATTTACACTAACTATACTTTAAAGATAGCGTCTTTTTGGTGTGCCTAGTCTTTTTTTTTTTTTTTTTTGTGTCTAATCTATATTAATTTCTACTTTCATATATAATATTAACCTTGTGTTTTTTCAAAATTTTCCATATTCACTTTCTAACAACAAAAACATAAAAATTATAGAGCTTTAAATTTATTTTGCAAGTTTAGACTATGGGTAAGCCTAGGTATTCATAATTTCTTCTAGTGTTAATTCATCTAATAATTATCTAGGGTGGGCTACAAATTTCCTCTTTTTCTTTCCCACCTCTATAAAGCTAACCAAAGGCTTTTAAATCTTCTAATAACACAACAAAAGAACACTAATATTCAAGATTCGCAAGATTCGCAATAATTTTATATGTAAAATATCTTATGCAGCAAATAAGTGTAGCATGAATATATAGGATTATTATTGCTACAATTACTGATGATTAGAGTTGCATATGATCTAATTTATACGATTTTTGAAAAAAGAAGTTGAACAGAAAGTACGCCAACCTGCATGCGGTGTTCAACTTCAATGCTCCGCTCTTCTTCTTGTGCACGTTGTAGGTATCTCTCGATCGTCTTTTGCATGCTGAACATTGAATACAAAATAAGGCATGATGAGATACAAAATAAAAGGATGCATAGGTCTATATGTTGTAGTTTAGGAGGCCTATGTACATCGGCTACATGTTAGTAAATGGATAAAAGCTACACAAAAAAGAAGAAAATGCATATCTTAACTAATTGTACCCGTGTATATTGCATAGAGGTGAATAAAGTTTATTATTGTGGGGAGTCTACAAATTTTTAATGGGATTGTGTTTTAATTATAAGTAAATGTTAGCAATGAAGGGCGCCTGCAAATATAAATGAAAGCATTTCAAATCACCTATTGTTTATCTAAAATTTAGGGCTATTAAATATAATACTTATTAATTTCATATTGCTCAAAATTTCTATATTTCTTATAAGAAGCTTGGCTTTCATCAACAAGAAAATTTTATTTTGATCCAAGAGATTTCAAAATAATTGTAAAATCATTCCCAAAATTTTAAAGTTTCTCAATATTATCCCTTCTGTAATATTGCAACCTTAATTTTCAGCAAAGAAAAGGCATATTTAAGTATTTTACTCTTCTACTTATATAGAAATATTAATTTCCATTTCTTAGGTTTCACTTGGACAACCTGATCAGATCTTAAAATATGTGGATTTCATCCTTCTAACAACATTTTGATTTCTCTAGAACCAAAAAATTGTATTTTCATCATTTACCTTATTAGTTAACTAGCAAAATGAAATAAAATATATGAATTATAACCATGATTAGATTCTTCCATTTCTTGGTTAATTTTTTTCTCTCGTTGATTGAACTAATTACCGTATGGTACCTTATTTAAAAGATTAGCAACAATGAGTTTTTCTTTTTCCCAATTCTCATATTTTTATTTTTTGTACTTATTCTTAAGGGTATATAATCTGTGTTTCTTTCCAGTTCCATTCCATTTTCAAATTTCTTGGTTCATAATTTTTTACTAATACCTTCCATTGTTATCATTATTTTTTATTATCAAATTGCAACTTCTTCCTTTTAATTAGAAGGCATAATACCTTTCTTTCCTTATAGGTGCAGTTCTTATATATGAGTTTCATTACAGTTGCTGGTGAAGTTTCTTAAAAACAAATTTTGTAAATATTATGAATATGATTTAAATTAAACTGTGTGTGACATAGTTTAATATGGTAGTTATACACTCAATATGTATGCTTGATATATTTAAAATATAAATATATTAATTTCATATTTATTCAAAAATATGAGTTATAACTAATCTTTTACATTTTTATTAAATTTGGGATACTTACAAAAACTAAAATTGAATGATAATTTAATTCACAATCATTAGTTTATTTTTGTATAGAAATAAATTCAAGAATACTAGTATTAAATCTAATTATGAAAGTATAATATTTCACATGTGATACAAGAAAAAACTGAATACGCTTTAATATGATAAATACATGCATATATATATATATGTATATATCACATATATGTAGTTTTTAATACTCATATTATCATAGAATTCAAAATTAATAATTATAATAAAAAATTTAAGTAAATATTATAGATGAATTTGTATTTTTGGTAATGTGTTCTCACTCCATGAAAGTGCATTTTGGTGATCTTATCAATAAAAATTGATTTTTTCAGAAAATTGAAATTGAAATGTAATAGGAGGGATGACATTGAGCTAAAAGTTTAAAATCTATAAGGATGATGTTACAACTACTTCGAAACCTCATGGACAAATATGAATTTTCCCCATTCAGACGAAAATAATTATTATGATTTTACATGATTAATTAAAAAATCATAATTTGAATTTCCAAAACTTTTAATGGTTGATTTTATATAACTGTTAGTACCTTGATTGGTATTATCATGATATTCTTGCACGGGATTCTGTCTTGCAATTTTGGAAAGTAGTAAACTTGCCAAATCACAGCACTTATAAGCTGATGAATTTTAATGATTTTTTTAACAGCTTTAATTGATTCTGTGAATATTTCATGTTGATAATTATGAAGGATATTTCATGAGATTTTTCATAGAAATATTTAAAGATATTTTCTAAGATTTTGATACTTCGGAGATAAAGAAAATGTCTTTTGATAAGTTAAGAATCTTG
Source organism: Paulownia fortunei (assembly GCA_019321725.1). NCBI lineage: Eukaryota > Viridiplantae > Streptophyta > Magnoliopsida > Lamiales > Paulowniaceae > Paulownia > Paulownia fortunei. The sequence goes on from CM033124.1 coordinate 14,166,234, forward strand.
AAAAATATATGCAATATATTTATAAGATTTTGAGGTGATCTTGGGTATATGTACAAGATTTGGAGGCGATTTTGGGTGAGAAATGATGCATAAGACTCGAAGCAAGAAGAATGTGTAACTTGGAATTCAACATCTACATCATATTCCAGCTTTGAGCTGTAGGCGCTCACAATTCGATTAACCGGCCGAATCGAATCGAAACGAAACTAAAAATTTCGATCTGATTTTATTTTTTGATTTTTTGATTTTTTGATTTTAATTTGATTTTAATTTTTTTATTTTGATTAATCAAACCAAATCGAAAACTAAATTATAATTTTTATATATCATTTCTATATAATATTTTCATACTTAAAATACATATTTCTAATTCTATTATTTAACTTTATTTATTTATTTCTTTTGTGTTGTTTTATAAAAAATTGATTAATCAAAAAATCAAACTGAAAAATTAAAAAAAAGATTGACAATAACGGAACCAAATCGATTAATTTGATTCGGTGTTTGGGTTATGATTTTGACAAACCAAAATTTCAATTCAATTCGATTTGACTAGATAAGCACCCCTACTTTGAGGGGTGCATTTGCACACAGCACCATTCGAGAGAAGAAGTGAGCTCCCGAAGGTGAGCTTATCGATTAAGGAAAAGAGGGTCAGCAATTTTTGGGAGAGGAGAGTGAGCTCTCGAACGTGAGCTTTTTTGGAGAAAAATGTAATTCTTCAGAAATTTTCGGAAGAAAGTCAGTCTTGCTCTTGATTTCAAGATTTCAGCAATTCATTTAAAGTCGAGTGGCGATGGACAATTCATTTAATTAATTTGTACAAAAATATGAGTCTTTATTTTGAATAAGTTATAATATTGAATTCAAAGTTGATAAACTAAAACAAATCATTGAGTAACAATACGAGAAAAATCATAATTCTAAACAAGCAACACAAACACATACATGAAAATTTCACTCTTCTTGTATTTGTGTGTATAGGTGTATAATCTAACCAAGCACATAAATAAACACACATACATACATACATACGCCTACCAGTTTGTTCATGGTGAAATATTAATAACTTATTTTCTGATATATATACAAGAAGAAATGAGTGTACTTATATCTTGTTAGGATTGGAATGATTATGCAGATATTCATCAACAAACAAATACTGTACTATATGGAGCTACAGAGAGACGAAGGGATAGAAATTAATAATAAATCAGCATTCAATACGAGAACTCAATTACTGCTAAAACATGAAAGTACGCATTCCCTTCAGAATAGATTCATGCATGGTCCAGTATCAGTAAATATTCACCTAATCTTTGCACCACTGATCAATTCATTATTCATTGGACTAATAAATGCCAGAAAAAAGTGGAAATTCATTATCATGAAAATTTCCAGATGACCACATACCATGCAGCAGCTGACATTATTTACGTTTCCAACAAAGCAATCAATAATATAATTTTTCATGAAATTTATCAGATAAAGAAGGAACTGATAAATTAGTAATTTCTGTTAAATGCCAATTTATTCAGAAAATATAGAGACAACAAAGCTTCTCAAATATGCACTCGGCAATTGGTATGGACTATTGAAGACAAAGCAAAAGTAAAGAGGTCATTTCCTTCTTTCTTATGTGTATACCAGTGTAAGTACACAGTCCCAACTACCTAGTCTCACCCAACTACCTAGTCTCACTACCATAAGCACAGAATGATGAGAAATAATTGAGGAAACTGAAGCAATTTTAAATCCGTTTGAATGTGGGATTTCTCCAAGAACTCACTCTTGCGCACAGTGTACAATTAATTTTCGACAAAAACAAAGATCTTATAAATAGGATAACACATGCACACCAAGGCATAAACCGCATACAAACTTTTAGAGGTTTTTGGTCAAGGCTAAATGGAATAACTTACAACATAAATTAGAATTTATTTGTATAACACAAAGTCTAAACTCTAACAGCTTACAATATATTCTTAGTTAGTTAGGATAAACTTGTCATTTACTTGATAAAACAAAAGGAAGAATCTGATAACAAGTAGAGGTCTCTATACTTAAAATTTATTAGTACGAAGCATTAAATTATATTGAGATTGGACAAACTCTTATTCTTAATTTTTATTGAACAGTCTTTTTTTAAACATCTTATAAGATAGATTCACAAGCTAAGTCAAATTCTCTCTAAGTAGATCCAGCACTGTCCAATTGAAAGGAGTGTAATTATGTTTACTTGCATTCTCTACTACTCTATCTAAAATTGTTGACTTCTCTTTCATCATCTTCTGTTTTGCACAGGGCATTTAGTTCCAAATAGTCCTATACTTTAACAATGATTACTTAAAAAACATAAACAAGATTATTCAGATCTCATTACTAAAGGATGATGATCAAGACATGCTTGTATAAATAAATCATACACAACGAATACTTGTGACGGTTATCATCTTGATTCTTGTTTATGGAATGAATGGCAGCTATTTAAGAAGTATAAATGCTCAGGACATGGTGCAACTTGGTCGGGATTGATAGCTCATTGAGATACAAGAAAACAAAGAAAATTGCTTAGATTGGAAAGTAAGGTGTTGAACAACAGCACAAGCATGTTCATCACAAACATTTACATCATCAACAGCAGCAATTCGATAAGGGTAGCAAAACTAGTCAAACTGATTGATCATAGCATCCACAAAAAGAAAAAATGGGCCGACAAAGAAACCTAAACTAGTCTTGCTAGATCCGCAGTTTACATTGATAGTTTGGAAAGAGACTTTATATGGCAAACAACTTCAAGTTTTATAGGTTATACTTTCCCCATCATCCCTTCAACCGAATTATAGGAGCCAATCTTATATCACCTAGACTTGATCCATGTATTTATCAAGTACCATACTCCAAACTTCCCAAATTAATCATTTAAGATCCTTTATTCCAATTTGATATTTTATCCTATATTTCATAAATATTTACGGGTGTACAATAAGTATATATTTAGAGAATGATCGAACAAATAGAATGAGGAAAATATACATTTAAAGTGCATATATAATGTGGAATATAAGACAAAACATCTCCATACCACAAGTTGACATATATAGCACTCCAAAAGGTTTTAACCTTCAAGCCTTCTCCAAATAATAATAAAGACTGAAGTCAAAAGTATTTAGTTCAACTCAAAATCAGATTTTTCAATCTTAATATGTGATCAATTTGCATGGAATAAAAAGGTAAAAATACATGGTAATGTCCTTAAATGGAGATAAGAATATCTGATCCAAGATTAAATCAGAAAGTCCAGGGTTCTAGCACATGAAATGCTGAAAATTCCATGAGGAAAGTATTTGAGAATGAACATATCCACAAGGAAATACAGAAGAATGGATAACAGTAATATTGTCAAGAAGGGTGGCAACATAATTATATGTTCAAGCAGTCTCTTTGATATCAAGTAGCTAAAAATATCAGCAATCAAGTCAAGTCTTCTAACTCAATCAGTATCAGTTTTTCTTCTTTTTATGAACACAATCAGGAACACGGAGAGCAAATTAGTCATGGGGAGAATCAACTAATGTTGAGTCTTATAACTCGATAAGAATTACTCATACAGTCAACTTTAAAGAAATTACTGTACATAGCGTACTTGAAGTCTCAATATGTAATCTAAGGCCATATCTTGTTGCTTCATCAAGCACCATATATAAGTACAATAGCAAGCAGAAAGCAGAAACAAGGTACACATTGAACAAATTGAAACCCATTAAATAATTGAAATGGAATACTTGGAATCCGATTTGGTTGTTTGATTGCAAGAAAAAAACATAAAAAAAAAGGAAAAAACACAAGGTACTATAATCATTTAAAATTTGTGAAAATTAAGGTTGTGTTAAAAACTTACTTGGAGCTTGAGAATTCATAAAGTCTTCCTTTCTGAGAGAAGATGATCAAAGCTACTTCAGCATCACAAAGTACTGAGAGCTCATAAGCCTTCTTCAAGAGCCCATTTCTGCGCTTAGAAAAGGTCACCTGCCGGCTTGTTGCATTTTCAATTCGCTTCATTTGCACCTTCCCTCTCACCATTTTTTCTCTACATAATTTCAAAATTTGTGTTGAATAAATGAAACCCTTGCAAAAAAAATAACCTGAAAATGACTCTCAAGAATTCCAATCTCACCAGAAAACTAGCAAGAACCCCAGAGGGAGATAGTCCTTCAGCTCAGAAACTTGGGAGAAAAAGAAAGCCCAAATTTTTCAGAGTAGAAATCAGAAAGATGGCTGACTGAAAGATTAATTATACATACCAGAAATAGGGTTGGTGCTCAAATAAACCCTAGTAAATTTACATGCCAAAAATTCAGACTGCTACTCAATTAGAACAAGAGATGCTACAAGCTATGAGCCCTAGCTTTTAAGAATTGACTTAAGAAAAAGGGCAAGATGATACCAAGATAGTGGAAATAAAAAGAATCCCAGAAAAAAACTTGAGCTGGAAATCAAAAGTTACTGTATCTCTATACCATTTAGAGCATAAATAGTACGGAGAAGAAGAACTTAGCTCGGAACCAGATTAATCAGCAAAAAAGGGAATAACAACAGCATGAAGCTTATTCAAGATTCTGCAAATAGAATGCCAAGAAATGTATAAGCAAGAAGAGAAACACAAAGGACCTTTATCTCAAAAACCTGACAATAATTGACACAAAGAATCTCTTTATTTTCAGACCACAGACGACAGAACCCAACATTTCCTTATTGATCATATGTCTGTTATCCCACAAAAAGGGAAAGCCACAAAAAAAGGTAAACCCAAATAATCTGAATGAAAAAAGAAAAGATAGAAAAAAAAAGACATTTTTGTAATAATGTATATCTTGTTTTAGCAAATGTAAAGAATGGCACAGTAGAATTAAAAGAAAAAAAGAAAGAAAAAAATGGAGTTTACTGTTTACAACTATTATAGAAATGCTTGGAAAGCTCAGGTAACACAAAAGGGAAATTTTTAATGATAATCTGAGGCAGTAAATAAATGGGGTTCCAGCGTCAACATCATCGTACAATGACGTGATGTGTCCCCGAATTGCTTTCTGACAACACATCTTTATGATAATATTAAATTGTTTGTGAACGTTGTACACCTCGACCAATGGTAGATCTTGTCATGTGGCTGACTGTCTTTGGCTTGAAAATAATTTTAGGAGCATATATTATTTTCTAATTCTAATTTCTAATAGAATTAAAGAGTAATCAAATGGGTATTGAACGGCACATGTATTATGCCATTGTTATGGGTGTTTGTGGAAAGTGGTGATGACAATTTGTGAGGGAATACTTTCATTATCTGTTTGACTTCTCATTAATAAATTGTTTTTTTCCTTTTCACACAAGATTTTATATTATTAATCTACATTCCTATTATATCAATTATTCGTCCTATATAAACTTTTACCCATAAAGAATTTTTTTTTTTTGGATGAATAATAATTGATAAAAAATATTATGAGGTATGTGATTGAAATTAAATTATTTAATAAAATTCATGCGTGTACAATTGTTTGTATATTGCATCAGTCAATATTTTAATATGTCATTTAATTTAATAGACTATCATATATATTATTGTGTATTTGATTAATTTATCTTACTAAGTAATATGTTATATAAATTTATAAGTATTATGTTCTAATTACAATCAATATATTTTAGAAAGCGGAAAAGTATGATTTATTTGGCCAAAATAGTAATTTAGATCGAGTTTTATTTTTTGTCATGGACATAAAAATAAATGTTGTATTAGATTGAATATATTAATATATCAAACCTAGTGGCATGAAGTAAATAAGCTTAAAATACAAGTCTTGTAAATATTATACCAAATAATATATATTGAGTGTATATTTTATTATATTTATACACATACTTATATATATGACGATAATTAATATAATATAATAGAATATGTAATAAAAGATCAATCCATTTCTTTTTCTAAAATTAGGTAAGAAATTTGGAAGATGAAGCAATAAATTCTATTACTATTAGAGTTGGTAATATAATCAATAGGAGTGTACGACACTATTTATTTATACTAGGACAATTTAGTGGAAGTAGAGGAGAGGTTACATGTTGCTATAGCTAACATTTTAGTAAATGATCTATTCGACTACTCCAGACGTGATCAATAAAAGATATTTTCTCCATAGCTGAGATCTGAATTTTTGCAACAACTTGTAAGCAATATTAACTTTTAATGTTGTATGAATAATTTGAAATTTTCGCACTATATTTCCATCAATATCCGTATTAGCTTGATATGTAAAATTACAAATTCACTTGACGGGAAAAAAAAAAATAACAAAAGATATTTGAGCTGCTGGTGACAATATTAACATTGTTACTAATTATGAGTTTAGTGACAAGAATGTTTGGGTTGTAACAATAGTAATATTTATAATTTTAATAGTGATAAAAATTGTTAAAAAGTTGTTACTATAGATAATTATTGACAAAAAAAAAAATTATGTAAAGTTGTCGCTGTAAATAATGAGTGACAACTGTAAAGTGGTAATCCAATAATAACAAATATAGTTATCGTTATATTTGTGGTGTTATTGAGTTATCATTATATATATATTATTAATTATTAATTGTGATAATTTATATATAATTTTTGTCATTAATATTATTTTTTCTTATAGTAAGCTTATATGAATCTACAAAATACAGTCTTACAAAAATCAATTTTTACACTCATCCAGACCTTATTTCAATAGATGTTTTTCACAAAGCAAAAAAGAATTTGATGATACTAATAGTGGAGTTGTGAATCAAGCTGACCGTGTTTGTCATGTCCCGAGCTCAAGGGAGTGTGATGATTGCAAACGAGACTTTAGTAACAAATACTTTAGGCATCGTTGTTTTATCAAAATAATTAATCTATTTAATTCAAAAAATTATTGCAATATATAAATAAGTTCAAACTTTTTCTCACAACCAATACGATAATCATGATTATCGACCCTTTTTGGACATGCAATGTGCTCTTCTATTTATTTATTTTTTTTTTTTTTGCTTAAAAATTCAAACCCTATTACATGATAAAAGAATGAAGGAAATGAATTTGAAATTATGACCTTAGGAATAAAAAAAAAAAAAGTTATAGGGTTAATTGAGGCCTTAGGTATAGGAAGTTGACATGATTGGGCTCCCTTATTTTGTACATTAGGGGTTTGTTTTTGCACCTATAGGCTATAGGGGGTTTGGTCACTTGGATGGTTGGGCCCTGCCCTTATCTGCTCCCTCTGCGGGACCACTTGGGTTTTCATGCTTTTTCCAATTGAAGTACTTCCTCTTCAATTGTTGAGGGGCAAAGATGGAAGACTATTGTCACTATTTGGTTGTTTTTATTTGAAGTCCTTTTCACACTAAAAAATTTACCAAGTACTATAAAATTATTGAGTACAAATAAACCAAATTTGTATAATTATTATTTTTTTATTCGATAAAATTCAAAATTCAATTCAAATCCAAACAGCGAAGCAGTTGACTCGTATTTACCTCAATTAAAACTCATTTAAATTTGACAATTAATTCAAGTTTTAAATTTAATAAAAAAAATTTAAAAAAGATAAAATAAATAAATAATTTTTTTAATCAATTTAATTCGATTCGTTGACACCCGCAGATGATTGGTATATCGAAATTAAATGAAAACTGATGGATGAATTCAATATTTGGGATTGATGGAAGAGTAAATGTGGAGCTACCAGCTCTAAGAATTTATTAAGAGGGCTCAAGCTTTTGAATATTCTAAAAACTCAGCAAGCCTGGACCGTGTGTTTTCACGCACACAATCCATGCCCTATTTGAAAAATATCTAATTAGGGTTCTCAAATATAGAAGCGCATTCATTATTTGACATTTCAAAGCTTTTTTAAAATAGAAAGGAGAAATTTACCATTAAAAAAAGTTCATGATAGAAGTTTGTGTGTTCCAAAAAGATATTTATTATATAATTAATTTTTTTATTTTTTTCCATCCACGCCCAATGCCCTTTGCATAGAGCTCCATTTCGCAGAGATACACCTTCGATCCTGGAATTTCTTTAAGGCTATTTGTTTTCATTTTTAAGGAATTTTTTTAGAGCTCCATTTTATTTTATTTTTGAAAATGCATTTGTTTTGCTCGTTTTTATCAGATATAATATTTATTTATTTTGTTAAACTTAGAAATAAAAATACGCATGCCAAGCACTTTTCCATATCTACTCATATTTAATGTCATGCAAAAAATATCATAAAATAAATATAATTTTTATTTTCAAATTTATATAGCCAACATGAAAACATAATTAATAAAAATATATATTTTTTATATAAAAATTTAATAAAAATATTTTCAATAATAAAAATTAAAAAAAAAATTAAAACCAAACAAATTCTTTGGTGCGAGGTGCGTGTATTTCGGCCCAATATTCTTTGCTGAATATGGACCACTTTTTTTCTATATCGCATTTGAAGTCAACCCTTCTTGATACTTATTCTATTTTGATAAAAAAAACCATGAGATGGGACAAGCAACTTAAGAGAAATCATAAAACAAGATTATAAGAATCATGGAATTTACTCATAAGTATAGAGGAAGTAAAAGAGCATTGCTTTTCAATAAATTCTGCAAAACGTCATTGGTACAAAACAATATTTAGAGACTCGAATATTTGAGGAGCAAAATTTGAGGTAGTCGACGAACTAATTTGATAAAAATAAAATTATACAGTTAAAAATATCCTTCAAAATATATTATATATATATATATATAATTTTTTAATAAAATATTCAAATAAATTTTTCTTCTCCACATATTTTTCAAATTTGCTGTCGAAATATATTATTTAAAAAAAAATTATCAAAACAATTGGAAATAAAACCAATGAAAGCCCTAGTATATTCGCAAGAATTAATTATAGGAAGATGTAGCCTTCTTTATTTCCACATTTAAGCAATTAATTAATGTAGAGTACCACGTTATTTTCCAAATTTCTAATTTGGGGACCGGGGCAGCCTAAGGTGGCAGTTCGGCTTAATTAATGAAAATTTAAGGTTTTCTGGTTTAGGCTATTAAAAATTGGACCAGAGAGTAAAATTCTACTCTACAAACAGTGCTTTTTAGGGTTGCCCAGGACTTTGATTGATACTACCTAGCTACTATTATTTATTACCTCTAAAATTTAGTAAAATGTTTCATTAATTGCCAACTAATCCTCTTAACGTATCATCCATTCGATTATACTATGAGGGGATAGTCGTGCGAATGCAATAAATGTTAATTAAACTAAACTTAATTAAGAAAATCTCATCAAGGCACGATACTTTGACACTGTATTTGATTCGTTGAATTTAAGCAAGGAAAATAATAGAATAAAATATAACTAACTTAATTAAAAAAAGATCTCATGAAAGCACGTTTCTTTTACAATATATTTGATTCTTGAATTTAGCGAGAAAATAGTAGATTCCATTGAAATGATAGTTATTTTTGCTTTTTTTTTTTTATAATTTTTATTTTTTTTTTCTCAACAAAATTTAAGGTCCGAACATGATATTATTTTTTTAATTCTCACTTAGGGAGTGTGACTTTTTTTCATTCATAATAGTCGATGTTGGGACATAGAGAATGATAAATTTGTATCTATTTGTTGCCAGCAAATTCTTTTTTCTTTTTTCTTTTTGGTTCACGAAATTATGTGAAATAAAAAGAAAAAGAAAAAGAAAAATATTCTCATGGCAGCAAAGCAAGCTCTAATCTCAGCTCATAAGAGACTTCTAATTTGCACATTTAAAGTATTTAGAATAAGGGTTAAACATACTTTATCTCCTTATATTATTATTTTTATATTAGTTATCTCTCTCTACTAATAAAATATTTAAATACCTCCCTAAAATAATAAAATTGATATTGATGGATAAAAATACCCCTAAATTAAATAAAAAGTTAAATTTACTTTGTCCTATCTCTTATAAACTATATAATATATTACCATCTCTATAATTAAATATTAATTATTTGACAATATATTTTATTTAACACTAACTTTATTAATAAATAAAACTTTAATTAAATAAAAAATAAATAAACAACAAAAATATAATTTCAATAGTATAGAGAAGACACATTAAAGTTTTAAAAGAATATGCCACATAAATTTATATTACTACCATTTTATATAAAGTGTTTTATTAAGTAAATATTATAATTTAAATTAATTAGTTGATATTATAAACGTATAAATATTTTTATAATGTAAGGTGTGCATGTGTAGGTGAAGCATAAGTATATGAATTAATCTAACTTCAATATGTGATTTTTTATTTGTGAAAGAAAAATAAATATTAGAAAATAAAAAATAAAAAATATTATACGATATACTTTACACAATCAAATATCAATTAATTTGACTCCAAATTTTATTAAATAAATTAACCTTCAATTAAATACAAATTAAAAATAGCAAAATATAATTTTATTAATATAGAGAAGACACATTAAGTTTAAATAAATTATCTCACATAAATTTATATTACTAATATCTTATATATGTTGTTTTAGAAAGCATCTCATTTTTCTTTTATAATTTCACTCAAATTTTCTTAATTTCATTAACATACTTTATGAGATTTTTTATTTTTATTTTCTAATCTTTATTTTTCATTCATAAAAAATAAACACACATTTAAATTAGATTTGTTAATATATTTGACTTACAAATGTCTACCTTACATAATATAATTATTTATACCATTAAATATTATCACCTAATTTGATTCTAAATTGTAATTCTTACTCACTAAATAAATATACAAATAAATAGTACTTGTATAAATTTATGTGATATATTTCTTTTAAATTTAATGTGTCTTATTATATCTTTCAACTTATTTATTTTAGACTTAATTGAAAGTTAATTTATTTAACAAAGTTAATGTTAACATAAAATATGAGATCAAATAATTATATGTAAAGGAGCAAAATACTATATAAGGGATAAAGTGACTTTAAATTTCTATTTAACTTATGGATATTTTTATTTAATAATATAAATTTTACTATTTTAAAAAATATTTAAAAATTTTTTAATAAAAAAATAATTAATATAAAATCAATTGTATAAGGGATAAAATGTATTTAACCTAGAATAATGTTGCCTCTTCTTGCAACCCTAGAGCAATAGAAAAAATGTTTATTAGAGGCTTGGAGTTTGGTATTTTGCATTAAAAAAATATTATTTTTGTTAGGTCTCCAAAGTGGTTGAGATATTATTTATGTGAAGCAAAGTACACATTGTTTTCGTGACTATCCCTTCATGCAAAGTGGAAACTAATTTTTTATTGGAAAGTAGACCTCAACCTCAATCCTAGGTTTGGTCTTGGAGTGATACTTGTAATTTAATTATCTATTTTCTTACTTTGATCAAATACAAACCATCAATTTAAAAACTAAGATTCTAAGGTTATGTATATATATATATATATATTTATACCTTTTAATCATTACATCAATATTAATATATGTCTTTAAAATTATCTTAATATAATAATATATAATATGAGACACTATTAACTGAATAAAAATTTACATAAAAAAGATATTTATACTAGAAAACGTATTTCTATAAAAAATAAATAAACATGCTTTCATTTTTCACACATTCCTAATAAATTTATTTGAATTTTTTTTTTTCAAAAATACTCCAAAACAACACCAAACAAAACGTAAGAGATTCATAAGCAAATTCCTTTGTCCTAACCTCGAAATATTGGCAAAGTTGGAATTCAAACACATGATGAGAACTTAGATTTTGTTGGCGAAAAGGAAGAGGAAAATGTAAAGGATTAAATGATAAAGCATAAGACATTATTTTTCCTAAATGTAACAACCAAACATATCATTTAAGTTTTGCATTGAAGATAATGCATTGCTATTTGTCCCACACGTGAAAAATGGAGAAGTCCAAATACATTAAATGAAAAATGGACATAAATTTTAGAGAGAAATATACCACTCTTTCTTCTCAAATTTATTGCTTCATTTTTTAAGAATCTCCGAAATTAATATTTAATTTTTAAAATGGAATTTTATAAAGCCATTCTCTCAAATAAAATATATATGGTGCCATTAATTTTAGTTATTATTTTTTAAAAATAATAATATAAAAGTACATAAGACTTTTATTTTCATAATTTTCATTTTTATTTTTATTTTGAATCAAATTAGCCTCTAAATTTTGGGACGAATGAAGTATTATATATATAAAAGCACTTAGCATGTGGCGTGTGTGCGAGGGCCGATTAAATGTGGCTAAGATTAAGTACATCTTTTTACTTATTTATTTTCATATTAACTATCAAACTTTGATTATGACAATAAAATGAAAGTGATGTCCTTTGGAGAAAGTCATTTTTTTCAAGAACATGTTACAATATGAGTCGAGTCGGCCTTTGAGCCTAATGAGATTCGTTCACGTGTTAACTTGGGCAAGTTCAAAATTTATATTTGAAAGTTCACTTATTTTTATTAATTTTTATTTTTATGTTTTGAATTTTATTAATATTGTATTGGTGATTGTGTCAACATTAATATAATTATTTTCATAGCAACATTAACAATGGTAATGTCATTAATATATAAGTTAATTAAAAAATAAAAGCTCTGATCGATTAAGTTTACACAATTATTATTATTATTATTTTTATCCAAGTGAATTCAAATTCGAATTTGAATTCAATTATAGATGAGCCCGAACGAGCCAAGTTTAAACTCGATATTTTTTTAATTAAATTCTTTATTTTTTATTTCCATTCAGTCGTTTTTCATTCATTGGGCTACATTGGGCCTTCACTTTTCGTTTCGAAAGCCCCGTCCAATGGACTGGAGTTCTATTCCAAATAATTTCATAACAGACGATAGAAGTACAGGTTTTCTGAGGCCCAAGTAGCCCATTAGAATTATAGATGGATTTGTTGAGGCCCATTTGAACCGAACAGATCCACTTCAGGCCCATTAATTTTCCTCCATAGATGGAAGAATCTTCAGAGACACGGAAAATGAAGAGAAAAATGGGGGACAGAAAAAGAAAAGCGATTGCAAACAAGAAAACGAAAACGGAGTGGCCATCCATAAAAGCCAAGTCTAATCTGCACATCACTCGCCTCAAAGACGATGATCTGATTACTGTTAGTTACCTTCCCATATATATTTACGTTTTCTTTTCTTTTTTTTTTTTTTATAGAAAAACTATGTTGTTCATGATTGACCAAGATTAGTTTCTTTATTTTTTTATATTAATTTGTTTTGGTTGTAATGGGTTTTTTATTAATGGGTTTTCAGTTCTATTTCGTTAAATTTAGGATTTTTAAGAACCATACCTACCATTTGTTCTGTGTTTGTGAGGTCCAAAATGCTTGCTTTATCAAGATTTTAGTTTTTTTTTCTAGTATTTTTACATTGATAATATGTGGTTTGGCATTTTGTGTGTATAGTAGCTAAAATTGAGGTTTCTGTTGATATGCAAAGAATGTAAGAGATGTTAAACTTGTTTAGGCAATGTGCACTAAGTCGATATACTTAATTCAGTAGTAATTTCTGGTAATGAGCTCCAAAACTATGGGATTGTGGTCTTTGAGTGCGGTATATTATCTGTGTTGTTAGATTCCTTTCCTTTCCTAGCTCCATCCATGCATGAAATGATTTTGCAATGTGAAAACTAGGAACCCGCACGTTTGTGCTTAATATATGTTCTTTTACCTAATGCGGACTGACCTGAAAACTGTAACAGATTGAGATAATGGGATGTGGATGCGTTTCCTGTGATATAACTGCCAAACAAGACCAATACCACTCGTTTAAATTTTTGGACTTGGATATTTGGTGCTAAGTTCTGAATTATTCTTTGCTTTTCGCTGTATACTAAAGATGGAATTGGATTATAATGTGTTGTGGAAATTGGTTTAAGCATTTTCTTGTGGCATTCTTCAGCTTCAGTTAATCGTGAAAGACCATCATTTATCCTTTCATGTTGGCTCTTTTGGACTTGTATGACAATGATGCCTTTTGTGCCTACCCTATTTTGGTTCAAGGTATTCAGATTCAGAACTATTTTACATCTGCCGAATCAAAAGCATTTGTAAATGTGGCGGAATCAATTGGTTTTGTTCACCAAGGGAGTCTTGGTCCAACAAGGGGAGAAGCTTACAGAGACAATGATCGGATATCTGTCCATGATCCTCTTCTTGCAGAAGCAATATGGGAGGCTGGACTTAACAATTTTTTTTCGGATTTTAAGATTCGAGGCAAAGTTGCAGTTGGGTTGAATCCAAATATAAGATTTTACCGGTAAGTGGCATTTTTGCATCAAGTACACTCTACAAACTATTTTCCAAAGTAGATATTCAAGTATCAGTTGTTGACTTGGACTACACTTACAAATTAGGCGTATTTACTGAAATTTTGTCCTCTATGTTGCCGAAGAGTACAGCATCTTGTATATAGCTAATTTCAGATATTTAGGACTTAATTCTTTTAGTCTTTGGTTGCCTAGGCTTTGAGTGTACTCTTCTTATGTGGTTGGATATATAATGAAGAACTATTTTTCTTTCTCTGGCAATTATTATTACTGTGCCCCGTTGGTGGTGAAGAATGGCGCTGATCTTTCATCCGCATTAAAAGATATCAATTTGCTAATGGTTGACCTTTAAGAATCTACATTTTAGGTACACTGCTGGTCAGCGATTTGGACGACACATTGATGAAAGCGTTGATCTTGGAGAAGGAAGATGTACACACTATACTCTATTAATCTATCTCAGTGGTGCTCCTGGTAAAACTAAAGCCAAGTCTAAAAACGATAACAGTTCTCAAGATTCTTTGGATCCACTGGTTGGAGGAGAAACAGTTTTTTATGGTCTTAGAAATGCTCTGGTTGCGGAGGTACTCTCTCTCTCTCTCTCTCTCTCTCTGTACACATACCATGTATATTAGGGTGTTAATACTTTTGTCCAATTAAGGGTACTTTTATAATTTATAAGTACGAATTCTGAAATTAGGTTGAAAGTCCTAAATTCAGTTCCTTCTATATTTTGGTGTCTTGCTTGGAGTCTAAGTAGAGCTTTAATAGGATTCTAGGAGTGAGTCCTAGATTTCATCTTATTCTCTATCTTTTCTCCGTTTCTCTTAATTTTCTGCAAGATTAATGCTCCAACAGCACTATTCATAAACCTTGCAGACTGCTATACCCTTCAATATCCTCTGTCCGAGATCTTAAGAACCATTCCTATTCCTGACCCTTCGCCGTGTGTTTTAACACCAAAAACAAGTTTTTCTTTATATCTGAATTGGTGCTGCATTAAAGCCCATTCTAATATATTAAGAGCACTTTGTTTTTTCTTTATCTAGTTTTAAGCAATGATGCTCCAAGTGGAATACATTGTGTTGGGTATGGGGGTGGAGCAAGCAAAGGAACACAGAGAGGGTAAGAAGAAATAGGGTTGGTGGTGGCAGAGTGATGAAGATGACAGTGGGATGTTGTATTATTACTTTTAATATAAAAATTAGATGAAAAGAAGGAAAGTTATGAGGTATTTTGAACTGTTGCACATGGTTGAGGGTAAAAGAAAAATCCATTTACCACTTAACTAACAATGCTTATTCATCTTTTTCTTCAATATTAAGTTTTTAATAGATTGTATTCTACAAGCTCTTAAGGCATTCCGATCTCAAAAAGAATTTCAATTTACGTTTCAATGCTCCCCCAATAGCTCCCACCTTATGTGACTTCAGATATCGCTTTTATATCTTGCTGTTCATGAGACATTATAGTAATGAAACTGTTGGGAGATTATGGAATTTAAGTAACTGTGCTGTCCTAGTTATATTGACTGCTTAATTGACACTGGGCAGAAATTTTAGACAATAGTTTGTGGGAAGAATTGGGGGCGTGCTGCTTATATATGGGGCTTGCCTTCCTTTTCTAGTACTATTTTCATCATGGATTTGGCTGGGAGATGATGTATTACAGGAAATCAAGCTATTTAACTTAGTCTTATCCTGATATGAGATTACTGACATAAGGACAACTGTCAAGAAAAAGTTAAAAGTTCAATACTTAATCGTGAAGAGAAACTGGAGATCAAGTTTTCTGAAGCTGTGTGTGAGCTCATTTATGAGCCTTATTCCGAAGCTGGGCTTGCATTTGTATTTAATTCTTAACTGCCAATCGCCTTAACATATTCACTAACTGAAGTATGAGATTGTTAAGGACTGTATCACATCTGGCTTAGGGAATGCAGCAGTTTGATTGTGCATTATTGAAAGAAATACCTCTGGAGCTTCCTATTTATGCTCATAGTAGGATTTAGCTTGTGAAATTGGAGTTGATGAAAATCTAGTCAAATTCGAACGGAAGTTTTTCTAATTCTAATTTTAGAGCTTGTATTCCTTGATAGCGCACACTTTATTATTAGTACATGTGGTTTGACATATGCTTCTCCTTCTCTTCCACCAGTTTTCTGTTCGCCAACATGGTTCTTATTATCCAATTGTATCTTGTTCAATTAAGAATTCACGTGCCATGCGATTATGATCAATATTTTTTACTCAACTGATTTATCAGAACTGTTTAGGTACCTCCGACAGAAGGGATGGCTCTACTTCACATTCATGGTGATAAGTGTATGCTGCATGAAGCTCGAAACGTCAGTAAGGGCGTCAAGTATGTCTTACGATCTGATGTAGTATTTGCATAGGGCATCTAATCGTCGCAATCATGTTTCCTCAGTTCATGATTTATTCACCTAATACATATTTCTCAATATCCATTGCAGCATCTACTATTTATGCGTCTATTTTTTTCCGTACGAAATACATTTGAGATCTAAACAGAATATATTCTATTATGAGAGAAAAACGCAAAGACCATTGAACACACGTTGTGTTTGCATAGAAGTTCTATGCTTTTATGCACTAATTCATATGTGCCCCTGCCCTTCTATAATGTAGGATACATTACGAGGTATCAAAAGATTTGTTCCGTTTTAATATCTGCTAGCTTGTTATTGATCGCCAATAAGAGAATTGACAACAAAATCCCAAGAACATTGCTTATTTGCAAGAGCTCTGCATTCTTGCAATATCCTGTGTTTTTTTTCCAGACAATGGCATGGATGTGAATTTTGGCGTATGAAATAAGTTCCAAAATGGCAATGATGCCACTGCCAAGTGAAACTAGATTAGCATTGTAATGAGGGTCGCCTAGACTCCTTGTCTAAGAGTTTCGTGCAGTTGAGATGTCGAACAATTATATTTTATTTTTTGTATTTATCAATACATATTTCAATGAAGTATGATGATTACGAAACACATATGGTTATACTTGTTATGTGGTACTGATTAATTGAGTGTGGCCAAATTGAATTTGAATTAATTTTTTTCTTGAAATATAATGTCTTATTGACATATTATTGCAAGATTAGGCATACAAGGGAAATAGTGATTTAATTGTGATATTTTTTTAAAAAAATTATATTTATTTATATGATATCTTCTTTAGAGAAAAAAATAATTTTTTTAGAAAAATTTAATTGACATCTATTCTCCTGTTGTTCATATCAATGGTAAACTGTTAATTAATTAATTGATCGTAGCTTTAAATCACACAACTTTTTATTTGTGGCAGCAGCCATACCAACAACAATCTATCTTTCATTTTTTTATAATTAAAATTTTCTTAAAATAAATTTTAAATAAAATTAATATAAAGAAACTTAAATTTAATATTTAAATTAATAAAAATATTTTTTTAAAATATATTTTATTATTATTATAAAATTATAAAATAAGTGTAATGGTCTACTCATCGACTTTGAATCTGAATTTTTAAAATTTTAATAAGTTCAATCTTGAATTCAATTAAACCGGACTTAAAATTCTATCTTTTGCCATCCTACTACGCTTAAACAAAAAGAAAGCTTAAAGCATATATATGTGTGTGTGTGTGTATGTATATGTGTATATATATATATATATATATATATCAAGTGAATCCAATTCTGTGTTTTTCTTACATCCAAGTCTATGCGTCCAGAAAAATGAAAAGTTGGAAAAGAAAATGCTTCCATAACAAGCCTTCAACATTCCTTTTGAAGTCAAGTTGAGCTTTTCTTGTGCATGGAAACCAGACCTCATCAGTGAGCTACAACATAGACCAACTGCAACAGACTACCACAATATATAAATCCACTTGGCATGTTCTTAAAAAGGATATGATAACTATTGCTGTGCTGTAATGAGTTTATTGACGCAAAATTTTGATTTAAGTATGTATAGATTGTGTTATTATATTTATTTAGAAAGTGAAATAGGAAAGAAGACCGTTATTTTTAAAAATTAGTCAGATAAAGTCTAAAACCTGTATCATAAAAAAAAAAAAAAAAAGTATAATATTGCTGCTAGCGTTGCACATCTTTCATATTTTCGTTGAATCAAATTTTTTTTTTCAAGAAAATTTGAATTACTTCCCTACAAAAAACCACATTTAACTAACTCATCCATTGAGCCCCCTCCCATACTTAACTAACTCCTTGACTTTGGTATTTAATTGGTTGGCATACAATTGTGTAGATGTTTTAATTAGAGATTGATGATTAGAATTTCATTTAAATTTAATTCGTAAGATATAACAAATCAATTAAATTTAAAAATTGATTCTATTAGTAAAAAATAATAAAATATATAGAAAAAAAATCAAACTACTTAAACATATTTTTTGATTCGATATAATTTAAAATTTAACTCAAACTCGAATCAATTAGTAAAATAATAATAAAAACTTGAGTTTGATTTTCATTTGACTCGATTAAAAATAATTCAATTTTAATTTTATTAAAAATCAAATCAAATTTAAATATGATTTTTAAAATTTTAATAAAAATTTAAATAATTTAAATAATAATATATCTGACTCGACTCAATTTTTCTGTACCCTACAATTTAATTTATCATTTAAGTGATTGGGTTAGACTGAAGGAGATTTCTTATAGAGTTTTGCTCAAACCAATTAATATATCCACGCACTTAGAAAAACAATTTAGAACAAACTGTAAATATGAATGACTCTTCATTTCTGTAAAAACGAT
This sequence comes from Paulownia fortunei, assembly GCA_019321725.1. Taxonomy (NCBI): domain Eukaryota; kingdom Viridiplantae; phylum Streptophyta; class Magnoliopsida; order Lamiales; family Paulowniaceae; genus Paulownia; species Paulownia fortunei. The sequence goes on from CM033124.1 coordinate 14,185,418, forward strand.
ACAACAACAATCCACAAGAACAAAAACTCAAGAACAACATAGTACAGTTAAAATCAAGAGGTCCGAACACAAGATTGACTCAACATTTGAATCCTCCAAGATTTACTCAACAGAACTGCAAACACACATAAAATGGACTCTCCATCTCTCTCAGTTCACAACCCTGCAATTCACCCTCACTTCTCCATTCTCAACCACTCCAACGCTCCCAAGCCTCACCATGGAAGCAGCAAATTCCCTGAAAAACAAGCCCTGATCCCTGGCGAACGCTTCAACCATCCACCGGGTCCTGTAATCCGCATACAGCGACTGATCCGACGCAAACACGCCTTTCCCTCCGACAACCCTTCTGTAATAATCGTTGTCGAAAACCGACGCGGTCGAGTCCAAGAACTGACCCGCATTGAGATCGGTGTTGGGTTTCGGGCACTTGCTCTTCAAGTCAGTGGCGAATTGCGGGTCAAGGGTCGGGTCGGCGTCGTGGGTGGAGCTGAAGTTGCGGAGGCGGGCTTCGAAGGAGGAGCAGTGGGAGAAACCGAGAGTGTGGCCGCCGGAAAGAGCGACCAAGTCTTTGGTGGAGAGACCTCTTTGGGAAAAGCTCTGGATGAGCTGAGATGTGTTGGAGGATGGAGCTGGCAGGTTTATGGTTTCGTTTGCTCTTGATATTCTCCCGTCTTTTCTTCCTTTCAGCACGCTCCAATTGGGTCCTCCAGACTGGAACAAGTAAATTAGAAAAGAAAAAAAAAATCATATATTCCAATTATAATACAATGCCGTGGGTGAATCTAATATAATAAATACAATCTTTTTAAGAAAAATCGTGTGTGGATTGAAATAAAGAGGGTAAAAAAGGACTTTAATTTATAAGCAATCATGAAAGAAATACGAGCATATATACAACAAAATTTCAAGAAAAGTTTTTTTTTATTTAAGATTTTAAAAAATGTTACTTATAAATGAAAATGTTTGGTGAATTTCAATTTTGTTATAATGTGAGGTCAAATATTTATTTATCGACCGATTTTTTAATAATTTTTTTTGATAGTTTTGGTATTAAAAAACTTCAAATCTTAATATGTTTTATGTTTTTTAATAATATGTTTAAAACATTTCAACCATTATTATAGCTATATTTTTAGCATTTTCTTCAATTGTTATAGTGTGAAGTCAAAATTTTATTTTCGACCAATTTTTTTTATGATTTTTTTTTCAATAATTCTGATATTAAAAAAACTCGAATCTTATTATCTTTTATGTTTTTTAATAATATTTTTAAAAAAATTCAACCTCATTCGATGTTAGCAAAGTTAGCCTCATTCGATGTGTAATAAGAAAAATTGTCTGAACAACAAAATTGTACAGTAATTTCTACTTGTAATTAATTCCAGGTTTCTACATTTACCATCAAGAATTTATGGAAAGGAATATTACCAGGGCCACAACATCTCTGGCGGCAATGGCTACAATATCAGCACAAGAGACAGTCCTGGGGCAAGACTCTTCAAGCTTAGTCTTGGCATCATCAATCATGTAAAATGCCGCGAGTGAGACATTGGGAGGACCATCCTTCTCCGCTTTGTTCGTTGGAGTCGAGTCCAGCAATACTGACGCATCACATCCCTACACAAATATTAATATAATTCAATGATTGTTGGTGAATCTGATTCCAATATAATTTTTTTTATAGAGAAAGTGAGTAGTACCCTAATGAAACAATCATGAAAGAACATTCTGAGGATACGAGCGGGCACTTTAGGATCGTAAGTTGTAGCACTACGAACAGCTTGGTGGATGATGTTTTCGGCTTGAGGGCATGTTTTCTCATAATAATGGGCATCAAGAATAGCTCCCGACTGAGAAATCCCGACCAGAAGAAGCAAAATGCTCAAAGAATACATCATTTGGAGACCCATAACTTGGTGTAATAATCAAATCCAAGACTGTATTTGAGAAAGATTATTGGATTTCTAGAGATGATGAAATTGCTACAGAACATTGTGGTATTTATAGTTCTCAGTTAAACTAATAAACAAGGTACAGAAATGTCTGGTTTGATGCATGGAGGTTTATTTGTAATACTTTTAAGTCACTCATTGATTTGAAGAAAAATACATTGAAAAATACGAGTAGATTGTTGTGCTTTAGGACCAAGCATTGCCAACTTTGCTCTAATTATCTTATACCGTACCCTAAAAATAAATTGCTTAAACAAATAATTTTTTGAGTCCTTTAATTATATATTTTTCCTTTATATTTAAAACTTAGAGAAAAAGTAATATAGGCACTATGTGTGGCACTAGAAAGACCATTGATGCATGAAATTATGGGAGAGAGCCCACAAATTTCTTCAATATCTTTCGTTTGAATCCAAATTATGAAAAGTTCGGATTGTTTAATGTAATTTTGCATAATATTTTGATTGATTATACAAATGGTGTGCATGTATCATATGTAATGTAAGATATAATATAAAATTATAATAAAAGATTTATATTAAATTTCGACTTAATTCCTTTTACATTTTTTTTTTATAATTTTAACTCGAGTTGGATTATATACACATATTCATACATATAAACTAATTAATTAGGATAGGGATTGGCATGGATTATATAATTCATATTTATACAGGGAGTTGAGTGTAGAGTCGGGTGTAGAGTGTGCGAGACTTTAAGAAAATGTTAAAATTTCTATAATATTTAAAATATGGTAAATTTATTGATTTCTTTTGTAAATGCAAACTTTTTCAATTGACTTGAACCCGTAATTGTGTATTTTTTAATTTTTAGTTTTCATGAAATTATTATTATTTTTCGTTATTTTAGATTTATTTCCAAAAAAAGTTAAAATAAACCAAAAAAATATAAATAGATGTCTACCTTTGTGGGTTTTGGTAGCACTTCATCTTCATGGCAAATAGTTGGTGGGAGAATAGAGAGGAGTACAGGAATTTCACGGGAGTACACAAATACCCGTACTGCTTATCTTTTATCGCTAAATTCCCTTCATATAAACATTTGTACTTAAACATTAGTAGTAAGCTTACCTATTCACAAATTGGGTTACAAAATAAATTAAATTAGTCAATAGTCAATTTAAATTAATAGTTAAAAAAATTTTTGAGCTTGAAAATAAATTAATTTAAATATATTTTTTTATTCGATAAAGTTTAAAATTTAACTTGAGTTTGATTCACTTAATGAAAATATAAAAAAATATGTATAAAAAGATCAAAATTACTTGAATTCAATTCGTGTTCGACTCGATTAATAATCAAATTAAATTCAAATACAATTTTTAAAATTCAATAAAAATTCAATCAAATTTGAACAATAACATATTCAACTCAAACTCAATTCATTTACACTCTCCTCATCAACAACAAAAATGAAAAATAGCGTTTTAATTAACAGTAATTTCATAATTTTCTACACGGAACCTAAAAATTATATGAAATTACTTACAAGTGTTGATGAAGCAAGCTTCTATAGTTTGGGCTCTCTTTTTTGAAAAGTCACCTTATTTTCTGCCTTTTGGTATTCATTGAAACAAATAATTTCAGCATTGCCAGTAAATAATTAACGTCCCAGTATTTAAAAAGAAAACTATTATCATAATTATATGTAGTCATGTGGCTACAATATTCACCATAAAATTATTAAATCTTATTACTACATTAGAACTAATTAAAATGTGGAGAAATTAGTAAAAATATAGTGATAAATCAAATTTCTATCCAAATTGATGTATTAGTTAATTAGTTGCTTGCCTCTCTATTCATTTTCTTTCAAAGTAGAGTTGCTAATTAATTTAGTATGCCAATACACATACAAATTAGGAGCATAAACCTTAGAATAACTAAAGATGAATCAAAGAAAAAAAGTAAGTCTCAATTAACATGCAAATTTTGGTCAATTTAAGTTCAAATCATCTATTCCAAATTCGTATTTCATCTTTTATTTTATATCATAAATAAACATTAAATAAAATACTTTATTAAATAAATATTTGCCTATAAATCATACAAACTTAACGTGTCTCCGTAAATTAAAATATATAATAAAATACAAATTATAATAGAAAATTCAAAATGCACCAAAAATGGTGGAGAACATCTAATATCAGTCATTCTTACAGCATAAAATGTAAATTTTAATGTAAAATATCAATGTAAATTTAGGATATATATCATGAACTCTTTACATAACTCTTGAGCTATGAGGAACATTGGGATGAACACTATGAGATTACCAAAAGGGTTTCAAGAAAAGTTGCATCTGGAACAGAAAATGCATCTATAAAATATTACTCCAGTAAGCAATATAATTGCACGAGTTTTTTATTTCAAATTAATATTGTATTTTATATCGCACTTTACAGATATACACCATGTGTATCTAAATATTTAATGAAATATTTTATACACGTAACATGTATTTATAAAGTACAAAACGAGATGAATTGTGAAAAAAGAATATATGAAGTATATAAATTATACCTTTTGCATTATAAGCAATGATTATTTTCCAACATTATTGCAATATTAAGCTGAATCACTCACAGGGCAACTCTTCTTTGGCATGTTGTGGGAATCAGGAGTGATAGATAATAGTTATCACCATCTGCATTGCACCAATCACCATTGCATGCCAACTAAGAGCAGCCCTGTGAATGGTCCGCTTACAGAACACCATTTCACTCTTAATACTTTCTGCTTCTGGCATTCTTGAATGAACCCAGTGTTAGTGTTATTATATAAGCTTTTAAGATGGAATAAACCAATGGAGAAATGGGCATATGCTTGGAGGGTAGTAGCTTATGCTCTGGATATCCTCTCATATAGGCTGCTTTTTCTTTGACATAACATTCATTTCTTATCCTTCACATTTCCATGTCTGGGAAAGCCCCTTTACAAGGATCCCAGATTCCTCCCTGCATGGCCCATCAATTTGACGGGTATCGGAGTGTGGATGGGATTGCGATGCAACGACCCGGTGGATGATTTCCAGGCCGTGAAGGTGTCTAGGGTTCATAAACTATTTTGGATGTTCTATTGTAATTTTGTATTATATCTTGAATTGAATATATAACACTTATATGCTGCTTGATGATTTTCGGGTTTGTATGCACTTCTGCAAGAGTGCTTAAGGTTCATATGTGAACCTCAATTTGAATTTTTTATTTTAATTTTGTATTGCATCTTATTTATTAAACTCAAGTTCAAATAATGAGAGAGATTTCAACGGGTCAATTCATCGGATTATCTGATATCTTCAGGCCCACCATTGCCTGGTCCAATATAACCATCATTCTTTGGGCCCTAGGTTGCTGGGCTGGGCCAGTACACTCAATATCAACAGTTTATGGGCTTCCTTATGAACCTGCTGAAAGAATGGTCTCATTCTTGGGCTCCCCATTCAGATATGCCATGTTGCTGGACCTTTTTTGGGTCTCTGAAGAAAACTCCACCAGCTTTTGGTCTTTGTCCTGCATCATCAGTATTATGGCAACATAAAGAGATTTAAGGTTAAACTGCTGTTGTTCAAAGAATTTAGGAATAATTGTGCATGCTAGTACTATTTGTCAAACGAGTTATAAAGGCAATAAATATAATTATTTAATTAAAATAATTAAAAAATTAATTCTATAATTAATGGGGGTGTCAAAAATAGTTTTGTTCAAATTTAAAAAATCAATTTAGTCTTATAACTAATGAAAAGGCTTTGATTGAGTACATATTTAATCAAATATTTTAGGTTAAATTTAATCGCCTTTAATATTATTTTGATATCAAATACCCCCTTATTCAATAAAAACCTTCAATTATCCCATGTTCTTAAAAAATTGAATTGAATTGATAAAATACTCTTGTGTCTTTATAATAAAACAAATTCACTTTATCCTCTATTTTATTCTATATAGTATTTTTTTAAAATAAATACATTAATTACATTTTATGATAATAAATTATAATAAATATGATACTACAAATTAAAATAAATATGTTATTTATATTAAAAAAAACATACACAAATAATTCTTAAAAAGAAAGTTCTTTATAATCAAATATGTCAACTACTTTGATCTCAAATTTTTTTAAATATGAAAATACTAATTGAGTAATGCGTCAATCTTTTATCTCTTAGATAATTATATGCTATGTATTCATTTCAAATAAATAGCTTACAATAACTTAAAAAAGAACATTAGTGATAAGATTTTCTTTTCTAAAAATGGATATTAACTGATTCTCGATATTGTATATATAAGGGACTTACTTATCTTTCAATTCCAAAACTGTCATTAATTGTATATAATAAGTGGAATAAATTTTATTTTGTCATTATAATTTTACAAATTTAATATTAATAAAAGTTAGCATTTAAATTATCACTAATATCAATTAATGACACATTTGTAGGTATTGTATAATTACACATGTATCAGTGACATAATTAGTGACAAATGTTTAAGTTATTATTTTTTCAAATTTAGTGAGACATGTCAGTATTGTTCTTATAAATAAATTTTAATTTGATGTGGTCACCATTTGCTCCCATGTATAATTAATATTTGGTGATTATGGACTTGGTTAGTGTTTTGATTCTCAAAGTTAATATTATAATAATTATCATTGTTATTGTTGATTCATGGCTTAAAATACCCTAATTAACATTCAAAGTGACGATCACTTTTGATAGAGTTGATAAGTTAATCATCGTTCGAGTAGCAGTCCCATATTGATATTCATAGTATTATTAGTGTATTAATACGACAGAATTATAATTAGAGCTCGAACTATTCAGAGTACTTGTCCAAATTTTAAATTAGAAAACTTACATTACTCTACGTAAAATTGTTTGAGACTTTTTATATATTCGTTTTAATTATTATTGAGGCAACAAGCGATATTTCAAAGAACTCAAGGAAATAATTAGCTAATTAAAACATCTCAAGATGTTAAACGATTTTATGATAATCACCTTAGTTAGTTAAATATGGAATGAGAAAAAATTGACATTTAATACGTACGAATATATTATGAACTTTTGTTAAAAATTATGGTGAAAAAATCGATTAAAAATATAAAAATAGATAATATACAGATTCGTAAATGTACGGATAAAATACAAATGTGAAATAATTATTCAGTAGCAAAAACACAACTTATTTTGATATTATTTTTATATAAATTATATTTGTATTTATTTTTCAATTATGAGAAGATTATTTTTATATCTCATAATTAAGATATAACTTAAAGATAATTATTTAAGTATAAATAGTAGCTTCATAAATTAGTAAATTTTTATTTTTAATTTATGTGATACTCAATTAAAACTCATAAATAACTTTAAATAAAATTTTATATTATATTGAAATATTATAAATATTTATTAAAATAGAATATTATTCGTTAAGTATTACACGAAGTAAATATAATACATGTACAAAATATTTCACTACAATTACTTCGTAATTCAGAATGTATACGAGAAATAAAAAAATATATTTTTTAAACAGGACATCAAAATACTAACAACTAACAATAATAATTATTATGTACAATAATGAAACGTTTGCGACAACTCCTGTAAAAAAAATTAATATTGGAATTTATTATGAAATATATACCTAAAAATATATATAATGATACAACACTAGGACCATCTTTCATTATTTGAGTTGGTACCTAAGTATCTGTTTCTACACGCAATCCCTTTATCTCCTTTTTCAACAGTCGCACACGCAATAATTCCAAAAAATTGATGCCCCTAAATTCTAAAACTCGATCACCATTAATTTTGATAATTACACATCTTTTAGTGGACCCTAAGTAGGATTATCATGTAATCTTAGTCATCTAAACGTGTAAATTACAGCTTCTTCAAAATTCAACATGAGAATTATATTAAAACTTGTTCTGAAGCCGACATATATGGGCATAAATTAAAGTGCTATATCCAGACATAAACCTGCGCAACGATCCACTCTCGTTTTATTGTTATTTATTTGAGTTGGAACTTAAATAGTTGGTGAGTTGCGTTTACAAACTCTAAAACGATTACAGATTCCAATTTTCTTTTTTTTTTTTTTCTTTTTGTTTATTAAAAAACTTTGGAAAATATGATTTGGACTACTATTGTTTTCAGAACTAAATTGTATTGGTCACTTTAATCAAAAATTGATGATCAATTTGATTCAATTCAATTGACTTTAATTAATTGAATTTTTACTTAAACATTGCTTGGTCATAATCGATTTTTAGAACGTTGAACTTTATATTTGATTATATGATATGTGAACTTTATTAAATATATTTTTTAGTTAGTTATTTATCTTTTTTTACTTTTAAAATTTAATACATAACTATTAATATATTATAGTACCATTTTACATTAATAAAAAAATATAGTCAATTTTTATTGGATCAGTTGGACATACGATTGAATCGATTCGAGTAGTTGAACCGCTTACCAACAGCAAGACCGATTTAAATGTCACTCCAATTATAAAACCTGATTTGGACAATACATTTCTCTCATTCAATAAATAAAAAATAGTGGTTGTTCTTTAATAATTCAATCTTATTTTTATTTTTTTTATATAATCCAAATTCCCGAAAGTCTTCGACTTCGGACTAATTTTAGGGAAGACCGACCTTTTTTTGGTTCGACCTTCAGATAAATTCGATAGTGAGCTTCTATACACTCGAGTTGGACTTTCATATAAGTCAATTCTCCTTTCGAACCCACCGTAAAGTACGAATGAGACATCTGAAGAGCCAACAGACATACGACACTTCTTTCTTCAAATGGATTCAAACCCAAAATCCTCGTTTTGTTCCCTTTGCCTCATTTTTTTTAGAACTATGGTAATTGGTTTTAGGTTCATATTATCAAAATGACTCAAGAGAAAATATAATTTGTATTTAACTAATTTAACCAACTCCCAATGTGATCACCAAACTAACATTCGAACTTGGTCACTAATACAAGCCAAAAAAAATGAAAAAATAATTACACAATTGCAGTTTAATTTTTGGGTTAATTATAAAAATTATTGTTGAGATTTAATTTATTTACAAAAAAAAATTATTCAAATTTATAATTACAAATACTCAATTAATATTTATTTTTATTTTGTAAATTATATTTAATGAGGGAGAGTATTTGTAAAACAAATGCAAGTCTCAAGGGGTATTTATATTATCTCAAGGGCTATTTGTAATTTTAAAAAATAATTGAATATTTTTATAATTGGATTAAATTTCAAGAATAATTTTTATAATTTATCCTTAATTTTTTATCAACCCGCACACATTGAAGCAATTCAAATTTAACCATCAAACAAACCGAATTCGACTATATATAACTTATAACGATCACAAGAGTGACTGCTGAACCAGAAGACTATTTAAAGGGTGTAACTAATCAATGGAAGCAATTCATTAATTTGATGGAGAACTTCAAAGAGGATTACTTGACAAACATCCTCATCATATAAGAAAATTATGTTTCTTTGTGTAATAATGAAGAATTCAATTAGTGTATATCTTAAAGTGCATGTTGCACTTAATAATCCAGTAAAACCTCAGAAATAATTGGTAGCTAGTATTTCTTGAAACAAAAAATAAGGACCGAAACTTAGTAAGAAAATAAAAACATGAAATCCCAAAAAATTCTTGAATTTACTGTAACTCTATGCATGTTATCAATGCAAGAGAGAGAGAGAGAAAGATAGACAGACAGACAGACAGAATACCTGAATTAAATATCAGAAATTAACATTTCTGCCCCAAAATTATGAATATATATATATATATATATATGAAAATCCTTACTAAATACCTCAACACGATCTTGTTAAAAATATGTGTAAAAAAGGATATAAATTTTTTTGCCTCTATAATTCTTTTACATACAAAATGATATTCACAAACATCCCAAAGAGAGGCAACAAAATTTCTTGATTTCCTGCTTTAAAAATATATCCCTTCATTTATATATATACATACAATCACATTTATTGATACAAATTACGAGCAACAACACACACACACACACACATATATATATAGATATACATATATATATGTGTGACACATAAACACACACACACGCACATATGTGTATGTGTATGTGTGTGTGTAATGGGGGGGGTGGGGGGGGGTGCGCAACTACTGCCTTGACAACTTCCTGGATGTTAAAGGGACAATCTTTATGACAAGGCCAGGAAAGACATCATCGGGGTCATGAATATGTGGATTCCTCTCAACAATGTAAGGATCACAACATTTGTCACTGATGGTGTTGAGGGTTTCACCTTCTCCGACGACGTATATTTCGTCGCACGGCCGGTCCACGAACTGCCTTCCTCTCATCTGTTCGTTTGCGACGCCGTCGTTGGTGGAGCTCATTAGGATAAGGGCTATCAAACCAATGGCACAACACAATGAGGCTGCATCGACAACAAATATTGATGCTTTCATGTGATATTTGTATTTGGAAGAAGGTGCCATCTCGGACTGGGGAGAGTGGCGGAGGCGGCGGCGGTGGTGGAGGGAGGAGAAGGGGCTATGTTATGGTTGACATTTAAGATGTTATGGAGAATATTGGAGAGTGGTTGTTATATAGATGGTCCACCTAAGCATTTTGGTGGGGGGAAGTTTGATAATTTGGGCAACTTGTGTTGGGTTTAGGAAAAAAAAATGTATTTAGTTATATAATCAAGAAAAGTGAAAAAAAAGTTCAAATATTGAAAAGAGTGTAATTAATGAATTTTGATTGAAAAGGGTTCAATTAATTGTCAAATAATAATAAAAATAAAAGGTTGATTTTTTTTTCCTTTGTTTTTTTTTATTATTTTCATATATACTGGATTATTTATTTCTTAATTAATTGTATTATATCTTTAACTGGGTTCAATACATGATGTAATATACTTGGTGTATGAATAATTGATTCTCTGCTCTTCAAGGATCCAATTAACTCTTGGATATCTTAATAATTATCGGCCGCTTATTATTTAAGGTATATGATGAAAAAGAAAAAGTTGGGTAATATATGTAATAATAACATTTTGGAGGATCAAATAATGAAATACTTAATTATCTTTTTCCACCTTTCTGATGAGACATTGTTTATGGTCCATGAATATGTAGTTGACCACGAATATAGAAATCATCAACAGAAACAAACTTAATTATGAATGTGGAATATAAATTTGTCCTATGTTTCCTCTTTTTCTTTTTCTTTTTCTTGCCATTAATTATGTTGATTAGGTCTTACATTTTGAGTTATTTAAATTATAGGCTGTTAAAACCTCAATGTCATATAATTAATAATATACGTGCACATGTGGTCGTTATATATTTTAATGTACTTGGTGACTATGATCAAAATGAAATATTATAAAAGCTTTGCCTTTTAACATTGGTGGATTGGAAATGATAAGCCACACCTACCCATAGTTTGTGTTTTTATTATAATTTTATGTTGTATCTTATAACATTGTATATTATATATATATAATTAATTTTAAAAGATATTTTATATAATGGACTTGGATGTTTGATATAAAATATGCGACATATGCATTTATATAATTAAAAATATTTACACCAGTTATTTTTCCACTATGTTACGAAATTGAAAAAAAAATATTGTGTTTATTATAACCCACTATTTTTTTTAAGGAATAATTTAAAATTATACAAGAGATTTGGTGTAGCAGTCTAAAAATTGAGTATTTCAATTTTCAATTTAGTATGGATTATTGAAACAGAATTTTGAAGTTAGGCAAACCTTATACCACCACACCTACATTTTTGGACAATGGAAACTAGACAAGATGGTATTGGCTGGTTATCTCTCTCTATTTTTTTTTTTTTTTAATATTTAGTTCAACAAATCCTTAAGTCACCAATATAGGTCAATCAGGCATTGTCCCTTAAATTAAAATACAATTAAATATACCATAATAAAATTGCAAAACCAAAGCAAATAACCAAACTTTTTTTTTTTTTTGCATTTTGTTTACCTTTTTCTTCTTCAGATATGAGTTCTCTTTCAAGAAAAACCATACTTATATTTAAATTGAATTATCTGTTTCAATTTGTGTTTCATCATAGTATCGTAAGTTCGATGATTTTGCATTAGACTCTTTCATTAACTGATAGCAATGCTAAGATCAAGGTATGCAATCAACAGAAGTCATGATAAAAGGTCACAGTCTCGGAAGAGATGCAGAATATGAGCTATTTGTAAAAGTGATATATTATTAATTTTTGTATGGGATGTAATTCTTGTATATTTTTGGAATAACTAATATAGATTCTATCTTTTAAACTTACCCTTTCATTAAAGTATTGATATGATAATTTTACTACTTTGAGAGTTAAAAAATAAAAATTTATTTACTATTTTAATTTAAATTTAAAATTCTTGTTGGATCAAAATAAACTCATAAAAACAGGACGCATACTTTTTTATTGTAAAAAGTTAAATATTGATATTATTGTCAACATATCGCAATAATGTACCAAAAATTACATGCCCTAAAATTTAGCAAAATTAACTAAGAAATCTATCTATCTATCTATCTATATATATATATATATATATATAATTAAAAAAAAAACACCAAGAAAACCTAACTTGAGAAGAGAGGAGGAGGGTGTGGCCTAGGGCTAGCACAATGGACCATATGCTATGAACAAAAAGGGCATTGGACTAGGCCTCTTGGCGTGCTTAAAAAGGCAATAGGAAAGTGAAATAAGCTTTTCCAAGTCAATTAGTGTGTTCCACATTTTTGGGCTCAACCAAATTTCTTACAAAAAGGACACAGCCCCAAATCAATGTCATATCCAATATGGTCCAAAAATGGGTGTGGGCAAAATAAGTCTTCTCCATTTTTGGGAGTTAGGATCATAGGAAATATTATTATTGCTTAACCAAATTCTTATATTGTATTTGTGGATAAAAGAGTAATTGAATAAATAATGAATAAAATAGTACTAGAAGATTTACGAGTGGCTGAATATTTATTTCAAAATGATTTATTTGACCTAATCATATCATATAATCTTTTAAAAAGTGTTATAAGTGAGTTATTTAAATTTTACGCCTTCTTTCCTTTGAATTCCAATTCAATCAAGTAGAGCGCACTAATTTTAATTATTTTATTTATAGCAAACTAGTAGTAGCTTATTGGAACTAAAGGAAATAAGAATGGAGTTTTATTAGTTATATGATAGACACAATTAAAAAATTTATATATATATATTTTTTTTTATGGAGAAGCAATTTTAAGTGATGTTATATGTTTCTATATCGTAAATTGTTTTGTTGAAAGATAAAAAAGAATCACCGGAAATACTCAATAATAATAAAAAGTAAATATTTATGAGATTTTGAATTCAAGTTTCAACAAATGTATGTATTTTTTTATCATATCTCTTGAGATGTTCATGTGAGCATTTTTTTCTTCTTATTTAATTATTACTATCAATATTAAACCAATGATTGATTGATATTCGAATATACTGTAATTATGAAATTATAGATTTCTTGAAAAAACAGAACAATTTTTGATTGAAAAGTGTATAACTTAATTTGGTAATAATTCCAAGTCTCACCAAATTTCAATGCAGTAAAATGTACAAGTACAAATGTACATGTTGATATTCAAAAGGTGCATCCAGGCTGCGTACATGTACAACACCGATGACCTTACATGCTGCATCGTATCGGCTTAATTTGATTTCCCGTCGACTTCTCATGAAACTCGCCAGAGCCAGTTCTCGCCGCTTCACCACCTCGAAGACCGCAAAACCAGACCCATTTACCGACTATCGGATCCCCTATGACCCGATCAAAGAGCTCCACGCACACTTCATCAGAACCCACCAGCATAGAAACCCGAATGCGATGTCACAAGTTATCAAATCCTATGCTCTCTCTCAAACGTCTATGCACAAAGCCCGTTTCGCTTTCATCGAAATAGACCATCCCACATTGCCCATTTGGAATCACATGATACGAAGGCTCTCTCAAAGTGATAGTCCGGTCGACGCCCTCGTCTTGTTTGATAAAATGCGTGAGCTAGGATTGCGTGGTGATAATCTCACTTTTATATTTTTATGCAAAGTTTGTGCTAGAGTTTCGGACGTTTTACACGGAAAAAGAGTTCATGTTCATATTTTGAAACTTGGTTTCGGATCGTATCTTTATGTGTGTAATGCTTTGATTCATATGTATGGTTTCTGTGGTGAATTGGGGTTTTCGAGAAGAGTGTTTGATGAAATGGATGAAAAGGACTTGGTATCTTGGAACTCGTTGATCTGTGCGTATAGTCAATGTGCAAAGTATGAGCAGGTTTTGGGTCTTTTTGATGTGATGAGGGTGGAAAATGTGAAGGCTGATGCTGTGACAATGGTGAAAGTTGTTTTAGCTTGTAATTATTTAGGTGAGTGGAAACTTTTGGATTCCGTGGTGGAGTATATTGAGGGTAATTGTGTTGAAATTGATGTGTACTTGGGCAATACATTGATTGATGTGTATGGGAGGCGTGGCTCAATTGCATTAGCTCGGGTTTTTTTTGAAAGGATGACTGAGAGGAATGTTGTTTCTTGGAATGCGATGATTATTGGGGCTGCTAAATCAGGGGATTTAGTTGCAGCAAAGAAACTTTTTGATGAGATGCCAGAGAGAGATGTCATTTCATGGACTTCTATGATCACTGGATATACTCAGGCTAATCGACACGAGGATGCCATTAGGCTTTTCCAGGAGATGATGATAGCTAAGGTTAAGCCTGATGAAATTATGGTAGCTAGTGTGCTCTCTGCTTGTGCACATTTAGGAAGACTCGATGTGGGTAAGGCAGTGCATGATTATGTAAGCAATAATAGTGTGAAATCAGACATTTATGTTGAGAATGCTCTGATAGACATGTATTGCAAATGTGGGTCTGTTGAAAAGGCATTGAATGTATTTAATGATATGGAAGAAAAGGACTCTGTGTCATGGACTTCAGTCATCTCTGGTCTTGCAGTGAATGGTGATTCTGATCATGCTCTTGAACTCTTCTCACAAATGTTAAGAGAAGGTATAAGACCCATACATGGAACTTTTGTTGGGATATTGCTGGCCTGTGTCCATTCTGGTTTGGTGGATAAAGGATTGGAATTTTTCTGCAGTATGCAGGAAGACTATGGATTGGTACCAGAAATGAGGCACTATGGATGTGTGGTAGATCTTTTTTGTCGGGCTGCCAACCTTCCTAGGGCATATGAGTTCATAAAGAATATGCCTATATCTCCAGATGTTGTTGTGTGGAGGATATTACTCAGTGCTTGTAAACTTCATGGTAATCTGGTTTTAGCCAAAATTGCTTCCGACAAGCTTCTTGAGTTGGATCCGACCAATGGTGGGAACTATGTACTCTCATCCAACTCATATGCCAGTGCAGAGAGATGGGATGACGCTATAAAAATGAGAGAACTGATGGACAAGGGTGATGTCCTGAAGCCAGTAGGCTGGAGTTCTATAGAAACAAATCATGAAATATCTAGACTTCCCAAAAATGTGTGGTGAAGACCTTGACTGTTGCAATTTGGTTAAATTGATTGCCAATCAACAAGATAATTTCATGTGGTTAGCATGCTAGAGTTGCACCACTCAAGTCAAAAGGTGACATAACCTTTGCTTGCGCTCATGCACTCTTATCTTAAATAATATTGTTGTTCTTATTTGCATTTCTTATGTCCATCACATAATGTGCATATCTTCCTGGCTTTCAGGATACTGGAGAGTTGCAACTAGCCTGCAAAATTGGGAGTCTGGTAATTTTCAGCATTAAAGAAAATCGTATGGCCGTGAACCCTTCCAAATGCAAATGGAAGGGAGATGCCTCATGCAACTTTAGAGTGCCCTTTAAATGGTGAAATGGTGGTTGGCCTAGTTCTTGTTGTCAAACAGGACAGAGCTATTTACAAGGATGGCTTAAATGGTGGATCTCTTAGCTCTGGGTATAGGGATTGATTTTCTTCCTCATTCTTAATGGGTTATCTGGGAAAAGATATATGAAGTTCAATTAGTTGTAGATATTGTGAACCACAGAGTTCAGAAGTTTCTAGCTTGACAATAAGCAAGGCTTAAAACCAAGATGCATAAGGAGACAGGATGGAGCAGGCAAGTGCTGCCGAGGAAGTTTGGAAATGAACCCCCTTAAGTCTTTGGAAATCCTAGTTCCAGATGTTTGTATCATATGGGAGACTGGCAAATCATTATAAAGTAGTACGAGAATGAAATGATAGCCATCTATTGCGATTTATCAGACCTGAACTATGAAAAGATCCATCAAAGCGTGGAGCCTCTGGAATTCTCATAGGCCTTAAAATTTTTATGGAAAAACTAATACTGCCAGTATTTGTTTCAAGAAAATTTACAAGAAAAAAAACATTTGAAGAAATAAAAGGATGGATAAAACAAAATCAAGAATAATTAAGGAACAGAACATTACATTTCCGAAGAGCAATATAATAAGCTTTTGATTACTAAATAGTACAATGGCTGAAATGCATAAGCAGCTTCCTTAATCATTTGTCATAATCAAATTACACGGACACATAATCAGATGACTCAATCACCTAACTGGACTACCAGAGGGAAAAATGAAATAAAAATAAATCAAAACTGGCATTTCTCATCTGATTTTCACTTGATGAACTTGTACATTGACAAAGAATAAAAATTTGAGACGACACGAGATGCTATACGGTTACTATAAATTGCTTCTCATGATGTGATGGTTGGTTCAGCCGACCACTTCCATACTCTCACTTGACCAGATCCATCACCGGTGAAAAATAAACCACCAGGACCAATCTGTATGGAGCGAACCTCTTTCTTCCCAAAGATCCTTCCTCTCTCAGAAAATCTAGAAGAAAATAAGTAGTGTAACTATAGATTAATATGGTCTGTCTCAAGTATGCAATGTCCTCATTTTAGGAACCAAAATATGAATCATTTAGTAAGAGAAAGAAGGCAGAATGTATCTCACGATGGCAAATCATAGACTCGGATGGAATTGTCATTGCATGAGCACATCAACACAGGTTTGGCTTCTGAATCATGCATCCCGCACAGAGTGAGCAAACCCTGCAGGAAGCCCATACGTGTAAATACAAGTATTTTTTGTATAAACTACCAATACAAAGTGAGAAAATTGTATTAGTACTACCACTATGTTATGCCACTGCCCAAGAACACAACTTATTACTGACAGTAGATGTTACAGTTAACATTTAGAATAAAATATTCTTTGAAAGGTTAATTACAGCTTTATTAATTATAAAAACCTCCCCTCTAAGATTACTCTGTTAAAAAAACAAAACGGAAGTTAAAAATTCACCATTTTGCCCTCGAATTAAAAAAATTAAGAAATAATCACATCATCAATTTATTAAATGACTATTTTACTCCTAAATGTCTTGGTAATGTTTATATATTTGGCAGGGGATCTAATTATAATATTTATATAGTTGATGGAGGTGCCTTTGTAATTTATCCATCACCAAATTTCATTACCTAAAAATTCATAACATCTTCAATGCAAACATCATATTTGCCCCTTAATTATATATAAGAAGTGTTTGAATCTTGAAATTGAGCTCTTAGACTCAATCAAAGTCAATTTAAAAATGTCTAATCCTATGTAACCTTAAATTGACTCACCCCCCCCCCCCCCCCTTCCTCCCTCTCACCACTGTCATTGCCTCATCCTTCTCTCTTCCTTCCCAACGCCATCCATCTCTTTCTCTCCTAGTCATTGCCTTTGTCTCTCTTTTCCCCCATAGCATTCTTCATCCTTTCTTCACTCACTCTCTCCTCAATCACTCACCTGGACTCCCTGCTCTTTCTCCCTCTCCCAAGTCTCCCCTTTACTACAAATCTTTCCAACCCCCAGTCATTCCCTCTTTTCTCTCTCTCTCGCTCTCCCTTCTTATGCCCACCTCATCCTCTCTTTCTCCCTACTTGTCGTGATCTCCTCCCTCTATTATCTTCCAATACAAGATCGCTCTCCCTTCTTATGCCCACTTCATCCTCTTTTTCACCCTACTTGTCGTCGTCGCCTTCCTCTCTTATTTTCCAATGCAAGAAAAAAAAATATTAGTGACAATGTAAAAGTAGATAATTATTACATATATTAAGTGAAAAAAATAATTTATCATAATAATAATTTTCACAAACTTAATAGTAAACAAAATTAGTAACACATGTATAGTGACTATGTATTCACAAATCATTAGTGAAATTTTTTGTTGTAACTAAGTTGTTATTAAAAATGTGTCATTGATTGTCAATAGTAACAACTTAAAACACTAGTTCTTGTCACTATTAAGGCATTTTGGGGGGCAATAAAAGTTCTTATCACTTAATATTATAACTAGTGAAGTTATTATCGCGTAAAACTGACATTAGTGCCAGATTTACATTGCCACTTAACTTGTATCATTAATATTCTTTTTGTAGTGTTCCCTATGCCACCCTCAAAACGAAAACAAAAGTAATAAACAGAAAAGGAAAAAGAATTGAGATAAAGAAAAATGAGAAACAAAAAAAGAAATACCGAGAATTTTTTTAATAATTTTTCTATATAAAATTATGTCTAATTATTTTTGAAGGCACCTCTCTGTTTCATATTTCAATCTGGCAATACTAGTAGAAGTATTTGAACAAGTAATGATTGTTAGTCTATTAAACCAGCCACCAATGGGTAATTTTAGTCTCAAATGGCTAATTTTTTGCATCTAAACTTTATAATTTTGGATTAGTATTTCATTTTATTTTTCACCTTTTATATATACAGTTATTACATTTACACTCCCTATAAATTTCAAATCTTACCAAGTGTATTTTAGTTGGGTAAGGCGCAAAATAGGTAGCTTACTAAAAACCTTTTGTTGACTCGTCAATTTTCGTCCAAAATACTATCGGCAAGGAAAGTTTGGTAGATGTGGTAAACTTAGAGGGAAGATTTTTATAATTATGAGAGGAGGGGAAGAGTTGGTAATTTAGCTATTTCAAAAAGGAGGTAAGTGTAATTAACCCTTCTTCTGAAGATCCTTTGCTCTTGTTTTAGTTGCTAATGTCATTATTTATTCCAAATTCAGCTTAGGAAATAAAGAAGTGATAGAGGGGTATAAAAAGCATACATGTTCCTCAGTGTGGGTATATGTTACTTCCAGGTTACCAGTCTCAGTCGCAGCCCAAACCTGCACAAAGTGGGAAAATCAATAAATATATGGGTCAATTAATTTGAAGAGATATTTACGCAAGTATACCGAAGACATTTAAGGAAGAACTACAAACCTTTACAGTTTTGTCCAATGAAGCTGACAAAAGAAACTGATCCCAACATAAAACAGACATCACAGCATCTGTGTGCCCTGATAAAGTTTGTATGCACTGCAAAGTATCCAGGCTCCATACCTGAACATAAAACACAAAACAAGGGAACGACAATAAGCAACGGCACACTTACGAAAGATAACGGGGAAAACATTTGCTAGGAAATTCTTCTTAAAAAAAACAATGAATCAAGAACATGTTTCAAGTGACCAACTTACTTTTATAGAGCTGTCCATGGAACCAGAGTACATTCTGTTACCTCCAACAACTAGTGACACAACAGCCAAAGTGTGACCCTTGAGTGATGCAGCTGGTTCAAAGCAGTTGGCGGCTGCATTATATTTCCATGCCAATATTGTCCCCTCCTGCAAAATATAACAATAACCACACAAAGGTCATAATCTGACCCCACCTGTGCAAGCAAGTGCTTCATGTGTTTCCACTCCTCCACAGCACAGGTCATTTTGCAAACAAGAGTATAACTCACATCACAATCTAGTGACCCTATGAGGACAAATTACTAAAAGAGAGGAGCCAAAATTAACAAGAAAATTTCCTATGGATGGGTAAAAATAATATATTTTTCCTGTTAAAAGTGTATTTGTCAGAGTCATCCCTGGAGATAGTATTGAACTGGTCATATTGTGCATGGTTAAATGAAACTGCCAGAGACAATCTACTGGCATATAAAACAAAACATATATCGCATGGCATGCACAAAGACAAAGGTAATAAGTGCTCGGAATGAAAGCCATAAATCTTGGTTAGCCATGAAATAGGCTAAAGTACCTGTGTCCCAGCAAAGAGTAAATCATTGCCAACAACAAGGGAATAGACTTGTCCAGCAGGTCCATTTAAACTAAGGTCCATCGATGTTTGAACATTCCAAGCCTAGCAAAGCACAGAAAATGCGATCAATTAAAAAATGGACATTAATGAAATCAGTGGAGACAAAATATTAAGACAAGGAACAAAAACACTCACACACACACACATAAGAAGAGAGTGATCAACGAAGCAACAACATAGCTTTCACTTACACGGGGTGAACATTTAAGATAATTTAATTCTTTATCTTACCTTGACAAGATTTGTTAAACCCACAAATACCCATGGGCCTTCACTTAGCATATAGCCTACTGCACCCCCCAAATTCACTAAGCCTGCCAACTGTGAAAAGAAAAACCAGAAAACCAAGAAGAATGTAAAGATAATTATTCCGAAAGCATTGACATGAAAAATTGCAAACATAAATAAACAAATTTATCCACATTATATATGGTGTGGTGACATAAGAGCACATTGTATAAGTTGGCATTTCCTCAATTACTAAAACTTCTATTCCTTGTAATAGTAGCTTCTGCAAATAATCATCGGTCAAAACTCATAACCATCTTTGTCTCTGTTCTCAAGCTGTTAGTATAGAATACCTTAGGCATCGCATACATAAAATTGATTGGAACGACTATTAGCTTAAAATATAAAGGAAAAAACCAATAAACTGTAAACCATTTAAAATCTAAGCCTCAAATATCTCTGCTGAAATGAAATTATCTCTTCTGACATATGTAAAATGCACACAACAGTTTATGAAGAGAGAAAAGAAAAAGAAAAAGAAAATAAAAACTATATTCAAACAACCTGACCAAATTGGCAGTATCAAAAACTCTAACAGTCTCAGAGGAAAGAAAAAGAAAATGAAAATGAAAATTATATTCAAACAACCTGACCAGATTGGCAGTCCCAAATTCTAACAGTCTCGTCTTGACTCCCCGTGTAAAGCTTATCCGACCCCGAAGGCAAAGCAATCCCAGTAACAACCTGATCAACAAATTCATCTATTATACAAGTAAGTCATAACTGAGACAACATGAAAACCAAATTGCAATAAGGCGAGCTAACTCAATAGAAAACACATATATAATGGTAAAATTGTGGATAACAAAATACAACCCTATAATGCAACTATTATATACCCAAAAGATCACATATTTATCCAATGAAAAAGAATTAGACCTATAAAATTTACTCAATCACCTTTAACTTCCCAACCATTGCACCATACCAAAACAGATGGATCCATTCAGCAATATGACCTGGGCTCGCTGAACCAAATACCCAAAGGATCAACAAACTAAAACTACAAACACATGCCACCAGACTAGAAAAAAACTTTCAACCAGGTAAAACAACAAACCAAGAATCCAATGAGTGGAAAACGCCAGAAACAATCCAATTTTACTAAACCAAAAAAGATAGAGTAGAACAGATCCATTTATCACAAATCAAACATACAACCCACAATGCATAACTCCAACATCAACAACTACACATTCTTCATCAACAAACACGAGCAACGTAAATAAACCCCACCTGCTGGTGCCCCTCAAGTGGCGCCAAAAGCGAAAAGCAATCCCCAGTAGACCACTGATGCAAATATTTACAATTATCCCCGAATTTACAGCTTCCTTGTACCCAATGATTACACAATTTCTCAATCTTCTTGGCAACAGTCCTATTACTACTAACAGGCTGCTGCGATTGCGCCCTCCCCCAGGTATTATTATTATTAAAATAATAATTCCCACTCCTCCGCAATCCTCCTCCGCCGCCACGATGATTATCCTCCGCCCCAAACCCCTGGTGCGCCCTCTTCCCATTCCCCGCCGTGGGCAATTCGCTGTGTAAAAAAGGGCACGGAAATCTCGTGCACTTCCCTTGTCTCCAGTGAAAACACACTTTCTGCTGCTTATTACTATTGTTGCTCCCATTATCGCTCGAAGACGATGGTCCGAGTCTGTGGAAGACCCGTCTCCCCCCGTTCACATCCATGATTAATTACACCGTGAAACTACGATGAAAACACAAAACCCAAATTTTCTACGGTGTTTTTGCTGAAATAATAATTTGACTTTGGTTATGATCTGGAAGAAGAGAAGGAGAGTAAGGGGATCGAAATATAGGGTTTTCAGGGGTATTGAATTAGGAACCCTAATCTTGGGGACTGCTGCACAAAGGTTTGGAGTATGGAGTTTGGACTGCACAGAGAGAGAGACAGAGAGAGAGTTTGGAGGAGGAAGAAGTACTTGGCGAATGAGACTTAAACATTATTGATGCATTCAGTACGAGAATATTAACAAAGATTTTCACAAAATGACTTTTAATTGGATTCAACTACGTCCAAAAACTCGAAGCTTTGTGTCCAAAAATCATGATCATATGATTAAAAGGAGTGTCTTAGAAAACTACAAATCAAATTAATTATAAAACATAGGATTATAACTAATTTTTCACTTTCACAGTTTATATTGACACTTCATTATATTCTCATTTTATTTTTTTTTTAAACTTTTGTGAAGGGACAAAAATGCCTTCGACGAATATAATATAATTCCTATGGTTTTATAAGATAATTTAGCCCCTTTAACATATTCATCATTAACACTAGTGACAAAAGAGAAATTTAATCTCTTCTTTTGCCTTTCTCCTTTTTTGGCCTTTATTATATATTTTATTATTTTTTTAGACTTTAAATTAATTAACAATAATAACGGTGGACAATTTTATTCTTCATATTTCTTAATTCAGATTGATTTGCATTTAAAATTTGTTATTTTAAAAAAAAAGGTTAGGGCTTCTATTTGATTTATTGCTTGATTTAGTTATTTGATTCATAATAAATCAAGATATTTTGTTAATTATCCATTCTATGTTTTTATCATTCTCAATATTTTTGGTGTTCTTATGTGGTTTAAGGTCTTTCAATATATCAAATGCATGCTTTGTATGATTGAAAATCAAACTATTTGTTTATAGTAGAAGAGTAAGTACAAATGGCATTAGGAAGAAAATGAATTGGATTTATTTGACTCGAAATAGAATTTTTAAAAATTTAGACCCAAGCCCAATGTAAATCCAAATTAGGTGGATAAATTTGTTAAATTTATTTTATAATTAGAAAAATTAAAAATTTTAATTTTTAAAAATAATACTATTAAAATTTTCTAAAAAAATATTATATAAATATATGTAATAACTTTTTTAAAAAAAAAATAAATGAATCCAGTTTGAATCAATTCAAATCTAAAAATGGAAAACCCAAAACACAAACCTAAATTCATTCATTTTGTTAAAATCCTCTCCCAACAGGAGCAAGTCTTAAGCCCAATTTTGGAGCCGCCCTGTTGCCCATCCTTAATTGCTTCTAAGCAACTATTTTTTTCTTAAATTATAAAACGTACTCAAAATTATTGTTTTTCAAGCATTATCTTTTTTTTTTCATACTTGTACAACAATAATATTTTCCATGTGTAATAATTATTGTAAGATCTCTATTTGATTCCTGGCATATTCTTCATACTGGATAAGGTGTCATCATCCAATCTGTGAGATCATTATGCTAAATTCCTTATGGGGTTTTAATTACTGTTAAAACAAATGGAAAAAAAAAAAAAAAAAAACCTTTGGACAGCAGAACATTGTGATGACAAATCACAGCTGTGCTAAAATTTATTTACTTAATTTCCCATACTAATAATCGAAGAATTTGCAGCAAGTGATATCATAATGGGATTGAAAGCATGCTAAAAACTATGCCTAGAAAGCTGAACTTGGAGAAGAAAACCTGGAAGCTCAGCCACCCGAGTGGGAGAACGAAGACCAGAATAACTAGAAGATGAAACAACTGAAGAATGAACTAGAGAAAGAAGAGAGAATCTCATTCAATTTTACACAGCTTATATTTGTAGTCATTTCCTGTAAATAACCAATGAGTATATACAGGCAATACAGCTCAAGTTACAGAATGCAAGTGGACTTCATTTTCCGCTGACATATGCAAGCTATAGCAAAAAGAAAACACCACAAGCAGCAAAGTAACAGCACATTAACAGATCTCCCAATGGCTCAGATATATGCTTAATGAATGAGGCAGTGGCCTGGCCAAACCTATAGTCGTAGTGTAGTTTAATAAGGGCATGACAGCACAACGAATTTTCTGTAGAACTGAATTGACCATCTCCTGAGCAAGCTAAGGCATGAATTGAATTGCTTAAATTCACTCAGGGAAAAGGGTTCAGCAAATAACATAACAAAGCAGTCAAGAGTTTGAAGGATACTGTGTCCCTGATCTGGGTTGATCCGTGCATTCTATCACAGGAATATGGTCATTCAGGAGAGCAGCAAAGGTGATTTATGTAGGTAAATATAATATTCCTAATAGTAGATTGGTGAAATAAGCAGAAAGACAGTCATGACTTCTTAGCAGATAAGTGCAGAAATAAAAGCTACATGCATGCCACAAGGAACTGCTACATCAAAACGAACAGTCTAAAACAAACTGTATGCTTTCATATTAATGAATACTTTTTTCTGAAGAAGCACGGCTTATTTATTGGTAGAAAATCTATCTGCTGTAACCAAGGATTGGTACAACCTTGTGAAACAGATAAAATGCAGGAACTCTGTCTTGGCACATGAGATGAGAGAATAGCTTTTATCCTATTACTTATTTGACCCCTTAGAGAGAGAGAGAGAGAGTATATAAACATCAAGACGTTGGAATACATACCAAACATCCAAGATAAGAAAATAATAGTTACATAAATAAAAGGATTCAAATACTAAAATAATTTATCACAATGCTTCCCATATATTCCTTTATGAACAATTCCAAGACTATACATGCTGAAGTTAAATCTAGCCCAAAAGACCTCCCACATAGGGCATTTTCTTCAGGAACAAAATTATTCAACTGCTACTGACTGTGTTTAAGAAAAGTGACTTCAAGCAATTCAACTGGCTAGTTTAAAAGCATCAATGAAGAGACCATAGGTGAAACCCATCTTGAAATTGTTCAGAAGGGCAAGAGGAAAAGTGACCTTTGGTCTGCTATAATAGAATCTCGTCACATACTCTGTGATTAGAACACACAGCACTGCAGCAATTACATCATTGACACCTAAAGCTCCAAAAGACAGAGAGATTGTTTGGGCAACATAGAAGCCACCCAAGAGTGATATACCTCCAAAGAGTGCCCTTCTTGAAGGGCTTCTGAAGTAATTTCGTGATACCTCAGGTATAATTCGTATAATGTCAACTAATCGTCGAGGTCCTTCATTCTCCTGCACGGCTCGAACTCTGAAAAAACTCGATGAGGATCTTGAAGTAAAAGTTCCCCACCTCCCATGGGAACTTGTCTTAATAATCACGCTGTATCTGATAAGGCCAACAGAAGTCAAAGCTACAGAGGTTGCCATTTGTAAACTACTAATGGATGTCAATTTCCTGGAAGAAAGAAATCAAGATGAATTTATTAGCAATTCACTGACCAATAGTCTTCCATCTAAAAGCCAGGGCTATAAACTCCGAACAAAAGCAACAAAAAACCTTGCCATACCAGAAACTACAACACCATGTTTGCATCCAGGATTTACCAAATTAAAGTGAAAAGGAAAAGGGAAAGCCCTAGAAAACCAAATTTCGTTGTCTTTTCCTTTTGGACTAAAAGAGGCAACCAGATTTAAAAAATTTAATATAGGTTAATAACATGAAAAAATAAGTGAAAAACAGACATATATATCAACAAATATCTCTCATCATTATGACTGCTAGAATATTTAGTCTTTTCACCTCAAAACCAAACGAAGAAATCCTTTAAAATCAAAGGTTTCCTGGAGTTTTCTTCACCAAAGCCTAAGGCCCAAACATTGTCCAAATAACTGAAATCAATTCAATTTTCCAGATTTTAAAATAGTAAAAAAATAACAGTAAATCTAAATCACGCCACAAGAAAAGGTGATTGTGCAAGTAACCAAATGATATTTGTTCTCAAACAGAAATCCAGCGCCATTCAACACAGAATATATCTTCCCTTCTGCTTATTAGCTTGTTCTGGTAACTACTCTTCACAAACATCTTCAAGATGTAAACAAAACAAAAATAAAAAAAATAAAAAAATTGAAGCATCAGGTTCGAACTACCACTGTATAATAATGCGTCCAAGCATATGAAATCATCATCATATATATATATATATATAGCAAAATACAGTCCTTTTTTTACAAACAATTAATTCAAAAAATGAAGTAAAATTGAAGGGGCGGAGGATAGTAATGCAGCCAGCAATGAGCTTGAAGAAAGCAGCAATGGCTACAGAATTTTTTACAATCAAAAATTTTCAAAAAAGATTAATGCATGGGAAAGGTACCTTAAAATAGTGCATTCAGGTGGCTGCCGATTGAAACTCCATGATTATTTTACGGCAGTTCAGCGAACTGTGAGAGAGAGAGAGAGAGAGAGAGATTAAAAGCGGGGAATTTTGTGACTCTCATAAAAGAAATCTGATACGGTGTCGTATGAAATGGCGCGATTGTGAAAGCCTGGGTGATCTGGGTGCGTTAATTGTGACTCATTGGGCTTATCGCCGAAAAATAGGCCCAAAGAAAAATGTGTCCACAAAGAATAATTTTATTCAATAATGATTTATATTCCCCAAATTATCTTTTGATAGATACTGATGTAATTGGTACTGTTATTCCTACTCAAAATTAGACTTAACAATAATAATTTTTAATTGCTTATATTTTAATTGCAAAGGTTCAATTTTCGATATTCAATATTATTATTATAAATCAATTTCGAGGTATATAGAGAAAATCTCGGCTATGTTTGGTATTACATTTTTTTTTATTTTCATTGATAATTTATTATTTAAAAATAAAATCAAATATACATATTTGGAATTCAACAAAGTAGTAAATTTAAAAGAAGGGGTGCCTCCTTACAAAGGGGTTGCAGTTATCAGGTTTGAGGGACTGTTTACTAAAAACATAAATTTTTGTAAAATTATAAAACATGAGAATTGTCACCTTCCCAGCATCGAAATTTTCCTCCAAAGTTCAATAACGAAAGATTAGTCTAATACACATATTTTCAATACATTCACCCACGACATATTTTCCCCAAACACAAAAACAAACCAAACAAAGCTATATTTCAAATAATGTAACTGTGCGTCTTGATATCTCATATATTTTATCCCATCAAAATTTAGGTTATTTTTTTAATATATTCTTTTTATTAAATCTGAAATTCAAATTCGGTTTAAATGGAGTTTTCAATTTATAAAATGGAAAGCAAAAAGAATAAAAACAAAACCAACGGAAGGAAACAGAAAAAAATGAAGTGGCCAAGAAAGCATAATAAAACACAAGGCACAAACAGAACAAGAACGACACAAGTGGGAGCAGCTGTGGTGGTTTTTGGCAAACTCAGGAGGAGACCAAAGTGCCCCACTCAGGTCTCTTTCTCTCTCTCTCTCTGTCCCTCTCTTTGGGGAAGAAGATCTACATCACAGCTCCCATAATTCTCCCTCTTCTTCTGTTGCTGACCTCTGATTCTCTCTTTTTCTCAAGGTTAGACATCTATGCACAAGTCCCTCCATTTTTTCATTGCACAATTCTGAAAAAGTTTGATTCTTGGCAATGTTTCTGGACAATTCCTGGATCTGGAGTTGTTTCTTTTAGTTCAATTTTGGTGGGTTTTTCTTGAATTTCTTTTTTTTTTTTTTGGGAACAATTTTTTGTGATTTTCAGCTTTTGCATATGGGTTGGTGCTGTTATTTTTCATGTAAATTTTGAATTTGGAGATGTTTCATGATTGGGGTTTTTGAGCTAGGTTAATTGGTGTTCTATCCTGTAAAGTAGTTCTCTCAGTTTGAGCTCTTTGTTCCTTGCGCTCTTCATTAACTTTAGCTCAGTTTGAATTTTCCTTGTCCTTTTCTTTTTTGCTGTTTAGTTCAAATTTCTGATGTAATATTAAAAAGAAAAAAAATTCTTGTTTCTGTATCTGAATTCTTCTGCACTTGCCGAACTTTCAGATCCAGGTAATTTGTGAGGGAATAAAGATATTGAAGCTGTGGGTTTCCTCATAGTCCTTTGTGAGGTTGATCTGATGCATACTTCCCCAGATACATACTATTTCTCCACATGGCCATCATTTTCAAACTCCACCAACTAGCTGGAGAAACTTCTTTCCGTCTTTTGACCCCGCCTATGGTTTCATATGTGTATATGTGAGCTGAAATCAAATTCTTTGACTTGAATATATTGCATCCCCATTTGTGGTAAGGAAAACTTCTACAAGCTAGGTGACAACTAAAGGTTGCGTGACAATTAAAGGTTGTGGAACCATAGAGCTGAGATCCTGATAGGTGTTTTCTGATTATTTTTTGGGGTTGAACTTTCGTATGGCTGTTGCCAAGAGCAACAGTTATACTGAACCATCATATTGTTTGTGCAGTTGTTATAAAGTTGTGAGCTTGAGAGATGCTATTTTGGATGCCAATGAAACTGCGAATCTGAATGATCGTTATGTTCTTGGAGAACAATTGGGCTTGGGACAATTTGGCGTTATAAGGGAATGCATTGACAAGTTCAGTGGTGAGGTTCTAGCTTGCAAGTCTATTGCTAAAGATAGGTTAGTCACTCAGGAAGATGCGCGCAGCATCAAGCTTGAGATTGAAATTATGACTAGGCTGTCAGGGCACCCTAATGTGGTAGATCTCAAAGCTGTTTATGAGGAGGAAGATTATGTGCATCTAGTGATGGAGCTTTGTGCTGGAGGTGAGCTTTTCCACAAGCTGGAAAATCATGGAAGATTCTCTGAGCCTGAGGCCAGGGTGGTTTTCAGACAACTGATGCAAGTGGTGATGTATTGCCATGACAAGGGTGTTATTCATAGAGATTTGAAGCCTGAGAATATCTTGTTAGCTACTAAATCCTCTTCTTCCCCGATAAAATTGGCTGATTTTGGTCTTGCAACCTACATCAGTCCTGGTAGGATTCCATGCTACCTTGATATCCTTGATAATTTTATAGATGGAATCTTTGTTGATTTTCTTCCTAATGTTTTGTTTTTGCCCAAACAGGACAGAGTTTACATGGCACAGTTGGCAGTCCATTCTATATAGCTCCTGAGGTTCTGGGTGGAGGCTATAATCAGGCTGCTGACATCTGGAGTGCTGGTGTAATTCTTTACATTCTTCTAAGTGGGATACCGCCATTCTGGGGAAGACTAAGTCACAAATATTTGATGTTGTTAGGGCTGCAGACTTGCGATTTCCATCTAATCACTGGGATTTTATATCTGATTCAGCAAAAGAATTGATAAAAGGAATGCTTTGTAGAGACACTTCTAGAAGGCTTACAGCTCAGCAGGTTCTAGGTAGCTCATACATTCTCTTTTTCATGGATGATCACTAGCCACTTACAGCATTAGAATCTTGTGTGTGTTTCAGCTTTTATTCATTCTTCTGTCAAAATATGAGAAGCATGAGTATAAGAGATGTGAAGTAATTATTGCATAAAAAACGTTGAGTGGAAAAGGCTTAGATACTCCACGCCCATACAACTGTTCTTCATGCTCTGTGAAGTAGATTACATGGTTCCTCAGAATTCAGTTGGAACTCATGCAAATTGACTGCGTGGCACACTTTTATGAACCTTTGTAATGACTCCAAAGAAAGAAAATTGCTCATTAGAATTCCGTCAGTTCATTATACTCATAGCTGGTTAATAGATATTACCTACAAAATTTTCTAATTCGTTTCCTTCTTTCAACATGCCAAAGAAAAATAAAATAACAATTAATGAGACAGAAATAAAATAGAGAATATGATATGCATCCACTCGTGCTTGCAAGTACATATATGGTCTTCAGAAGTTCATAATATTTGACTTTAAAAACGCCAGAATTTTGCTTCATATGATCCGTGCCTTCACTCATTTTAAGCTGTTACCAAAATACAGTTTTTGCATCATTGTATTTCGCCTAGGTCCCGAAGGGCTCTTGTGGATGTATCATTTACTTGGTTTGCAAAATATTCTTTATTAGTGGTCTACATAGAATAGCTACTTTCCTACTTAATATTGTCAACTTCTTAAGCCTAATGACGGCAATCTTTACAGATCACTCCTGGGTGAGGGACATACTGCCACTTTTCAGTGATCTGCGCAAATGTGGTGAGCAAAGTTGTGGGCTGGATTTGGAGCAAGGTTGTTTGTCCTCCTCTCTCATGGCCAGGAGTCAGGATATTAGTTTTAGAATGGGATCACCCACAATTTTTGAAGTACAATCACCATCTTTCACTTGCAAATCATCATTCTCTTCTCTCCTGGCTGTCCCATTGACAACACCATTAGAAACTGGTGGATTTTCTTTCCATAGCAGTGCTGGATCGGATACCCTGGAATTTTCTACCCCTGTCCTTGCACTGCCAAGCTTTGCATTCTTCAGTGTGGGCTGTTTGGTTGAACAAGGGAATGATGCTTTGGATCTCCCAACGAATTCATCTCGAATTGACTTAATTCCTAGTGGTAATCTGGTTTTCATCTTTAGAACTATTTACAGGAACAAATGCTTGTGCTCATCCTAATTCAACTTGCTTGTTTATAACACTAATTCTTGTAAATGCTTTATGCAGCCGTTGACATGGACACAAAAGCAGTTGAGGTTAAAAAGGGTGGCTCTGGCGGG
This sequence comes from Paulownia fortunei, assembly GCA_019321725.1. Taxonomy (NCBI): domain Eukaryota; kingdom Viridiplantae; phylum Streptophyta; class Magnoliopsida; order Lamiales; family Paulowniaceae; genus Paulownia; species Paulownia fortunei. The sequence goes on from CM033124.1 coordinate 14,216,371, forward strand.
GCTAGAATGTTAGGCATCCACAGCAGAAGGAACCACACAATTGGCCTTGGGGAATTTGAGCACCTAGGTCTTATGGTGACAGAATCAGTAATTCGATGGGCATCATGCACTCATCTCCCAACAGCTACCTCACTTAGGTCTTCACTTGTTTGTTAAAGTATTAAAGCAACTAACATTTGGATTGGCTTGCACCTTGTGATGGAGTAGAATTCATGGATCTTTTCACTGGGACTTCATGAACTAAAGTAGTGTGCAATGTTTCAAGAAGCCTGCTTGCGGACAGTGGTGGTTTTTAACCCAGTGTAATTAAGCCTAGAGAGCATGTCCGATATTTCCTTTTCCTTTTTGGATCAACGCCTTTTACAGCTAAGAAAAGATACTCATTAGTGAGCCCTTGCCACGTGTACAAATTTTGGTCTATCTAGAGTCTGTTTTGCCATGTGGTGTCTGAACTCTTTCTTGTTCAAATCACTCTTGATGTCAAATGCTGTTAGTTCTTCAGTAGGGGTTTGGAGTGACAGATATGCAGCTTCATATGTAATCTATGCTATTGGCTAAATGTTAGCTCAGTTAATTTACTAGTTAATGAAGTAAAATGATGTTCTTGTGCTGAGCCAATACCTGCACTCTTATTTTCTTGAATTTCAATGTTTTCCTGTATAGCTTAAGCAGACGACAGCGACTTATCGTCTGGATAAGTACGGTTACTATGAGTTTCATATAGTCTTGAAACTGTATTAATAAGTGGACATGATTGACTTCAATGGTGGTTGTTTTATGTTTGTTCCCCTCATAGGATCAGATTACAGAGTTGTCTGATCTTACAATAGGAAAGTTGGCATGTTTGTGGACAGAGAAGTTCATTTCACATTAACATGCTTGCCTGAAGTTGTGCGCGCAGTGCAGTATGTTTGATGCATCATTCTAGAGTGTTCTTGATGAATTTGCTACTAAGATGTCTCTAATCTGCTCAAAGACAATTCTTGACCAAACATTTATTGAGTAAATTAATAAATACCCAACTCCAGGAACAAAAAGTTGTTAATATATTTATTACACATGCAGAAATTAATTAAAAATGGTCTGAACTTTGAGTAGATATTTTAAAGATTGTTTCAAACTTTGTTGATTATTCATGTCAGCAATTGATAATTTTACTTGTCAATATTTCATGAAAATACTCTTTCGTTATTACAATCAATATGATTTTTTCGCATACAGTGAAATAATTGTGTTGTATGAAATGAAGAAACCAACAAGTTAATGGGTCAAAAGTTAATTATTTAATAGGTGAGAAGAGTAATTACAGTATTGATGAAGGTCACCCTAGCAAAATAAGATAAGATTCCCCACGTGTCAGCTGGTGGTATGTCGACTACAAGAATCAAGACCATATAATTGGGTGTCTCACGAGATTTCTTTGTCATTACCATTTTTATTTTCTACTGTTCTCTGCAGTGTCTAATTTCCCAATAAAACCGCATTGCTATAATGCGACTTCTCTTTTGAAGAAATCACATCCCCTTGCAAATTCAGTTGGTATATGACTTGTTTGTTTGGAACTCTTTAATGGATTGTGTCATATTGAAGATAAATTTTGGTAAAGAGGCTTCAATCTAAAGATTTATCTCACCTCGTTGGGGTTAAATTTAAATAAAAAAATATTTTTGATTTTTTAAGAAGGCAAAATTTTAAAATTTAATAATTTTATATATAAAATAAATACTAATTTCAATTTGGAGTACGAGTTGGGGAGAACGTGTCACCCGCCCCTTGGTTCCGTCTCGCTAGAAGTCGCAATTTATAAAAATGGAGAATCTGAAAAGATGTAAGACCACAACTTCTTATTACTTGCCCAAATAAAATGGAATCCCAAACCATATTTTGTTTGATAAGTAACATGCAATCTCTTATTACTTGTTCAAATGAAATGGTATCCAACGTATGCTTTGTTTGGAATGCATCTATATTTATTATAAATACCAAATAATATCTTAATGAAAAAGTGCTTTAAATTTTGTATATAAACTAATAATTAAATAACTATATGTCATTCACAAATATTGAAAATGTATCCGTTAATTGAGCTACATATGCCATAATTGACATATAATAATGATATTCCTTTTTTACAATCAAATGTTCATATATTTTTTTAATATTCATAATTAATATTTAACTTCTAAAATGTGTATTTTTTTTATAGATATAATATAAAGTGGAATATAAGACAACTACTTTTCAATCACTATTTTTATTAAATAAAAACAACTTGAATCTCAAAAAATCTTATTTTTCGTCCCTTGTCAGTGTTAATTCGAATATAAATATTTTTATCGATACTGGGGAAGTGTATCTAAAAATTTATAACTATTCAATTAATTGCAATATTGTACTCTACACCAATAAATTGTAAATATTTGCCTTTTCAGATTTCTGAGAACTCAAGAACATACCTTCAACATTTACTGACACTTCAAGCATTAAAATGGAAAAATAATTTACTAGTATAAGTTTTCACCTTTTTATTTTATATTTCATGAAATAATGCATTGTTTTTTTCTGTCTAGCTAGATGTCAAGTACATCTATATGTTGGTATATAGTAACAGAAAAGGAAAAGCAAAAAACGAGAAATTGCCAATTGCAAAGTATTGGAGCGGAAACAACTGCAGAGGAATCCATAAAAGTTGTGCCTCAAAGAAACTCAAAACTCCTTGCACAGTCCTACCCTCTCTTCATTGCCTCCACGTCCACCATTGACACATGTTTCTCCACACACCCTAAAAAAAAACAAGAAATAATAGAGAAAAAAAAGAATAAGAAAAACCCCTTTACCTCATCATTACCCTCAAGCTGTGGATATAAAGCTAGGAGTAGTATTTTTCCAATTTAATGGGAGGTTGAACAATCAAAATCAAATCTTAGTCTGCTCCGTAGAAAAAAAATTAAAGCTTTCAAGAACCCACGTAGCCTTTTGACTCTTACTTCTTTTTCTTGGTCTTTGGAGCTGAACATATTCACGAATCTGATGGCTCGAAGTTGTTTCGTTCTTTTTCTGGTTGCCTTCTCTTGCTTTTTTGGATTGCTAAAAGGGAGCCCTGGTGATGCTGATCCCATTTACCAGTAAGCTTTTGTAATTTGTTCTGAAGCTAAAGAATTTAAATTTATACTCAGTTTTAGACTTTATTTGAAATTTGAGTGTTAATAATGTTTTTGAATTGTTAATAATTGCAGTGTAAGTTTGCAGCAAGTGGTTGAAGTTTTGATTGTTTGGAAATCGAGCTTAGACTAGAATTTTGGTGTTGAGGAATTGCAAAAAGCCAACTATTTTTGTGTTTTTTATGGATGATGTTGTACATAGTTCCTTAATTTTCTGCGAGACTTAGAATATTTTCTATAGTCAACTGTAGTCATGTGAAAATTGCGTTAAGATAATATTTCAGATTGGAGATTCGGGGAATGGAGATCTAACTGTAGTAGTATGGTGTTGCCATTCTCCACGACTGGTGCTGTACGTACTGATGCAGTATTGATGATTTTTCTCGTGATTCTTTGAAGGGCTTATTGAAAATTTAAACTATGAGATTTGATTTTGAAGATAAGATTTGAGATTATGAAGAAAAAAGATGGCCGTTGACTAATGCAGATTTAGCCAGTTCAATGATTAGCTTGTTGAGTAAACGAATTTTTGTATATAAGGCAGAGTCTTGGGTCCCAATGCCAGTAAAGAGTTTCAGATGAACTTTGGGATCTTAGAAGTAGAGATGGTACTTCTAGAAAGAAATCCATATTTGAAGCAGCCATTGTAGAAGTTGCATCCCCACTTGTTAGGATTTTTCTGTCATAAGTAAGCAGGCAAATGAGATCTGCTAGTACAACCATACCACATGGGTTGACTGAATCTTGTTTCTGTCCATGCAAAAATTGCCCTTTACCACAAGATGAATGTCTTATAAGACCATGAACAATTCAACTTTGTCCCAGCCCAAGTGTAAAACCCTTTTAACACCTCTCTCTCAACTGATCAAGAAGTATGTTTAATGTCTAGTTTACTCTCGCCTTAGGCTTCATTTGGATCACGGGATGATGGATTGCTAGATTTATCCACATCATCCTTTGTTTGGTTAGAAACTTGCTTGTGGATTTGTTGTCTTAGTTGACTTTTTATTCGCTAGATGGCTGAGAACTCATCTAAAGGGATTGGTGCGACTATCAATCAATTGCAAGTAGCTGTAATAATGATAGAGGACGGGTTTTTATTGGCATTCATATGAAAATTCAAAAATAGCGTCTTCTCACTTATCTAACATTTCTTATCAAAATCCTCCATAAATATATGGCCATTGTTTGTGCCTTTATACGTTCTACAATTTTCATTCGCCTCCCCGCAACGTGGGAGGGAGAAGGATCTTCCCTTGCCTCTTTAGTTAGATAAACAAGAACAAAAATTGCCCTTGTTTTGGCTGGTGGATTAATTCAGCATTATTATCTAGTATTATGAGGTCATCTTTCTCTCACTCTTTTCAAATCTTGAACGGACTCAAACTCACTATGCATCTGTTTGTTGGCTTCTTACAGCATTTGTACTTTCTGAAGCTTATTAAACTCATACCTATCAGTTTCTTAAACTTTTAACGGTAGCAAAGGCTTGAGATAGTTTGGCTCAATTAGCAACAAATTTGTGGCACATTCTGCATCTGTTCGTGGCATCTACATGCAGTTATATTTTAATGTGGTTCATTGAACTGATTTATTTTTATTGTTAAAATTTGATGGTACTGCTAGGGCTTGTGTTGAACAATGCGAGAAGACTGGATGTGTGGGGAACAAATGCTTTCAACATTGTAATTTTTCCTCTGATGGAAATCCCATTGATGGCCCATGGTATCTACAGGAGCCACTTTATGTACAGTGGAAGCAATGGGACTGCCGCAGTGACTGTCGTTATCACTGTATGCTCTCTAGAGAAGAAGAAAGACAGAAACTTGGCTACAAGCCTCACAAGTATCATGGGAAGTGGCCATTCAAGCGCGTTTATGGGATCCAGGTAAATTGATGTGTTTCCCGGAGCACAAAATACCCTCCATCATGTAATGTTGGCATTTGCCATTTATTATTTAGGGGCATACTAAAATGTAGTTAATGTGATCAGGAACCAGTTTCTGTGGCTCTCTCGGCTCTTAATCTTGCTGTACAGTTTCACGGATGGGTATCCTTTTTCATCCTTGTAAACTACAAATTGCCTTTTAGGCCAAACAAGAAGACATATTATGAGTGTACGGGCCTGTGGCATGTATATGCCCTCTTTGCGATGAATGCATGGTTCTGGAGTGCAGTTTTCCACAGTCGGTGAGCATCATTATTCTCCCGTTTCCTTTTCCCTCCTATTTTTCTGCATATTTGAGCTGCCATGTTGAAAGTTTGAGATTTTTCAACATGCATTTTCATCATATTTTATGATTACACCCCATTTATGTATTTTCAACAAAGGATTCTGAAGTTTCGGTGAGTTTCTTCCTTAGAAAATGCCCATTGTATTTCATCGGGAATATGCTACTTCTTGTTCCCCTTTGTATTCATCTGTTGAATGATTCTCCAGATTTAGATATTATTATGCCTTGCCTCTTTCCTAAATTGTTACCTTTATGTGTTTATAAGGTTCCACATAGTGTGGCTTCTTTGAGTGTTTCTCGGAAGTCTGTGTAGGTGCAAACTGATTTATGAAGTTTTGAGCTTGATATTTTGCTAGTTTCAGTTTTTATGTTGAGATATTGTGGAACCATATGCAGAGATGTTGAGTTGACCGAGAAGCTGGATTACTCGTCTGCTGTGGCATTACTGGGATATTCCCTCTTTCTAGCTATAATACGAGCTTTCAATGTGAGACTTGAGGCTGCCAGGGTCATGGTTGCAGCTCCCGTGTTTGCTTTTGTGACCACCCATATCTTGTATTTGAACTTCTATGAACTTGACTATGGTAAGCACACTACAATACGATTCTTGTTGAATCATCCTTAGTTTCATGCATTTTAGGTAAAATTAGTTGTATAACAATTGGAATAGTCTGTTTTTACTCTAAACAATCATTTTATTTGTCAATTAAAGTAAGATTTCATTAGGATGAGGAAATTGCTATAGCCAGTGTCATGGATCTGTTTTTTAGCCTTTTATTCTGTTTGTGCTTTAAAAAATGTTTCTTCAGTTTTTACGTTTTATACAATTATTTAGGTTTTATTATTGGCAAAAGGCTAAAATTTTTAAAACAAAAACAAATACAAACTGCCAGGGAAAGTGGTTTTTTATTTATTTATCCTTTTTGTCGATATTACATTCGAAGTTGTAGAATATAGTCAAGGAACTTGTACTGATGCATTATATATCCTTTTTTGCAGGATGGAACATGAAAGTTTGTGTGGCAATGGGTGTACTGCAGATTGTCTTGTGGGCAGTCTGGGCAGGTGTTACTCGCCACCCCTCCCGCTGGAAGCTTTGGGTGGTTGTACTGGGAGGTGCTCTTGCCATGCTCTTGGAGCTGTACGACTTCCCTCCGTACTGGGCGCTTGTTGATGCTCATGCTCTTTGGCATGCAACAACGATTCCCCTTACCTACCTATGGTGGAGTTTCATCAGGGACGACAGCGAGTTCAGAACCTCAATTCTCATCAAGAAGAGAAAGTAGCATTCAGTTCACCTGGTTGGTTGATGCAATCATATTAACTTATTGCCACCAAGAACTTGTCCATGTTTCCTCTCAATGTTGATCCATTTCCACTTGATTTTGTGACAGGTTTGTCATTTTTGATCACTGATAAGGAATTGGGGCAGTCTGTCGGTTTTTCCAAAATCTTGGGCTTGGCTGATGATGAACTTTCTGAAAATCACAGTCTTCTATTCCACAGGATGTTCAACATATAGTCCATATTCATTCTGTCTTTTTATCTGTTTGGCACTCATCAAAGTTTCTGACTTGCCAATTATGATAGATTCTTAGGCTTGCTTGTTTTGCAACAGCTTTCTACCTAGTGGGCTTCACAATTTTTGCTTGGAATTCCACTCACTAATCTGGCTTAAATATGAAAGTTCCAAATTCCAAACAGAGACTTCACCAATCACAAAGTTTCCAATAATGTCTGGCATAAGAATGTTGAAATAGAGTCATCAAAATTGACATAATTATAGTACTTGAGAACGTCCTCGTGAAGTATTTAATTCTTCTGTTAATGCAAATAGTTCAGAATTATAAATGCTTCCCCATGGACAGACCCCACATGCAAGCAACTCTACCTTAACTCTTTTTCACTTCTAAATAACAAAATAAATAGGGATGACAGGTTGGGTTTGGGGTGATGTCAGACTCGATCCTTTAAAATTTAAGGATCAGATTCGTCCCAAATTTAGATTCTATTTACTCGTTGGACTGTTAGATCATTTTTATAATTTAAAAAAATATTAAAAATTATATTTTTTAAAAAGATAATACTATTAATTCTTTTTAAAAAATATGTTTTTTGAAAAATATCATATAAATATATAATAAATTTTGAAAAATTATCGATTTTGAATCGGTTCGAATCGAAAAATGAAAATTCAAGACACAATCTAAACCCTTTTATATTATGTAAACTTGTCCCAAGTGGAGTGAATCATGATATAGATCCATTCTATTGTCATTCTTAAAAATAAATGATTCAGAGTCGAGCATCAAGCCAAGACGGATTATTAGAATTTAGTTTCATTTTCTTACATTTATATAGTTGAATATGATTTTCTATTACAAAATTTATTATTTTATTAAATTGTATGTCCATCATGTATAAAATAATATTTATATAATATATAAAATATTATTTAGAAAGTGCATACGTAACTATTCGCTACAAACCCCAATTTATTCCTTTCTTATTGTTTCTTTTTCAATGTATACTTAATATTATTTGGAGATATTTGAATCATCCTATAATTCCTACCGTACTAACGAAAATTTAAGTACGGTTTAAAATATTTACCAAACAAGCTCATTCTAGCTGGTATCTATCTAGAAACTAAACCAACCCACCAAGAAAAATTTAAATAGAATAACTCCATAATGACACGTCAGCATTAATTTCCACGTCATCACTATACTGAGGTGGAGGCAGCATCAACCCCTCAGCCATATTAGTCAGCAAGCCATGCATCCCAAACAGCACTTCCTCATCCATGAAGAACAAATTTTCCGGCGACGCCACAGTAGCGGCGGCCACCTCCACCTTTGCGTTGCCACCCGATTCTGATAATTGAGGACGGAAAGCCTCCGCTGCCTCCGCCGCTGTCTTCTGAATGTCCTTAGCATTCGCCGATGCCGGAACAGGCAGCCGCCAAGCAGAGTCAGCGAAATTCAGGCAAGCCGACCGCCCTCTCAATGCTAACGCAGCCACATCGTGCGCACGCGCCGCCATTTCCGCAGTGGGGAAAGTCCCCAGCCAGATTCTTGATTTCTTGTTGGGCTCTCTCACCTCGCAAACCCACTTCCCGGAGTCCCGCCGCCGCACGCCGCGGTACACTGGGTGCCGCGTTTCACGGAACTTTTTCCGCCCCGCGCGTTTTTTCGGGTTGTTCGAAGCTAAAATCACTTCTTCATCTGAAAAATTAGATTTGCTGCTGAAGCTTCCGTTGTCGGATGAAGATTCAGGCAGTACTACTTCAGCGGATGATGATGATGATGATGATGATGACCAGAAATCTTGCACGCGAGGAAAAGGGTCTGAGTAGTAGCTTGTGAACATCTGCATTCTTGAGAAGTTAAGCTGTTTTTATCAAAAAGAATCCCAAAAAGTGCTCTTTGAGCTTATTCTCTGAGTACTACTGATCAGGTAGCTGTGGTAGTATAAAGTCTAAAAGGTGAGTGAATTTTCAGTTGTGTTAGCTTTTGAGGCACAAGGGATCAGTGAGAACGAAGAGCAATATATATATGTATGATTATAGTGAATTCTGGATAAGCTGATTACGCTTGGGACGCGATTCTCACACACGGTAATGGTGAGAGGCGCCAGGCTGGTGGGGTGGCTGCCCACGGTTTGTACTTTTTACTTGAAGAAGATAAGACAGAGAAAGTGAGAATTTAATAAGTACCCAGCTGTTTTTGGGGAGGGCCAGGGTACAAGTCATCTAAGCAGTGGTCAAGTGTTGAGCACGTGTACTGTAATGGGGAAGAACGTATCAGTTCAATGTATCAGTCTTCAGTAGGGAGTACGTCAGAAACTTCCTCTTTCAGGGCCAAATTTATTAGGTCCCACTTATCTTCTTCTTCCGCTATTTTCCCTCTTTTTTGCAATAATTTATAGAAAATTTTAATATTTTATTTGTTAACATTGGCTTGATTTTAAATTTTAGGTGTGATATGGATAATATTTGTTATATAATGATAATAAATAAACATATAATAATATCAATAGTCAGTCAATATTTGTACTTCCAAGTTCATTTGTGGGCATTCAAACATTTATGAGCCATAAAATTTTCTTCTCTTACAAAAACAAAACAAAAAATGATAGGCTATATATATAAGTATCTTTGTGATAGGTCATAGCTCAAAAAAAGGCCGAAAGCTTAATTTACTGAGGTCAACAAATATGGTCCAAGCCCATGAACTCACTAATCCCAAATAGTCCATATAAGTCACACTGCTCAAATGAGAATCTTTCGACAAATACATTATTTTCATAATTATGAGGTATTTAATTTATTATGTATTTAATTATTTTTAATTTTTTTTTATTTTTATTTATTTATTTTGGTTCTAATTTGAGTGTTGGAAGATTTTTGTTGGGTAAATTCCAACACCCCTAACAATTTATTGTGTCGCAGGTAGTGATTCACCTTACAACTAACTTTCAGTTAGGAATTCTACGAAATGAGTGACACCGGATTAATTTGATATTGACTAGTATAGATTTTTTATTATAATGTAGTATTTTATTTCATATATCACATCATAAATTTATATTAAAATATAAAATATTTTTTAATTATATATTTAGCATGAATTATATAAATTTAATGTGTATTCATGAGTAAAAAATTTAAAAATGATCAAATAAAAATAAAAATAAAAATCTAAAATGCAACAGTACAAGGGAAGCTCCCAAGTCAAGTCCGGGTATGGCAGCTGGGCAATCCAGAAAACAACAAAACACACTCTTTTGAAGTGACGTCAGGTAATTTGACCCGAGTTGATAAGTACCAGGATCCGGTGCTTTTCCCACGGAAACGCGTGGACCACGTGCCAATTTCCTTCTGGGCCTTCAACCATAAAAAAGAACAAAGAAGCTTTGAATTATAAGGGGGTGACGTGGCCACTCTCAGGACCAACCACATATGATGTGGGCCCTACAGTGAATGTTGGATGGTTTACGGATTTTGATGAATTTTATCAAATTCGAAATTTAATTTATAAAAAAAATTAAAATTTGAATCTAACAGGTTCGATTCGACAAGACCAGTTTTATTAGTTTTTTTTTTAAAATATATATATTTTATATAACATAAATATATATAATAAACTTAAAAAAATAAAAAATTAAATAAAACGGGAGCGGGAGCAGGAGTGAAAACAAAAAATCAAGACTCGCTCCGAATTCATTTGTAATAGTAAACTTTGCTCGGATTCCGAATCTTATTACCATCTCTATATATGCACTAATTATAATTATTTTTAATTTTTTTATAAAATTAAATATTTAATAATTATTTATATATAATATATATATATATATATTAGGTGTAACGTTTGGGAATGACAAGAATCACACCATTGTAAGGAAAGTGAGTGTCACTGTCAAGGCTGACTATTTTCTCTTTTTCTTTTTCTTTTTTCTATTCTCAACAATTAAAGAGGAAAAATGATGGGAATTCTTTTGTACGGCAAAATCATATAACCAAATAATGGTGTTTGGGTTTGGCCCTCCAAGTTTAATGGTGTGGAATTATATTGTGACAACTAATTGTGGACCAAAGGCTCTTGAGTGATCATTGAGTACGATTTTAGTACAATGATTGCTCTCAATATATAAATCCAAATATAGAATGATGAATCATTTCAAACTAGGGACATGGCTCTAATATCGTACCGTATTAATATGTTTGAGGTTCCTAGTCAAGATAAATCGTACATTAGTAATAATAATGTGGGATAGATATATGCATGGTGCACAAATTTTTGAGGATACTCCTCAATTTCTCCTCATTATGTGTGTGAAGAACCCAATTTTTCATTCCGATCGTTTTGATCCTTGATAGGTTGCAGAAGTAAGAGAAATAGGTAAAAGAAATGGAGTTGTGTTTGGATTAAAGAATTTAAAAATTATTTGAGTTTATTTGGTTTCATTTTCAAACACATTTTCATGTTATCAGAATTGAAAATATTTTCATTAAGTTTTCAAGTAAAAATAATAATATATTTGGATTAGTTATGTTTATAATATATTTAGAAATGAAAATATATTTATTTACTGAGTTTTCTACATGAAAAGACGTGATATATGAGTAGGTTTAAAAATGATATTAGTAAGTTTATAAAAAGATATAAAATATTAGTAAGTTTCGAAAGTGATATTTTTTATAAAAATAAGTAAAACAAATACATTTTTTTCATATTCAAATAGTAAAAAGTGAAAGGATTCTTCTTGAAAATAAAACCAAACAGGCTCAAAGATTTCAAATTTATAATAATAAATTCAATGAGGTTGTATGGATTATTTTAAGTTATATAGGGTTTTAAATCCCTTAGCATTCGTTTTGAAATATTATTTGAATTATTATGATAAATTTTGAATTCGCATAAGATAGGAATTCATTTAAATTCCCTAACTTCAATTTTTTTTCCCTAAAACTCAAATTCCTCAATCCAAACACAACCTCAAAAAAATACCATTTGTGACATTTTATGTAACAAATAAAGGTAATTGGATAAGGTAGATCTCTAATCAAGCCATGTAAATTAATTTCTAATCCTACTTGTGTAGTTATAATTGCTAAGTGATATTTTTTTTCAATAGAGTGATAATCTTGGATCACATAATCGGTCCTCTTTCACTTTATACAAAATTTTAAACTTTATATATAAATTAAATTTAGTTCAAAATTTTATGCCCTTCAAATATCTAAATTGTTCTACTATATAAGTTTAAATATTTATCTCGTCCTTTAAAATTAAGAATTCTGGCCATGTTCTTGTACATAAAAATATTAAAAAAAAATTAATTTATAATCGACCCACCTGATTTAAATGCATATTATAATATTTATTATATTATTAAGTATTATGCACATGCGTTCATTTATGAAAAAAAAAAAAAAGGTACGAGAATCATGTCACGTAAGTATTCATTTATTATGATTTTTTTATAAAAAAAGGTGATATTAGCGAGTTTTTCAATTATTATTTTGGGACCCAATGTTCAAAAATACCTTTCAATTATTTGAAGGGAAGTGAGTGAGACTGTCCACGGTCCATTTCAAGAAGGCTGGCAATTTGTTTGTTTCTCTGTTTTTTTTTTTAATTTTATCTGCAATCAAAGAGTGGGAGCCAATTGGGATTTTCAGTACTTGCAAGATCTGATAATCTACCTAATTATCAAATAATGACTCTTTGTGTCCTTTGAATTGAGCCATCAAATTTTGATGGTGAAATTTGGATAATCATGGAATCTTAGATTCTGAAAGTTATTGCTCTTAATATCAATTCACATTATTATTTTTTTGAGTAAATCGATTACATTATTATTACATAACAAATATCAACAATCAACAGTTACAATATTTTTCAGTTAATTTTTTAATAATTAGTAATAATTTATAATTAACTAACATCTACTGTAAGAGTATATTTGGACTAATGGATTTGGAGTTAAACATTTTAAATTTATTTGAATAATATAATTGTACAATTAATTTTAAATTATTTAATTTTTATTTTGAGTTATATTTTGAATTATTATATTAGTAGTCATTCGAATATTTTTTTTCTCAAATTCAAATTCTTTCGTCGGAATAAAAACTCATACTCAAAGTGAAAATCGAGTTATTTGACCTACATTTAACTTTGCCGCTTGAGCTAATAAACCTACATTTTGAATGTTGACACCAGGGTCTTTTGTTTTGTTTGATTTAAATGTATTTGACCTTGTACAATGTTGCTAAGGTCCATGGCATTTAATTGAAAATACTGCAGAATATATGCTTTAATTAACTATTGTATGTGACATATTTATTCTAGTACTTTCACCCTTTTTATATTCTTATGGTACATTGTGGAAAAATAATAAGATATAAATGTTATTCAATAATGAATGAAATCCTTATTTTGTGTTATACTTCTCCTGGAATCAATAACGTGACTGGGATTAAGATTTGAGAAAAATATATTTTTGTATCCTCAAAATACTTATCAATTATTATTTTAATTAAATAATTATATATTATATTATACACAACTAATTATAATAAAATAATATAATTACATTTGAAAATATTTTCCACTAATCACAATAAAAAAATATTAACAAATATCTACAATTAAAAATACATAATATTAATTTTTTTCTAACAAAATATTTAAATATATTCTCATTCTACGTACGTTCTGAATCCTACAACCTACAATATATTTTCCCAAACAACTTTTCCATTTTAGGATAACAAATTGTAGAACTATTTCAGTCCTAGCTACATAGTAATGTTAAAGGATATATATACACTATTTTATGGTTATTATTAATGATCAATTCTTTTTTTTATTTGTTCACGATCACTTGACGTGATTAAGTGAACAGTTCAAAATCTTTATTATAATTTATATTCTATTTATTATTATATTATTATTAATATACATTAATAATTTAATATATTTGACATTTATTAATAATTTTATAATAAAAAATAAAATACTAATAAGAATGAAAGTTCGCACCTCCCCACATATAAACCTTGACACGTAGACCGAGGGTGAGATCTTTCGAGAAGGGCTTCTCTTAAGTGTTCCTTATTATGATCCGATTCCAGCAGGCAAATAAAAACAAAGTTGACTTTTTATCATCATCAATATACGGTTGACAGTTAATAACGGCCAAGACCACGTTATTTTCCGACGGAGGCGCGTGTACAACCAGCTAATGATCTTTTTCTGGGCCCCAAAAGGGCCCTGGGAAAGTGAGTGAGACTGGGCCCATTGGCCCATTTAAAGAAGGCTGCCTTTCTATTTTATTTTATTTGTTTAACCTCTTGAATCATTGTAGTGGTTGTAAAGTATGATTATCAAAGATTTTTGGGCCCTTAAAGGCTATGTATCGAGACTTTTTTTATGACAAATAGTTTTTTTGAATTTATTCATTGATCATAGCGGAAAAAATAAATATATCATTTTTGGCCAATGATAAGATGTTTTAGAACTTCGAAAACGACTTCTTTAAATATGATTGAATGTTTTAAAATGATGCATCAATTAGATAGAGCATGCCCTTCTTTTGCTTCATAATATATATATTTGTATATACATATGTATTTACATATATATATAATGAGGATAAAAAAATTGCAGATCAAGCATGGTATCTTAAATGAAAATAATGATGGATAATACTATATTTTTTATTAAGGGTGGATGTATTGGTGATTTGAGAATCAGTGTATTTGAGTTTAGGTCAAATGGATATCAAGTTTTCGGTAATTTGATTTTGAAAATGACATGAACTACTAATAAATATTAAGTTCGTTGGAATGATTTCTAACCAAAATCATTCGATGTTTAAGTTAGTTCGAATCATAAGATCATTAAAAATAGTCAAAATTACCTTCTAATAGTTGACATGAAGTGTTTATAATAATTGATCCACGTTGGGTCATACATACCTGAATACAAATGTTACAATCTTGGCAAACGTTAATAGTAACAACGATTGGGGATAAGGATGTCTAAAGTAATTCTTGTCTCTAACAACAGCATTATTTTCTGCATTCTGGAATCTTGTTATCTATAGTTAGTCTGTAATCACTGAATATTTCCTTGGGCTCAGGCCCCTTTGTGGCAATGGTACATCTTTATTAATGTTAGCATGGTCGAGACACTCGATGCATGTACTTAAAATTTTCTAAGGTATAAAATTATAGATACATATTATATTTTTAGATATATGAAACAATATTTTCTTTTAACTATTTCGATATATTTATTCGATTTATGATAAGGGAAACAAAAAATAATTTAAAATAAGATGAAATAATATGATTGGAAAAAAATAAGAAAAAACAAATAGGGGGAGAGAGATTAAAAAAAAAAAAAAAAAAAACTTGGATGAGGAAGAAGAGAGAGGAGGGGCAAGAGTGGATAAAACTTACTTATTATCTTCTTAAATGAGGTTAGTTCAGTCATTTTACTTAAGAAGACACCAAGTATAGTCAGTTCAAGGCATAATAACAATTTTTTTTGAGTTTTTGAAAATAATTTGAACAAAATATGATATTTTTATTAAAAGTTGGGAACCTGTATATATCTTTCATGAATAATAATGTGGAGAATTTTCCCAAATTTTTCATTAATAAAGATATTTATTTTCAAATTTTATTCCTATATTAATAAAATTATATTATACTATCTCTTATTTTTATATTTTTTCACTAATATATATAATTTTATTAAAGAATATAATTTTTATTGGCAATCTTTACACATAAATCTATTATTTTATAAAATAATTAAGTATCTTATATCAATATATTCCCGAATTTAATCGAAAATTGTAAAGAAAAATTAGCCTCATTCCCTTATGGTAGGTAAGAAGAGTTGGTTTTGCAACTATATAAATTAATTTGGACGTGACCAAATAAAAAAGTATGAATTGCCAAAAAAAAAAAAAAAAGGAAAAAAAATGAAATTTCATAGGATCACTTTGGTAATTTTTATATTGATGTATGAATGTTTATTTAGATATGTATGTACAATGTATCTTAGCACGACATTTAGCGATTTAAAATATTTTAGTAGTCCACTAAGTTTTATACACATGATATAAGGACAATTTGTTTGAATATGATAAAATCTTTTTCGACAATACAAGGACAAATATGTAATTTTGACAGTGTAAAGTTATTTCATTTTAGAAAGTTAATTTCGACAAAAACAATCTAGAAATAAATAATAATAACTTGTGACAACCCAATAAATTCATCGATTGCTTTGGAATGGTTTCATTTATTTCTGACATGCTTAACAATTGATCAATTATGAAAATTCACAAACAATACTCCAGCCAAATTTCACAAAAAAGAGCCTTTTAATAGCATACAAAATAAAATTATGACGAAAAAAATATATCAATCCAATTATTTATGAAGATTCCAGTTTGGGCCTATATATCTATAAACTTGCAATATAAAGAATCCTGATAAAAACAAAAATCCAACTATATAAGAAGTTCTAACTAATATAAAATTCTAACTTAAAAAGATATCTTGTTCCACCAAAATTCATTATTTTTTTAATTGATTTCTTTAGTGTAAATTTTTCAACAAAATTAGGATCAAATTGTAAAATAATCAAATTTTTTTGAGTTCATTCCAGAAATTAATGAAAACCCTACAAAGCCGGTAATTAT
Organism: Paulownia fortunei; assembly: GCA_019321725.1. Lineage (NCBI taxonomy): Eukaryota > Viridiplantae > Streptophyta > Magnoliopsida > Lamiales > Paulowniaceae > Paulownia > Paulownia fortunei. The sequence goes on from CM033124.1 coordinate 14,233,001, forward strand.
TACCCTACAAACCCTACAAAGAAATTAAGAAGCCTACATATGAACATCTTATTATATGGTATGTTACTTTAAATGCTAATTTTAGACTCAGATCTTCAACATTAATAACATCATGCAAAATTCAAATGCCACCAAAAATTTAAACACCCTCTCATTTTTCAAATTTCTACTGAATTTGGTTTTGGGGTGGGGTGGGGTTGGCGTTGGAAGGGGGGAAATAAATACAGAAGAAACACCTTCAAATTTCTTCTAGACCTCACAGGCTTTTTTCTTTTGTCACCTTTTCTTGTACCAAAACAGTTGACCAAAGTGCATATATTCCTCTACATATCATCCTGATCAGCATTTGTGAATCTTTGTTGACTAAAAGAGAAAAAAGACATGGAAGGTGAAACAATTTCTTTAAGCTACTCTTCTGAATCAAGAAAATCAGTCGATACTATTAGCATTTTGGTTGTAGATGATGATACAAAATGTCTTTCCATTGTTGCTGCAATACTTAAGAAGTTCAAGTATGAAGGTATATATAGGCTATATGTATGAGATTTGGATGTTTATCCATTGTTTAAAATCATGTTCCATGAATGTTTTTGTTTGTTCAATATTTTGCATGAAACTTATAAGCTTTTTTCTTCTCCATTTTTTTTTTTTTTTTTTTTGGGGGGGGGGGGGGGGGAGGGGGAGTGGGTGGGGGTGGGGGTGCTCCCCCTTTTCTCTTCATTGGATTTAACACTTCATTGGTTCAAGACCTCCATTTAGCCCACAAGAAAATGAAGAAAAATAACATGTGAAGATATGGAGAGTGGCCTTTTTTGTCTATATAACTGCTCTAAAGGGCAACCGATTAACAATTAAAGTGGTGCTTTGCCCCCCTCTTTTTGCCTTTTATTTATTGTCAAAATTTAGTAGAAATAATTCTATCCCCATGAAGCATTACAGAGTTGTTGGACTATAAAATGATAAGTTTGTCTCTGTGTATCTCTCTTTCATGGTTTTCTCACTGATGTCACAATAAATATATAGGTCTGGATTTAAATCCTGGCCTAATCTCTCTTTTTTCCACTCATTTTGCCATTTTATTCAAGTAAAACCAACAGTAAAACCCATGTTTTTAAATATGGAAACCATTTGAATTTTATTTTCAAGATTCTCTGAAAATATTGAAATAACAGGCAATAGTAATAATTGGCAAGAATGCATTGAGTTGAAAACATAAACACTCGATCCATATGATCTAAACTAGATTCTGTAAAAGATATATATAATGTTGTCTGTCTTACTTTGATATATATTTAATATCAATTATAAATTTTCCTTCTATTTAACAGATTTATGAATTTATATCAGTTCTGATTATGGTTTCTTCTTCATCATCAATTCCAGTCGTGACAGCCAAACACCCGACTGATGCTTTATGCACACTTCGAATCAAGGGGATGCATTCGATTTGGTCGTATCAGATGTTCACATGCCAGATATGAATGGATTTGAATTACAAGAAGCTATTGCACAAGAATTCAATTTGCCTGTAGTTTGTGAGTTGTACCTATAAACAAGAATATTACTTGAACCCTTCTTCTGGTTCCATTCCATTTTTTATCATTGTCTTTCCAACTAGAAATACGGGTATAAACGAGTCGAATCGATTTTTGTAATAATTAATATTTTTATATGCAATGCATGCCTGATTTTATTTTTTTTCCGTTTTTTCACTTATTTTTGGTGTCACACAGTAATGTCAGCTGACAACAAAGAGGGTGTTGTTTCAAAAGGGTTGGAGAGTGGGGCTGAATTTTTCATATCGAAGCCAGTATCTCCAGATGATTTAAGGGATTTATGGCAATTTGCAGCCATGAAAAAGAAAAGTCAAGTTGTTATTGAGGAAACTGGGAATTATTACCCTGAAGAAATAACCTCGGCCGACGAAAATAAGTCTGATGAAACACCTGTCTCTGCATCAACTGTGAATGAAGGTAGGCATAGTAAGAAGGATTCAAAGAGAAAATCACAAAGAAAAGTGGGGTCCGATGAAAAAAGAGGGGACAATTCTCAGTCTGCTTCAACAAAAAAGCCCAAAGTTATTTGGAATAATGCACTACATAGCCGTTTCTTGGAAGCTATTAGGAGCATTGGCCTTGACAGTAAGCATTTGCCCCATTTATTTATATGCATATGCACATATGACTTGTGAGCAAACGTAAAGAAGCATGTTGGATCTGTATTTCATTTTATGTTTCATCTTTTATTTCATCTCATGTCAAATATTTAGTTAATAATTTTTTTTTTATACTTAATGTTTATCTACGATGAAGATAAACTCCGACTTATAATAGAGAATCTAGGCTAATAAAGAAATGTAATACTTCGTACTTAGAGTCATACGTGTGTGTACATTTGCACATGTACGCATAAAGATATTTTCACACGCCAAGCTATCGATATATAATGGATTATTTATTTATTTATTTTATATTTTCTCAAAGTGATTAATGGTGTTTCTTATACATATTTTGTGTCTTATATTTCTCATTTTCCAAATTTACATTTATATTTTATGTAGGATCTTTTCCAAAGAAAATTCTTGAGGTCATGAATGCGCTGGGATTAACTACAGAAAATGTAGCAAGTCATTTGCAGGTTCATATTTCTGTGCCTAAGATGATTCTAGTTCCCCAAGATTATCAATTGATTGCATATATCACGCATTAAAGCGTGACTACATATAACTTTTTACAAAATCATTGCAGAAAAGGGAAAAAAAAGAAGGAAATAATGATACATATAATCCCATTTGTGGATCTTTATTATTTCTGCTTGGCGTAATTATAATCTTTTTAGAATTAATCATTCTTTTTTTCTACTTGTGAAACAAACACAAATTTAGGATCTTCCTACGACGAGTTTCTGATAAAAGCTGCAAGATTCATTATGCTGATGATAAGGGTTTAAGCAGGAGCTGTAGATCAAGTTTTGCATCATCAGGAACAAGCCCTTTAATACTCAACAGATTCAGCAAACCCCACTATGATAATCCTGGACACTTTCCAGGTGCAAATAGTGCTTCTTTTCCATTTCAAGAAGCTTCCTCTCGCAGCCTTATAGCTCAATCAGGATTCGGACAATCCCAAATAATTTCCAGGGAAGGAAGTTTGCTTAAACCAAACATCAGACATGCAAACCTGATTCATCAGAATGGTAATGGTAGTGTGTCTGCCAGACTCGCGCAAAACAATTATCAGACGAACTATGTAGCTTTCCAGGGGCATCTTTCCAGTGTATCCCTGGAAGATCTCATCAATGGCCTGTCTGCCAATTTTGATGCTTCTGTTCTTGGCTCAACCGGGGTAAATCCGAGTATCAGTAGTGAACTTTCCTCCTACACAAATATTGGGACTTCCAATATTATTTCTTCGGTGTCATCTAAGAATTTCACACACCAGACAAACCATGTAGGGTACAAAATCTCGAATTTCAAAAACCTTGCTGAATCAGGAAAGTAATGAATTCCAAAACAACAATGTTAATATTGCTGCAGCTCTGCCAAATGACAACATTAATCTTGATCAATTGGCTCGGCATTTGGGGGCTTCTTCTTCTTTTGTGCCAGATAACATTGATGGGAAAAAATTGTCTGATTTTATTGCAGATTACCAAAATCTGCTGTTGCCTTCAAATCTACCTTTGCTTGGAAATGTGGGAAATGAAGGGCAAATTCATGAGTCAGCATTAGTCCCATTAATGATCTGCCTATATTTGATATTATGGCAACTCAAAAATCCTTGGGGAAAGGTGATCTTAACAGTACTTTTGCAGATCAAGTGAACATCCAAAATCAGGCACAGGTAGTTTCCTTGGCTTCAACATTTGTTTGTTGATTTTCTTACACACACAAACACACTTGAGTAAAGTTCAACTGTCTTGAAAGTAATAAGAGAAAAGAAAATTTTAACAATATCTTGTCCACTTTACAAGTTAATAAAATTGTAACCTTATTTAATTGGACAGCAAAATGGAGGTGAAAATATTACAAGCTCCCACTTCTGCGGTGAAACAAATCATTGGGACAGCCATGTTTCATTTTTTGACCAAGCTCCCAACCAGGCAAGTAATAGAACCTACTCAATTATCTATATGTTCCACATATGAATATCTCTGTGTGATATTTTTTTCGACATGCAGGCACAAATATATTTATAAAAAATAAATATTCATCTGTTTCTCATTCTGCTTTCTTCAAGAATTTCAAAAAATGCCCTTTTAATTGGAATTGGAAGCCTGCAAATCGTATATTGCAAGTAAGATTTACTTTTCATTTCTTCTATTTTTGTGAGATTTATTTTGATTTTCACATTTTTCTTCGTTTTCACTAATTATGTATCTAGGACCATGTCTCTTTTTTAGGCGTATTTATCACTATCAATATTTCATTTATTTTTTCTTTTTTCTTCTTTTGACTGATGAACACATTGAATTTGGCACTTCTTCTGATTTCAATAAAACCCTTATATCTCCTCATGAAGCATGTTTTTCCTTGTTTCATTATGTTTAAAAGTTTTCACAATTTGTTTTATCAAATAATTCATAGAACTACATCTTAGAACTAGAGTTTCATAACTTTTATTAATCCCTACATATGTAACTTTGTTACAGAGTGAAGACAGATGATTTTCTGGAATCTGTCTCGGGCCCATTTGGAGAGGATCAAACCCTTGAAGGAATCTATATTTCAGCAAAATGAAACGAATTGTTGTACGATTGCACCGAGTAATTGGTTTTTCAATTATTTCAATTGGAATGTTGCAACATTGAAGCTGACTCTATTAGGGTCACTAAGTATGTTGTCCAGTACGAGGCAAAGTCGAGTTGAACTCCTAATATTTATGATAACTAACTGGTGTAATATATATATGTCTAGACTATATTTATGAATTAATGTGACACAAGCAAACAGCTTTGGGAGGAGTGGTGGATAGCCATATAAGTTGATCATTTAAGAATTTGTTCTTTTTTTTTTTTGGCTATAATCTTTTTTCTGAGTTTAAATGATGTCTTTCATCGATCATAACACTATATATTACTGATGGTCGTTTATCCATACACCAATCAACGGGTAATAAAGAAAAAAATTTATTCAGACCAAATATGGAATATCATGTCACGGACATGATCATCACTTTTTAGTGCAAATACTCAATCTAGACAGGTGGTTTTGTTTTCTCCCTATTGGATGAATCAATCACGGACATGAACCCAAAATTTGTTTTCTCCCTATTGGACGAATCTGTTTCCTGTCGAGGAAAGTTTGAAAGTATTGGCATATAGTATTCTATTTTCAGGAAAGTGAATCTCTTTGTGTTCCACTGTTTTTGCAATATGCTCTGTGCAATCCAACAGAAGTGAAATCTGAACCTTTTGTGGAGCTGCATATTTCTGCCAAGCTTTGAGCTGATTTGATGTTTGATAATTTGCCAAGGTCCATTAATTTTTGTACTTGCTGGTATTATAATGATTCAAGAAATGAACTTCGAACCTTGATTCTTGCATTGCCATTTTCATTTGTTGCTTGGTTTCAAATATTTTATGTGAAAACCAAGTAGTCGATCAATTTACAGATGCCAACCTGCTAAGCCCAGATGATAAAAGTTGAGGGGGCTGGAAAAAGAAAAAAGAAAAACCAGCAGCATTTTTCCATTTCAAGTTGCAATCTACCCCAACACCTTCAGACAAAGATACATATTGCAGTTGTCTTTTTCAGACAGTACTAAGATTCACTCACTGTGCGTCCTTCTTATAAAGTAGTGCTATTTCATGAAACATAGTACCACATGAGAAAACTCTCGAGTAGTGTTTTTTTAATGATCTTCGACATCAGAACTCTACAACCAAGAGGGCTTTTCCTGTGATATATATATATATATATATATATGCATTAACGATTTGTTAAAAGTTCTACTTAAGAAATTTAAACACTTTTGTTAGTGCCCAAAATAAAAAGGAAAGAACTATGTTGAATCCAAGTTCTGCAGGGTTGGTAAGAAACTTTCAGCACGCGCAATAAAGTTAAAAAAGAAGAATTTTAAGCTTTGGTGTGATCCCAACATCCTTTTAGTCGTTCTCACATTATTTAATGATCCCAATATATTTTCAATCTTTAAAATTTTTGCTCTAATTTTTTGAACAAACTAAGAAGTTTTTAGAATTCACCAACTAAAATAAGTTTAAGACAAATTCTAATAACATGATTTACATACTCGATTTGAACTAAGGTATGTGAAGAGGAGGTAACAAGTACAGATTTGGACACATAAATCTCAAAAAAAAAAAAAAAAAAGTCTATGTATAAAGTTGAAGGTAAACCTAGAGAAATGAAGAATTAATGCATCTCCAACAACTATAACAAATAAAAAATGGAGGTGTTATTGCCACATCTGCAATACAACCTCTTACTTAGCTAATAGAAAGTGAAGTTCAGGAGTGTCTTCAAAAGTTTATGTAGTAAAGAGGGCACAACCCTAATAGCACAAAGGTAAGACAATTTTAACCCAATAAGATATTGAGAGTATATATAAAGACTAATACATGTCGCACTCAATATATTATTCACTAAGTATTTGATAATAAATAAATATCTCATTTTGTGAAAAAATGAATACTTGTCGATTATTTACACACTCGGTATATTGTTCGTCGGGGATAGCATCTTGTGTCATGCATGATGCATGTCTGAAGCAAATAAATCAAATATGATGATATTCAAGGTAATCTAGATGATCTCGGAGAAATTTATTTGCAAACAATATTTCCTTTGTATGACGGTTATATCAGTCTCTTGACTTTTTATTCAAACAAATTACTTTTCAACGCATAATAATTTTTTTCAAAAAAAAACTTGTATTATTAGAAAGAATGGATGAACAATATCATTTGAAATTCATTGATGTATCGTTCTGATGACAAAATATAAAAAATAAAGCATTCGATGATAGACAAAAGAGTAACAATACTCGATGAATCTTAAATAAAAATAAAGAAAAATGATTTCCATCCCACTTTTTTCTGAGTAAATTTTGAATTTCGACCTCAACTAATGATCACCGCAATGGTACTAGGAATTTAGTCCAACATAATTTTCACATTCAGCAAACACAACTGAAATCCAATCCACTGCAAAAGAATTCAAACAGCATGATGAAACAGTAAGAATTTGCAGTTTTCCATAATCGTCAAAGTTGTCATCTCCTGAAGTTTTCAAGTCCAACAATCAGCCACCCTGTCTACAGTTACAGTAGCCAAAAATAAAGGGCAAATTTGCATAATCTTTTTTTATAAATTAAATTCTAAAAATTTTAAAAAAGAACTTTGAAGTTGAAATTTTAAAAAAACTTTAATATTAAGTGGATTTGCTTCAAAAAATAATTATTAAAGGATTTAAAATTATTCAAATAAATTTATTATTATAAATTAAATTCTTAACTTATAAATTCTTTAATTAAAATGTTAGATATTATTCATAAGCTTCTAAGCTATCAAATCTTCAAGCCTACATCATCCCTAAAAGTAAAAAAGACCACAAAATGCATAGTATGAAAATTCAAATTCAAGATTCTGCTTGCTGGAGAAGAATAATGGTGTCTTCAATTTAAAAATAAGTTCAAATCTCACATGCAACTTTTAAACTTTTTTTATTATGTTTAGATATACATGTATAAACATACTTAAAAGATATCTTTCCCAAATCAATAATTTACTAGTACTTTTCCTCCGTGCTTCTAAAAGAATAAAATAAAAAATTCATCAATTTAAAACACAAAAAACAAAACTATTATGTACATGATGATTCACGGGATACCATCCTAAGTGGATGCTATCTTAATTCGATGTTAAGAATAATTTAACTTTATAACTTTTATATGCATATTTATTGGTTCACACATTTATTTTGATAGTATTTAAGTGAATTTATGAATCACTTATTCGTAACCTAAGTAGATACTATCTTAGTTCGTGTTTAAAATAATTTTATTTTATAATTTTTATATACATATTTAATAATTCACAAATAGTATTTAAGTGAATTTATAAATTATTTATTTATAATATGTTATTCGCTCACAATTTCATTTAAAAATTTATAGCATCTAATGAGTCATGATGAGGATTGAGATTCAGATTCAAGAACCCAAAGGGTGTTGTTGGGCACGTGTAAAATTTTCAAAAACACAACAAAAGAGAGGAGGAAGTTGAGCAGCAGGAGGAGCAGGACCGAACCCTTTCGTTCACACTACTTTTGCCAAGTCAACCACTTAACAGACAAAAACAGGAACTGTCTGAATTAAGTGAATATGGCAACAAAAAAGTTTAACTGGAAAAAAGAAAAGGCCTCTTTATTTTGTCTTTCTTGTTTGAAAACAAGATCACATTTCATGATTTTTTTTGTTACAATTTGAAAGTTTCATTTTGAATTTCATTATATATGTATATATCCCAAATATATGTAATTCACAGAATATTTTAAAAAATACTATATATATATATATATGATATTTATTTATAATATGAAATATGAAATGAAATATTAAATTAAAATAAATGATCAGACTTTGTAATCTAAAGGCAATTTAAGATGATTTTAGCACATAATTTTTGTAATTGCAGATATTTGTCCTTCATATGCGGTTTTATATCCTGTTTGGTTTATATTATATATTTTTTTAATTATGATTGTTTTAAAAATATAATTATAAAATAATTACTTTGAAATTGATAGATTTGTACATCAAAGTTTTTGGATAAATATGCATTTGAAAGAATGGTGTTTTGATCAATAATTAATTCGTAATGATAAAATAGATTAAAATTTTCAAATGCGATATCATTTTTTGACTTTACCAAAAGGCAAGTTGGTAAAAAATTTACACTATGTTTGGATTCAATATGGGAAATGTTTTATTAAAAAAAAAAATAAAAATATTTTTAGAAGATTTCTTCCGGGCGTGTATGGATAGGGAAAATGTGTTCCGACAAGTAAGTTGCTAAAAATGACCAATTGAGTTGGCACATTAATTTAATTTATGTTTTGAAAAAAATAAAATTACTTAGTTTAAATTGTTAAATAAGGAATCGTTTTTTAATATGATGTGTAGTGTTTTTTTTTAAAAAATAAAAAATAAAAAAAATAGGGCGTTGGCTTTGAAGTTAGGTTTTGAAAATATGGTTGTTTTTTAAGAAGGTTTTTACAAAATGTTTTCTGAAAATATTTCAAACCAAATATGTTGTCTCGTAAAAAACATGAATTCATTTCGTGGAAATCACTCCAAACATCATATCTCATCAATTTACATTTGATTTTAGCGGAAAATAATTTTCAAAATAATTGATTTTTTCAATCAATTATTTTGAGTCGACTACTTAGACTAATTGATTCACTATATACACATTTTGAGGTCAAATAAATCAAACACAAAATTCTATTTATTGTTTCAAAATCATCCTTGAAATAATAAGACGAATAAACAATGATTTGAAGTTTTTAATTTCCTCTTGAAATGACTAATAAATCTTTAATTGGTTATTATTATTTGCTAAATAGAGTTTACGGGACTTTGATTTAATTGTTGGCATATGAAATGATTTGGTGATACGACTTAACTTCACAAAGAAATAAACTCATGACTTGGTCGTCCACTTAGCCAATTTAATTAGCATTATCTTAATAACAACCTTATTGTCCAACATTTCACAAATATTTATAATCATTGTCTCTTTGATTAGCATGAGATCAATGTTATAATGGGTTGAACAAAACTAAGTACAATTTATCTGCACTTTTTGAGTTTCCAATAGGTAATAATTAAGTCATTCTTCATAATTAACACCAATAATTATGGAAAATAAAACATAATTTTTCAAAAAGTGTAATGAGAATGGAGCACTTCTATCATTTCCTTATGATGGAAGCATAATCTTATTCACGTATTTATTATAAAATTAATAGATATCTTTATTTTTCTTTTCTCTCTCTTCTCTTATGTGCCTCGTTGTTTATATTCTTTAGTTTTTCTTCTTTCACGTTCTCTTAATAATTTAATTTTTTTTATTATATTAGAGTTTTTAAAAAAAAAAAATATATTCGCTGATCTCTCTTCTTTCTCCTTCTTATCAATTTTGTCTCCCTTTTAATTAATTGGTTTTTATTAAAGAATCTTTTCATCAATATTTTTTTCTGCACACGCGTGTTATAGTGTGCTTTGTCGACTACTTTGCAATTAATTAGTTGACTCTTATGGATTGACGATTATAAATTAACAAAATTTTCAAAACTTTAGCCGCTGATTTCTTGGTAAACCTCACAATTGATTATTAAGAAAAAATAATATTGTTGACAAAATATAAGCGACAATGTTGAAGTTGCCAATAATAATATATAAAGTGGCAATAGTTTTTACTGTATCATAATAATGATTTTCTTAAATTTAATAATGACAATAATTATGTCTAAGTCATTATTGCTGGTGATTAATGATACATGTGTAATAATAATTCAGTGATAATACAAATATTATCATATATCATTGTGATAATTTTTATTCACTGAATTGCTACAATATATATAGATGACAATGAGACGGGTTTTAACAGTATAAATGGTTTGAGTCAAGTTTTGAATTTTTTTATTTTCAAATTCAGACCTAACTTGTTTAATTTTTATTTTTTAGAAAAAATATTATACATATTTATACGATTTTTTTTAGAAAAATAGATTTTTTAAAAAAGAATTAATGATTGTAATTTATATATATTTTTTTAAAAATTATAAAACGTGTCTAACGGGTATACTCACCAGATTTGAGTTTGGATTCTTAAAAATATTAGTTGGTTGGTCTCGAGTTCAGCTAAACTCGACCTGTTGTTATTATTGACCATACATGTATCTGAAATTGTTAACAATGATAATTTATATATAATTTTTTTCTGTCGCTAATTACTAAACTTGTTGAAATCATTTATAGTAACAAACAAAAACTTTATCCTTCAATATGTATAATAAATTACAACTCTAATATAACAACTTGACATAGTAAACACTAACTTTTTTCAGGTTTTGTATTGTTTCCCTACGAAATCGTGCTTTGGTGCAGATTTCAGTCAATTTCATATTTATTTGACTCGTTACTTGTAATAGTGTATCTGACATTAATATTTATACCAATTCAATTTAAACCCTAAAATTTTAAGCTAACAAAGATGTAGTTTTACACCTGATGACTTGAACTCTACTTAAAAACCCTCAATACTTTAAAGAGTTAAGATTTTAACCATATAAATTATTCATATTTGTACGAATCATTTCAAAGTGTAACGACATTTCACGTCCTAAAATTTGATCATTTTAATACATTATCCTTGAAAATAAATTTTAAATATTTTATTATTTTAAATTTAATTATTTTAATATTTTATCATCAAAAAGTAATTTTAAACATTTTGTCCTAAATTATATTTATTGGAACATTTTATTCCCTCCCTCTTGTTAATTTTAAATCAAATTTTCATCAAAATATTTTTCATCAACCGCCACCACACATTTTTTTTTCATGTTATTCTACATAAAAATTAAAAAAATGTATTGTAATATTTTATTATTATTATTATTATCAATAATAAAATTTAATAAATAATAATATTTTTACTGTAAATAATAGGATATCAGTGCTGTGCCATATGGATGAATATTCCAAAATTGTCAAATTTAAAAGTTTGAAGTGTCATTTAAACCCTTCAAAAAAAATTCCACACCCTTACATGACCAAAACATTTTTTTGACTAAATAGACAACCAAATTGATTATTGTATTGTCTACTTAATAAAACTTTAAGTCCCACTATGTAGGCTCAATGGGGCCAATCGGGGAGAGGATTGGACCAATGAGTGTGAGCCACGAACTGCCGTCCATTTGCCCTTGGATCCACTGTTGCATCATTGACTGGTATACAACATTGTAGTGTACAAGTAGGACTTTCATATGAAATTACCCAAACCAAAAGTTGACTGTCCTTTTCGAGAATTCCCTGAGTTGACACCATAAAATCATTTTTAACCTATTTAAATCACATGACCCACTCTTTCTAATGTTAACATATTTTTTTTTTGGGGGGGGGTTGAGGGTCTCCATTTTAGACTACATGTATGGATCTGTACAGACATATACCAACAACGATGAGACAGAGTGACGTGCTCTTGTAAGATATTATTTATTTTGATTTAATTTTATAAAATATTTCTATTTTATATATATATAAATCACTCTTTATATATACGATATATCCTCGAGAAAAGTGCAGTTATTAATGTATCACAGAATAAGCAGATATTCTTCTACATAATATTGTCTACTTTGATCAATTCTAAGAAGACCGCGTATCAGCCTAACAATTTTAAAAGACCTTTTGTAAGAGAAAAATTTCTCCTCATTTCATATACACACAAATCACTTTTCATACACACGATGTGAGATAAATTTTCTCAATATCAATTAAATTATGATCATCTCAAATTGTCTTTGCTAGGGGCGGATTTTCAGAACAAAAATAAGTTTGGGACGGTCTTGAATTTTAGGTTTATTGAACCCAACCATTTTAAAATATGATATATTTTTGTTTATTACATATATTTATATGAGGTTTATTCATACATAAATATATATAAAATATAAATATAATATTCTTATAAATTTTAGTAATAATAATACAATAACAAATAGTTTTTATGCTTTAAATATATATAAAAGTAGCAAATATGTTTCAAATTTTTTAATTTTCAAAAACTAAAATATCCACATATAAATTTGTAAATAAATAATTTTTTTTATTAATAGCATTATTTTATCATATTTAGAAAATTATGATAATATTATTTTTTTAAAAAATATATTTTTTAAAATTTTTAAAAATTATGAAATGAATCTAATGAGTCCACTTTATCAAGTTTTCGATTTAAAATAAATTTAAATCTCATTCCATAAAAATACTTGGGCAAATAAAATTAGGAATTTTAGCAAACGTGCAACTCATTACCATTACCATTCCTATATCTAGAAACATTTGTCCCACTTTCCAACGTGAAAGAAAAGGAAGTGAAGACTTTCCAAAACAAAAATAAACCCAAAAAAGATACATAGAAATCTGGAAGTGGAAGTGAAAGTCCCAATTAGGCAACTTTACGATAATAGCTGTTAAACCAGGGAAATATGCTGTATTCCCTTCATGACATGTAAATCTTATACAAATTTTAGCACATCATTTTGCCAAAAATAAAAAATAAAATAAAATAAAATAAAAACTTTGTGATTCTAATTCTTCAAATACATCATGCATCACGTCACACACATTCAATAAGTCAAAGAAGCAAGCAAGCTTAGGACAATTTTTCAGTCACTTTCTCTGTGCCAGTCGCATCAAAATCATTTCAAACTTTTTTATTATAATTAATATTATAATATTATCAATAAATATTAAATATATAAAATAATATTATTAATATATAATATTACAATAAAAAATAAAATATCAACTATAATACAGTATCGAATCGCAACAAAATAGAGACTAAAAACCTTAATCCTCCTACTGTCTCTTAGCCATCACAGCTCAAATATAGCATTCCTTGGGCCACGACAGTCGACGATAGTCCAAATAGAGATACCGTTCTTGATTTTTGATTCTTGAAAAGATTCTTTTAATATAAGGATGCCAACTAAATGAATTTGTAATGAATTTAACAAAATTCGACATCTTATTCCTCCCCAAAATCAAAAATATCCAACTGATCCAACGTGTCTTAACCAGCCAACCTACTTATCAAGCTGACTCACAATTTGACAAATTTCAGCATGGTAAGAAAAAAAATTATTTTCTAGACCCCACATAAATTATACACTCAGACTGTTAGACAGTAGTATATATTGACAAAAGATGGCTAAATCCGACCATTTAACAGCAAGTCATTGTTGGCTATGGAAGGGAGAGAGACATTGTTGCTGTTGGCTTGATGGCGATAAAGGAGATGGTCTCGGTGCACTTGGGCGGTGGTGAATAAGTGGAAACAAGGAAAAAAGGAAAAGTAAACTGCAACAAAGAAGAAATTCATCCATATTGAAAGAAAAAAGGAAGTAATTCATTCTTAAAGGAAGGATAACAAAAAAAAGGCTAATACTAAAATTATGAGTTTATATTTTTTAATATATATATATATATATATATACACACACGCGCGAGGCGGATTCAGAAAGACATGTTATCCGTTGGATCCAATCAAGCTTAAAAAATAAGATTAATTACCTATCTCCAAGATCAGTTTAATTAAATTTGGGCCTATTTTGAGTGAAATAAATTCATTGTGTGTTTGGATTTAACTCACCCCGAGTAGGACGAGCTTATTATGACCATCCTCAATATCCATTGAATTAGATTTGGATCCATTTCGAGCAGAACAAGTTCATTATGAGTTTGGAAGAGCAGGACGAGTTCATTATGACCATTCCCAAGACCTGTTTAATTAAATTTGAACACATTTCAAGTAGAACAAATTTATTATGAATCCGAATTTAACTTACCCGAGAACTTGTCGATTATAAATTTGAATTTTAACCTGTCTCACCATCATTCATACTTTATTATATAGTAACTGAAAATGCTGCACATATATTTAACCTTAATACACTTACTCATTACTGCAGCAAACCTACTTTGGCCACACCCAAAAATTTGTCTGCACTAATTATGCTCCGAATTTGCATAAATTTCAAAAAAAATATGAATGAGATTTCATATTTTTAGGCTTAAGAGCTTATTGTAATATATGCAATTTGGATCTTTTATTTCAAATAATACATGCTTATTATGTACATAAAATATTTCGTTAAATGTATATTAACATAATTATATACATAATGCTAATATATTATATAAATTACAAAATAAAATATGAAATTAGAATAAAGAATAATAATGTACAGTAGATTATATACATAGATGATAGTCTTAGATTGACAACAATACCTTTAAAATGTTAGAAAAATGATTGACACACTTATTTTTTTGTTGGCGCATGATGATTTTTTTTATTACACGATTAATTATATATTAATAATATTATTTTATACATTTAATGTATATTAATAATAATACAACATGAGATATAATAAAAACTACAATTAAAAATGCAAAGTAAATGATTCGAAGTGGATGGAGGATAGCCATAGATGACACTTAACAATTAGCCATCCCATGAAAACTATAAAAGCCTACCTCCAATGCTCCACCCCCTCAAACCCCTCGCCCCACACAATCTCTCTCTCTCAGACACACGCAAAACACACACTAAAAACCTACAAAAACACCGCAAGAATGTGTGAGCAAACAAAACCCTCACCTCCCCTTGTGATTGGCAATTCATCAGATCATCAACCAAATCACAATAATCATATCCATGTCAAAACCCAGGAATTTGACATGTTTACTTCGTTGATCCCCCAAAGCCCAAGACCTCATCAACAGAAGCGCCACCAGCCACCAATAAGCCAACCCACAAAACACCACGAGCCCGCCACCCATCTCTCTCTCGTCATCCAGGAAGCCTTCTCCCTAGCCAAAATTGCGTTCCCCATGATCTTAACCGGCCTTTTACTCTACTCCCGCTCCATGATTTCCATGCTATTTCTAGGCCGGTTGGGGGACTTAGCCTTAGCCGGTGGGTCATTAGCCGTTGGCTTCGCCAACATCACCGGTTACTCCATCCTATCCGGCTTAGCCATGGGAATGGAACCCATTTGTGGACAAGCTTTTGGAGCTAAAAGATATGCACTCCTCGGACTTTCTTTACAAAGAACTGTGCTTTTGCTTGTTTTCACTTCATTTCCGATATCCCTTTTGTGGCTCAACATGAAAAGAATTCTCCTCTTTTGCGGACAAGACGAAGCCATTGCAGCACAAGCTCAAGCATATCTGTTATACTCGCTGCCTGATCTATTTGCACAAGCTCTGCTCCATCCGCTGAGAATCTACCTCAGAACGCAGTCCATAACTTTGCCTCTATCTTACTGCGCAGCTGTTTCAATTCTTTTGCACATGCCGATCAACTATCTCCTCGTCACAAAGCTAAGTCTAGGCTTAGAAGGCGTTGCACTGAGTGGAGTTTGGACTAACTTCAACATTCTAGCTTCATTAATTATCTACATATTCATCTCCGGAGTGTACAAAAGAACATGGGGAGGTCTGTCAATGGAATGCTTAAAGGGATGGAGATCCCTCCTAAATTTAGCCGTTCCAAGTTGCATTTCTGTCTGTCTTGAATGGTGGTGGTACGAAATCATGATTTTGCTTTGTGGGCTGCTTTTGAACCCCAATGCAACAGTTGCATCAATGGGGATTCTTATTCAAACCACTGCATTGATCTACATATTCCCATCTTCTCTAAGCTTCAGCGTTTCGACAAGAGTTGGCAACGAGATAGGAGCCCACAGGCCCGAAAAAGCGAAGCTCGCTGCTGTCGTCGGGCTTTCTGTCAGCTTCTTACTCGGCCTATCAGCCTTGCTTTTTGCAGTATCAGTTAGAAATATATGGGCTAGTATGTTCACTCGAGATAAAGAGATTATAGCATTGACATCACTCGTTTTGCCAATAATCGGGCTTTGCGAGCTGGGGAACTGCCCCCAAACTACGGGCTGCGGGGTGTTGAGAGGCACGGCCCGACCCAAAGTGGGAGCAAATGTTAACCTGGGATGCTTCTATTTGGTGGGAATGCCGGTGGCCGTGGGCTTAGCTTTCTTTTATAAAATGGATTTTGTTGGCCTGTGGATCGGTCTTTTGGCAGCTCAAGCATCGTGCATGGCGACGATGATGGTGGTTTTAATGCTAACAGATTGGGAATTTGAAGCCCGAAAAGCAGAAAAGCTCACCGGAGGAGATGCAATTCTTGAAGAAAATGAAAAGTTTGATGAGAAAATTGGAATAGTTGAAGCAGAAAATAAGGGAGATAGTTTATGTTAATTCTTAATATTAGGTGACAATCGAGTAGTATATATTCGAGTACCCTAGTGAAGTATTAGTAGATTACTAACTGATAATCCTTTTTTTTTTTAATTTTATATCATTGAAATATAAGTGCAAAGAGGGAAAGAAAGAAAGGGTAGTTTAATATTATTCTATTTTCAATTTCCTCTTTTGCTAGGGGCAAAATGCGGATTTTATCCATTCAAAAGTTTGACAATGAGATGATAAATGTTTTAATATCAATTATCGAGTAATATATTGAGTGAATTTCACTTTGCTCCCTCCGATTATGTGCATGTAACATTTTTTCCCCTAAAATATACACTTTGATCTATCAACTTAAGAAAACACAAGTTGTTTTCAATTTTACCCTCTTTAAAAAATATTATCCGCTGATTTTTTATTGATTTTATCTTAATTTTATTTGATTTTGATCAATTTTTAATTATTTATAGTCAAATAATCGAACTAAATACTAATTTCTAGTTGAATAAACTGATTCGATCTGATTTTGAAAATACTATACACAATTATTTTGTTGAATTTTTTAAAGATTGTTGTTTAGCATCCCATGGTATTCTTTGCCCTACTCACTTGTTTGGTAAATTTTCCATTGTGCTTAAAAGTCTTTCAAACTTTTTCTTGAAAGTAATAATTATTTAAAAATTATTTGTTACCATTATGAGCAAAGTTAATTTATTAAATAAAAGTTATAGCTCTAGTATAATATCCAACTAAATCATTTTATAGTTGGTACAATATAAATTAACTATTTTAGGTTATTAAATTCAGACAAAATTACAAATTTTAACTCAATATTTATCAAAAAAAATTGAAAATATGGGTAAACTGAAATATACATTATATATATTTTTTTAATTGGAGGGAACAAAATGTTACATACATATAGTTAATTCACCCTAACATTTTTCACAGACTTGAAAATACAAACATGGATGCATCTCCTGTATTTTAGTGAAAATTTAGCAAGCATATACCAAGAGAATTAAGAAAAGGCCATTTTGAATTCATAATGTGATGTCATATGTACGTCGTATTTTGATCTATTTTTCTCAGATAGTGGTTACTTATTTTATTTTAACTTGATTATTTTCTGTAAATAAATAATTTTGTTATTGCTGATTATAATATTTTTTTTATTAATATATGGAATATAATCCATAGCACATAAACGTTGCTTTAATTAGATTATAGATGATAGGAGAAAGAATCTAATCTACATATGTTTAAAGACATGTTTGGTGAGATATTTAAAACATATATATAATTATCTCAGTTACACCAAAAAAAAATTTATAAACGTATCTTATTAAAAATAAATTTTAAATAATACCGTCAGATATATTAAACATTTAATATTTAAAGTTTCAAATACACCAATATAGAGAAATTTGGCTTTGTTGGAATTAGAGAGTTTCTTGTTTGAAAAATGATAACAAGACTTTTTAAAAAACACAGAAAACATTTTTAAATTTAAAAAAAAAAAGAAAACTCAGAAAACATTTTTATGTGTTCGTTCGGATACTTACTGAGTTCATGATGCAAAATCCCACTAATTTATTTAAAAATTCAAAATTGATGATAGTACTAACCAATTAAATTTTATGGGAAAAACAAAAGATAAAGCAAAAAGAGGCAAGGGTAATTTGCGAAGTGTAATGACATAGTATTATATTGTACATAATCCGAATGTAAGGAAAAGGCCCAATATGTTTTTCGGCTTTTTTATTGGGTTTGTAGTCTAATAGAAGAAATATAAGCTAACCCAAAAATCAAAACTTAGTGGGCTGTGATTGAAAAAAAAAAAAGATCGAGTAATTTATTCTCAGGTTGGAAAATCTAGGCCTGCTGTAAGGATACAAGATTCGTACATATTGAACTTGGGCTCAAGTCCCAAACTAATGCACAGTTTAATTAAGAATGGCGACGAGACGAATTTAAATTCAAATTTGTTCTATTTGTGATGATTTTTAACAAAAAAAGTTATTTTCAAATTCAACCCGTTGTATTTTATAATTTTTTTAAAAAATACAGTATATATTTATATTAATTTTTTTAGAAATTTTGAATAATGTTATTTTAAAAAATATAATTTTTAATATTTTTAAAATTATAAATAAGTTTGAAAGGTCAATCCATAGATCTAAAATAAATCTAAGTTTGATCTTTAAAAAAATTAATAAATTAAATATTAAATTCAGACAAATTCAATCCAAACGTGACCACTTACGTAATCCTAACCCAATGTTTACATAAAGCAAATATAAGGAAATCTTGTGGTTGGATCTTGATTTGGACCATGAAATTGATGAAGCATTAGAAAAGTGGAAGAGTAGTCCGACTAAGTTATTAGGTAAGTCACACATGGCAAGGTTTTGCTTTCATAAACATGAGTTTCCTGTCCCAAAATCATAGGTTCATTATTATAGTTGGTCAATTAATTTAATTATTCTTTTAGGTGTAATAATAAATAATTTAATTATTTATTTTTAAACTAATTCAAGAATGTTAAATTAAAATTAAGATTTAAAATTTAAATTATTTTAAAATTATCAAAAACCAATATAATAAGTTAGTTTAAGGATTTAAAAGTTTGACTTTTTGCTGTAATGAATACTATATAACTAGTGTCAATTGAAAATAAACTGAAAGCTTTATTCACTATATATATTATATCTGATATGGTATTGCTTCGATTTCTCAATCGTCTAATTGGATGTCAGTTCTTACGTGGGTCAATGTTTGTATTATAAAAAGTTGTTAGGAGCGTAGAGATTATTTCGGTAAAAAATATTCGACTCTTAGAATCATTCGAAACCAAAGAACAAAAGTTATAGAAAACTCAAATTAATTGAGTACCTTTTAATAATTAAAAAAATAAATATTTATAATGTTTCATAAGAAGGTTGTCATCCAATGTACTGTGCCGTGAAAACCACTTGGGCCTAAAGGGCCCATAGGATGAGTCATTCTAATTGGGCCTATTTGAGTCATTTTTTAGACTTTCTAGTTAAATTTCTCTATAAATCTGATCGAGTTTATGGAAGTAATTAACTTATTTTCAACGAATATTTAAATCCTTCATAATTCATTTTTCTCCGTATTGTATTGTAGTGCTTTTTTATCCTTTTCTTTTCCTCCTATTCTTCATCCTTGCGGAACAAATAAAAGCTGAGAGACTCTTGGTTGATTGCAAATATACTGTCCAAATGCTTAAATCATTGTTCCAATAATAGCTATTTTGTGCACGTGAAATAGTTTAGAAGATGATATAGAATTTGTGGTTTGTTTAAGCGGGATTATGAATTATTAAATCATACATAATAATAACATCATTTCACTTTACATTATTATTATTTACAATAGATCCACTTAAGTACTATTTCAAAAAATGTATGAGATTTTATTTTTTGGGGTTGGGGGTGGGGGTGGGGGTTAGGGAATATGAAAAGACAAGAATCCTCAAAGAGACTAAAATGAAACCACCCTTTGCCTTTTACCTAACAATCCTAGTCCTTTCCTTCCCTCATATGTTACCTCAAACAAAATAGAAATTTGAAAGAGATTTCTTGATACTCCTAGGTTACTCTGCTTTCACAGCTATAACAATGTTAAGACATGAGGTCCCCTTTCCAAAGTACATTAAATTTCCAACCTGTTATGTAGAGCCCTAAACACAAACTAAATTCCACACAAAAAAACATGCAGAGAGTTAGTTTGGTTCACTCCTCAACTGGGCCACAAAGAACGATTCATTGGCTTACAAGTACAAAACTTAAGACTAGTTCATGATCTTGTTTCGCATCTTTGGAAAAGGGGAAATAACATCTAGGCAAGCCATTATACATGCCGCAGACTGGTCAAGTATACTGGACCTCACGGCCTTTGATCCCAGTCGGTGTTCCTTTTCCATTTTCTTCCAATAGTTCGACCTATCCAGAAAAATCAAATGTGGTTTTGATCGTTCCGGTGATGCAAGAAGTCATTTTTTATACGACTTTATCTTCTTTTTTCTCCAATTTTATTTATTATTTTCCTGATCCAGGTTTCCACAACTGGAAGAATATGGAAAAGATTTTTTGGATCAATCATTTTTGTGTACCCACTTCTAACAGATCTGTCTTTCTATCATTAGGGTGGGTTAGTTATTACATTACAGATATCCCTCTTAGTTCATGTTCTCTGTGATCCTTATGCACCCTCGATAGGAAGCAAGGTATAAAGTTTAATCATTCTTTCTCAATAATTGCTATTTTTGAAAACTCAGAAAACACAAAAGCAGGATTGACCTAAAATCCTGATTCTAAAGTAAAATTTACGTACAAATTTATAAGAGGTATGAGTAGCAGAAACATTACAAGTAGAAATCAGTTCAATGGGGACGGATGGCCGAAAAGAAAACAATATTATGGAGGTAACATCAGCCCTTACAAGTAGCCCCATTTATTTCTGAAGTGAATGACATGTGAAAGGGGAAGCTAACAAAACTCTAAATACAGAAAAGAATGGAGAATAGATACCAAACCAACTTGAAAACAAATCCAAGATTCACATTCACACGAGCACGTATACTTTGATCTACTACCAACTCAAAGCAAATCCCATGTAAAAGTAGGTTGTGCCCGATGAATTGTGCTTGTTGCTGTCGTAGATGTTGAAGGGGCACCAAGCAATGGTGTTGGTGTAGAATCAAAAGTTTCCCATTGTGTGGTTATCACCACAGCAGCCCCTGAGGCTGAGTGCCTCGACGGTTGCTCCTGCTGCTTTGGTGAATCGATTAAAGAATGCCCAAATGAATGCCTAGCTTGATGCTGTTGAACAGGGGATGAAACACTCCCGTTTGAATACCTGTGTTGTTGAACAGGCGAAGACACCCGCCCGTTTGAATACCTCTGCTGCTGGTGAGGTTCAGTGGATGTCTGCTGCTGCTGCAACGGAACGTGGTTTCCATTGCTAGTTGGCATTGAATTTTTGAGCTTCAACATATCAAGAGTCTCAACACACTTCTGTACTCTTGTCACCTTCCGAATTGGAACCACAAATGATATGTTCAAATCAGATTACAAGAATATCACCTCAGAATTCAAGAATTGCAGTTCAAATCAAATTCGTACCTGCATTTTCCTCTGTAATTTGACATCACCATCAGCAATGATGCCATCCAATTTAAGCAATTGATTCATCAACAACTCAATCAGGTTTACAACATCCTTCTCAATCACTTTCCCACCTTCAGAAATTACAGATTCAAGTGCCGACACCTACCCAAATCAAACAATACATAATATGATTTCACTTCAATTAGTTACTCCATTCATTGTTTCAAACCTATATAGCCTTCTCCAATTTAATTCCTCAATCACTCGTAGACTAGAGTATGAAGGAATTACCTTTCCAGCCAGGTTATCCACCTCCAAGCTGATTTCTGATAGGGTTTTTGCAGCCTTTTCCATTTTTGCATTCTTCCTCATCTCTAGGTACCGTTTCTCTTGGCTAATCGGATCCTCCTGTAACACGATTTTAGATTTGTCCTTCACTCCTGCAGTGTCAAGAAATGCATTGGAATCCCTCTCCTTATCCTTGTAAAATAGCTTCTGATCCTGGTGGTGCAAACCCGTTGGCCCGGACAACATTTTCTTCAACTCCCCTACATTGCCACCCAAAAATGTAAACCATCAATTCATCACAAACAAATATTCAGAAAATTAAAAGTGAAAAATAAAAAAAGAAAGAATCCCAATTAAGATTGAAGGAAAGGCTAGCAATTGAGAATTACCGAAGGTGGCTTGAGAGCTGATACGTATTTCATGATAAATCGACCCGTATTTGACACGCAGGCGAATGCTAGGTGGTGGCACACTGGTTTGCTCAGCGTCCGTACGCTTCTGGACCAGCATTCCGCCAGGCCTAAGCTCCCATTCTTTCTCAGCACCTCCGCCGCGGCCTCTCCTTCCACTGTCTCCGCCGCCACCTTCCAAAACACAACCGGATTCTGGCGGTAACGTATCATTCCTAGTCCTCATTCGCATCATTTTCGATTACAAGAAACCAGCCCCTTTTGCGAAGTTAAACTGCCGCTGACAGACGGTTGAAATTTCAAGAGGATTTAGAACTCAGCAGATCAAAGCATTGACTACGAATTGATCTACAGTTTGAGTCATACATATCCCATATCAGAAAATGAGACAAAAAAAAACAACCACCCTCCAGAAAAGGCCAAAGATTACAGACTTCTGAATCTCAGCATTACACGAATACGAAAATGTATCCACGCGTCCATACGCAGAATTTATATCTTAGGCCTAACTAACACTGCAGTAACTGTATCTAACAGCAGGAAATAACCAAACAGACAAAGTAAATGGGAAAAAAAATTAAGTTCGAACTCTCAGGAAGAAAAAACAAAGTCAAACCCGGGAATCTTGAATGTTAGAAAAGATCGGCGGATACGAGACTCCGGTCGGTGGGGCCGCCGGAGGAAGGTTTTTAATTGCGTGGGTTGCAGCTGAATTGCCAGAGAGAGAGAAAAACTCAGATCTCTTACCAAAAGCCCGGAATGTAGAAAGAATCAGTTTTGCGTGATATCTGCCAAGAATATCGAGTCTGCGAATCTTGTAACTCCGTTTGGCCCGATGGAAATTACCCCAGAAAATCAATGTCTACATAGCAACAACAATAAATGGAGAAAAATTTAACAGAATATTCAGCTGATTTTTGTATGCTCTCTCTCTCTCTGTTCTAGGCTGGAGAAAGAAGACTCGAAGAAGCGGAGAGGGAGACAGACGGGAGACAGAGAGGAAAATGTTGGATATAAAAAAATGTATGGACAGCGAACAGAACAGAACATTGAGCTGAGATTATATAAATATTTAATGAAGACCTTGTTCTAATCGAGCAAAAAACAATTGGGAGTATTACATTAAGAGAACTACCAATTACCAAAGATAGCCGCCAACGCAAAGGGTTGAAATTAATTGGAAAAAGCTACAGTGAAAGACGCAAGCTGTAACTTGAAGTTTTCACTTTACTTCATTATGTACAACTTTTTTGAAATCAAAGTGTTCAATTTATACATTTATATACATATTTTTTACACAAATGAACTGAAAATAGTTGTTATTAAGGGTTAATTACACTCTCCTCCATCTCAAATATCTAAATTATTTATTCATTTTCTTCCTCTTTCATAATTATGAAAACATTTCCTCTTAAGATTACTCTTGAGAAATCAGTACAAAATAAATTAACCATTTTATCCTTAACTTAAAAATAAAACATTGTCAAATTATTAATTTATTGATATTTATATTTTAGATGGAGTATCATTGTAATTTTTATATAGTTTAAGGGGTTTTTTTGTTAGATATCCGCTCCAAAAAATTTAAATATCCTAAACACATCATGATATTGTATAAAAAGTGTTTGGGATCATGAAATTTCAATTTTTGCCATTTTGACTCACACTAATGATGTTCAACACTATGAAATCCTGAATTGAATCTCTCTCTCTCCATCCTCTTTTTCTTCCTTCACTCTCCATCTCTCTTGTCAATCTACAAAATATACTTAATAATATATATTGGATATACATCTCACTATATATTCAAACATAAATATATAATTGTGTATGAATATATAATAAAATACACACTCGTATATCCCATCGAATATAACATCTACTTTCTTGTTACTTCCCGTCACCACCATCATAACCTCATCCTTCTCTTTCTTTCCAACGTCGGCCAACCCTCCTCCATCCTCTTCCTGTCTCTCCCTATAGTTTGCCTTCCTCTCTCTTTTTCCCCATCTCACCCTCTCTCCTTTTTGTCCACCATCTACTCTTTGTACCTCTTTCACCTGTCCTTATGCTCTCTTTTACCTTCACTCTCTACCTTTTGCTGCCCAACATTTTCTCATTGTGGCCTCTCCCACCTTCCTCCCTCTCCTTGACTCCCGCTCCTCATCACTCTCGCTCCTCATTGAAAATTATTATATTTACACATTTTTTAAGTTTTAAGTCTTACCCAATGTATTTCTATCAAAAAAATATAAGGGTGGTTTGGTTAGGAACAAAATAGGAATTTTCCCCTTGTGTCATTTGCCGTCCAAAATCTTAATCGAAAGAGAATTTGGGTACATGTGATAAATTTAGAGGGAATGTTTGTATAATATGAGAGAGAGAGAGAGAGAGAGAGAGAGAGAGAGAGGGAGAATAATTTAACTATTTTTAAAAAAGATAACTGCAATTAGAGAATTTTATAAGTATCTACATCATATATAAAGTATATTTAGAACTTATAAAATATTAAAATTTATTTTAAAATAAATTATTAAAGTATTTGAATAAAATAAATTTATAAAACTTTTAAAATGTTAATAATAATAATTTTATTTATAAAATTATCAAAATTAAAAGAATTTTTTAAAATAACATCTTATTTTAAAAAATAAATTGTAGTGGATGTATTTTTTTTTTTTAAGAAACTTATAAGTTCTCTAACAATATTTTTTTAAAATTTTATAAACTCTTTAAAAAAATAATTTTCACATACTTTTCGATATTTTATAAATTTTTAAATAATTTATAAAATATTTTGAAAAAATTAAAATCTCAACCAAATCTAGACCGACGGAAATGCTTAAGCGTCGGATTATGCGGGCTAGGATTTACTAGGTGACATGTCGCGAATACAAGGGTGTTTTGGGGATTTGATATGGGGCTTATGATTGTACTTTGATTTATGGAAGGGGCCCATGAAAGGGTTAAGAAAGTTAGGACAGATAATTACTGCAGTGAGGTTTGTGAGATGAGCAGCAGCTGGCGAATCTTAATCGAACACAGTGTTTTTATTTATTATTCATTTATTTTTTTACCTTTTTTTTTAATTACTGCCTGGATTTCTTTTAAGTAAAGTGATAATCGTTGTTGGATGAACATATTAATTAATAAATTAAATACATCAAATAATGAGATAATAATTTTTAATAGGTAATTGAATATAATATACAGTGAAATAAATATTATTGTGCAGCTGAAATTCAATACATCATATTTATACTTAGCCATTTTTGTAACATCGGAAGGTCCGTTAAAATCCCCGAATAAAGGAGGTCAAGCTTAGCCGTCTTTCTCTTTCATTCTTCGAGTGATTTATGATCTTTCACGCACATATTCAAATCATAGAATTTTAAAATCAATACGATCATAGTTTAGATTGCTTTTGAAAAAAAAAATGATCGATCATATGTTTCAAATCATTACATTAAGTTATAAAAAATTAATTAAATACAAGATCAACCTAATAAGAAAAAGTATTTTATTTATTTTGGTTCTGTCTGTCGTCACATATGAAATAACGAACGGTTAACTTTAACAACGCTTTTTCTTTCGAACCTGTTGCAGGAAAAGGATAATGTAAAATTTTGAATTGTCAATTATATTTTTTATGAAAATGGTAAACCAATTCGATAAATTTCTGATATAAATATTCAATTAATTCGAACTTATTTAGTATTGAATTGGGACCAAAATAAAAAAAATTCTTCTAGTGAAGAAGCCCGTGCTTCATTTGTTGGTTCAAAATATTAAACTTTTTAATTTGAATGTGCTATTATAATTTTGAAAATATTAATTACTATTGTACTTTTTGACAATATAGATGATTTTTTCTGTTTCAATATTTAATTATTTTTTTCAATAAATAATATTACAATTTTCACATGATATGGGAGCCGAAATTTTAAATGTTTTTTTCCCGTAACCCAAACTTTGCGTGCAAGTATGCATGGAAGTTTGTCAATCAACGCCTTCCAATTTTTAATAATACCTAAAAAGTCACATTCCCTTAAATAAAATTAATAAAAAAGAAAAAAGAAAAAAGTCATTCTGCCAACTTGTAGTTGCTCGTCTTTTTAAGTTCTCAGCCGTGTTTTCTTACCAAGAAAAAGTTTCCGAAGTTAGGGACAAATTCGTCATTCACCAAAACTCTTTTCAAATGAGTAACATAAGAAACTAAAGAAAGATGGTCATATAATATATGTATATCAAGATGATTAAAAAATATTTTATTTTTTGCGTACACTTTCTGAATTTATCAATATTTATATTTTTGAGTTAAAACTTTGAGTATACTATATTTATTTTATATAATAATTAATAAATAGTATTTTATTTTTAAAAATACTTGCAATATCTAATCAAATCTAAAAAGTATATAAAAATTATTAATATGTGTTAATTGAGTATCATATAAATAAAAAATAAAAATATTAATAATTTATGAATTTATTAATTAGTGTTGTATAGTTACCTGTAAGTCGCGTGGTAATTATAAATTAAATAGTATAAATATTAAATATATATAAATAATATTGCATAATCTAAAAAGAAGTAAAGGTACAATACATATGAAAATAATATTAAAATAAATAAAAAATTTATTCCAAACAATTATTTTACAATCTTATATTTTTCATACATCTACTAATTCATATATTATAATTTTTTTTTAGTGATTTTTTTTTAATTTTTAATAAAATTCATAATATACTCATACGTAATAAATATTAAAA
The DNA here is from genome assembly GCA_019321725.1 of Paulownia fortunei. NCBI lineage: Eukaryota > Viridiplantae > Streptophyta > Magnoliopsida > Lamiales > Paulowniaceae > Paulownia > Paulownia fortunei. Next base: position 14,260,642 of record CM033124.1, read on the forward strand.
TTTTCTCATTCCATATAAAGTTACTTTATATTGTTAATTATATCAAGAATTAAAAATGTCATATCTTTATTTAACTGAAAATAATTTCGAAAAGTCAAAACTAATTTAGGAAATATAATATTATTTTATAACATCCCAACAAGTATAAAAACAATAAAATTTTGAAATATCATTTTACATGAGCAAATACATACTCCTCAGTATATTTCTTAAAATAGGATGTTTACGTCACACCCTTCCATGCACACGTGTCAATCAATTGTACCACCAAACCCTGTCCCAGCATCGAGTTAGGGCCGGGCCTTTTACTTTCCTCTCTCTAAACACCCACCGACACTTTCGGCACCTCAGGATTAGCTCACTGTACACGTGGTAGTTTCACAGCCGTGGATCAGATTTCGACGCTTCAAGTTGGGGATAGATATCCTGTGCGGACGTAGTCCGATAGAGACGGTACAACAAAAGGGGGCGGTCGTTTTGTTAACTATTTTAAGGATTAATTATATCGTTTAATAATTTTTTTAATTTCCGACCAAATATTATATTTTTTGGGTTTTTTTTTTTTGGGAAAAAAAAATAAGATTTTAAGTTTACGAGACAGTGTACCGACACCTTGGATGGTAGATTGGAAATTCTGTGGATATATTGTCTAGTGGCTTTGCGAATATTCCGTGGGATGTAATTATATATTGGCAATAGTCTTTTTGGTTTGGACACTCCGTTACGTGACAACCTTTGATTTTTCAAATTTATTGGCCTATGGAGCCTTTCTAGTCCTAATCAAGAAGATTTGCCGCCTTCAACATGACAATTCTGGCAAATACGTGATTTGGAATAACTTTAAATTTCCATGCATCAATTTTTGAGTGACGACTGATTCAATCGTAGACGCAAGATTGTCCCATCAAAGAATTACTGACGTTCAAATTAAAATTAAAAAATAAAATATAATAGTGTAAAATATTAAATAAAAATATCGTATTTCAAATTGAACGAGAAAATGGTATTTATAGATTTTCAATTAAAAATGATAATTCTATGTGATGGGGTTCATGCTTCCTTTAGGCTTTGAATCCATTGAATTGGGCGTATCGGTGCAATTGACTATAATCAATTATTTGGTTGGTTGGTATAATTGTACTTAGGTAATAATTAGAACCGCCAATCATGCTTAGTTAAATTGAGATCTCAATATTATTTTAGATTGAATCTCATCTATATTAAAAATTGGGTATTTGTCTATGTTAATGCTAGAATTTTGATAATTATTGATCATGGCAGTGATTATTAATTTAGTTTTTATTGATGAAATTGTTGAATATTGACATTGAAATCGTTTCGTTAAAAAAAAATTCTGAAAAATATAACCAATTGAAAATTCTATTATTGTGGAAATTTTGAACCCCACTTCATGTGAGGGATTTTATTTTTTTCTCACAAATTAGGAGTTCTGGAATAAAAAATTAAGATAAACAATATGTGCTGGGACGCATTGCACACGGGTATAAGGCAAAAATTGTATGGTGATGAGCTGCGAAATTATGTGATGACTTTATCTGCCTTGAGTGTGAGAGTCAGCATTAATAATGAGTCAAAAGACTAATAATGAACCCCCTTAGGTAGAATTAATAATTAAAGATGATAAATCATATTTTTGATTATTTATAACCATCTGATTGATTGAATATTTTTTATTATTTATAATTATCTGATTGATTGATGATTGAACCGATTCGATTCGATTCGATTTTCAAAATAATGATTATTTCCAAATAATTTGTGTCTTTTTTGTTCCGTTGAACCATAATTAAAATTTAAGACGGTGATCAAACTTCGCGTCCCTAATTGGCTTCACATTTCTTTGTCCCTAACTATATAAATATTGGTTCCTTAAGAATAACCAATTTACTGTTTTTATTGATTTATATGATATTATCCACCTAAACATGGTTTAATTAAATTTTTGATTATTTTACAGCTAAACAAACAAAGTGACCATCAAAATCCCGATTGAACCGATTAATTACAAATAACTTGTGTCTCTTTCATTCGATCGAGCCATAATTAAGATTTAAGACGGTGATCAAACTTGGCATCCCTAATTGGCTTTACATTTCTTTGTCCCTAACTATATCAATTTCGGTCACATTTCTTTGTCCCTAACTATACCAATTTCCTGTTTTTACCGATTTTATCTAGTTAAAAATGATTTAATCGAATTTTCGATTATTTTACAGTTAAACAAACAAATTGAGCATCGATTCCTGATTAAATCCATCAATTATATCCGATTTTGAAAATAGTAATTAATTTAAATAATTTGTGTCTCTTTCATTCACGACTAGCCATAACTAAAATTTAAGTCGGGTGATCCAACTTGGCATCCCTAATTGGCTTCACATTTCTTTGTCCTAATCATTATTTGACGTGGATTTTTAGGGAAGAAATTAAATACACATTGGAACTTCCTAAACCAGTACTGGTGAAAAGTCTCTTCAATGGCCAATTGAAATTAAGAAATTAGATTATGAAAATGAGAAGCCAACAGCCAAGAGAAAATGAAAATCCAACTGCCTAATTTTTTACTCCAAAAGATAGCGATATATGGTGGGTATTATATTGTTCAATCTGACCTAATTGAAGAAATCATTTGGGAGGTAGAACGTCTATTTGAACTAATAATTTGAAGTTTATTGCCCTTGCAAATCTTATCGACTTAATAATATTGTTTATCTTATTTTTTTGGCCCATCATTCCGAGATCTACTAATTTGGAATTTAGAAATAATTTGTTAACTTTTTAAAATTTGTATTTTTTGGATATTATTCAAGTAGTTTGAGATAAATTCGATAAAATTTTATTTACATTTAAAATTTACGATTATTTTGGATATATATAGATACTTAATACATAATTATTTTATGAAATAATACATTTATGTGTGAAAATTGTCAATGAAAATTATATTATCTTGTAAACTTACATATATTAAAAAAAATTAATATAATTTAATCTTATTAAAATAAATTGCTGAATAAATGAAAAGTTAAGGAAATTTTGTGACATTAATGTTTAGGAATGATGTATTCTGAATTCGAGTTATTCCGACATATTATGAAAATATCTATATGTTATTAGAGTTATTTTAAAAAAAATTAGAGAATTTGTTACTATGCTAAATATTAAGTGGGAAGAATTTAAATTAACTATCTTGGTATGTCTTTTAATGTATTGACAGAATTAGTCCTATTAAACAAATTATATCTATTTCCACCCCCCCCCCCCCCCCCCCCTCCTTTCTCAAGGTTCTCTTCTCTTTCCGACTTTTTTTTTCTTTCTGAAATTAGATTGTTTCATATTATTGTTAAATAATTTTTATGTACTATCTTTAAAAAACAAACTAATACATATTTTTTTCGTTTTATACCTTAAAAATTTTAAATACACACATCGAGTGTGCTACAATGGCTAATTTTAACAATTCCATTCAAGTCTTTTGAACCCTTTACTCCCTTTTTCCTAAAGTCACCAAATTATTTTGTCGAGCCAACCATGGCAATAAGATGGCAACTCTAATCCCACATTAATTGTTTGCATATAAAGTAATTATTTAATTCCCACAAAAAATAATAAGTAATTAGCCACTTGGGCATTTCTCCTAGCACCCTAGCAAGAAAGAATTTTCAAGAATATCATGTTGTAATGATGACGATCTAAAAAATTAAGTATGATTAGGAGATGAGTTTGATGTCTCTTGTTAGAATTCTAGTAATATAAAATTAAGCTTCCATGGATGGTTAGAATTTTAGTAATATAAATTAAGGTTCCATGGATGTCCATATTTGAGCTTGGCTTATACTATAGACCTCTTCTCCTGAAAAAGTGCTAAGATTGTGATGATTACATGTTGTAGGCCTAAGTTTGCAATTTCATGATTTGGTACTAACCATTGGTTGCTTTTTGCACATCCTATATCAACATTCAACATTCCTTTGATTATTATTTATTATTTTTCATTTACTTAAATTTTTGGATGAAATATAAGAAACTTGGTTCCATTTAAAATTGGGTTAATTTTAATTTTAATTTTAGTTTGAAAATTTATTTAAGATTGGTTTATATTGCATTTTAGCTATATATATATATATATTAGGTTGTATTTGATTTGGATTGGCTTTCAATTCTAGTAGTTTTAATCTTTCATTTGGGTCACTAAAATTTCTGGTTTGTATTTTGTATTAGTATTATATTATATCTTATATTGCATATATGCACGTCACTTGAACAACTTCCACCCTATTAGTTATACTTATAGCTTGTATATATGAGAAATTAACTAGATTCTAAAAAGAATAAATTTAAATCTTTTATTTTTCTACACAGATTAGGAATAGAGAATGGATTCGAACATAATATATTTTTTTTTTCTTTTTATTCTAGCATTACAAGCAAGTTTATATACATGGGACTACAAATAGGAAACATACACGCATAAACTATACACATGAAATCAATAATGTATATGTTAAATCAATAATGTACGTGTGACGTGGAATGCAACATGAAAGAAAAATACAACACAAAATTACAATAAATTAAAATATTCAAATTATATATTCCCGATAACGATAAATAAATAATTTTATTCAATAATAATAAAAAAAAATTCCACAATTGTCTACTAACCCCCCAACTCTCCCAATTCAAAAAAATCAAATCAAATCAAATCAAATCATACTGATTTTGCAAACTGAATGGTCATTTTTACCCCCCATAAGCCATCTCAAAAACATTTTAAACTTTAAAGGCACCAAACTTCTCCTCCTACATATATGTTTTCATAATTGACATTAAAGTTGAAAAATCCAAGTCCACCAACATTCCATCCACCGACACTCTCATCCACGCTCGTCAGTTCTTCCTACCGACACTGGAATAATTATTTACCACAGAGACAATCAGAAAAAGGCTTCAAAAGGGAACACAAGTAGGCAAGAAAAATTCAACATTTACCCCTGAGCATCAGAATAAAGAATTTTCCTTGACATACACAAGCACACCTTTTCCAGTCTCATGTTATTGTACCTTTTTCTTTGGTACCCAAAACCACCCAATATGGTCCATAATTTTGACAAGCAAACAATAATGCTTTATTAACAAAAGAAAGATAAGCTAGTATTAAGGTATTAAGGTTTCTGCTCTATTTAGTGTCTTTTAATTGATTTTTGATTTTCTTACTGGATGAATTTAATTTTGATATCTCGTATGAATTGTAGACCTATCTGTCGCTTTCTATAACCATTTTAATTAATCCAATATTAAATTTATAGAAAAAGTTATGATAAAAAGTTTTATGTCTAACATCTTAAAGTTTTAGTCCATTGCTTACTTTTTCAACATGACTTTTATTATTGAAATTGAGTAAAATGAGTTTAGTAATAAATATAAAAGTTGTAAGTTTATCTTTAGGCTTTTTAATCATAAAAAATTAAGTCAATATAATTTTTGAGCAAATAATTATGATCTAAATACAAACACTGTCATCATTAGTATGACGCAAATTCTTTAAAATTTTAACTATTTTTTTTTTCTATTTTTTTTTTTGTTATTATCTATATGATTGCGAACTAAATATATAAGAAAATAACATAAATACTTAAAAATAAAATTAAATATTAAGTAAAAGACATTCGAACAATAAGTATAAAATCAACTCAATAAAACAACTTAACTATTGAAGGTTCAGTCATAAAAGTTTGATAATTTCACTAAAAAAAAGAAAGAAAAAGGGATTAGTTTATTATGTACGTCCTCAACTTGAAGAATGAGGCAAAACTTATTGGTGTAAGGCCCTTGAATCATCCTCTTCATTACCTATGGATTCTCCATTTGGCCCTCCAGCCTGGTACTCTAAAATCACTTCCGACAAGATTGTCAGTCATCTCCTTATACTCTTATGGCCCCCAAACCCAACCACCAGTTTACCTTTTGGAGTTTCTTTTAATAATGTCTGGAGAACTACTTTTGCAGATTGAAGAAACTTACGAAAGTCAATTTAATTTCAAAGTGAAAAACTTATTCAAGTTATGCTTGAACAACCAAAAGGGCCTCTCTTATTCATGCATGCCATATATGTGTTATTTTCCTCTGGGATTCTTCTGATTTTTTTTTTTCTTAATTAAAACTTTGTCATATGCCATCCCAAATTTTCATTATTTTCACATACCCATTTCAGTTTTTTTAAGTTATTAATTATGTATTGAGGGTGTCACTAAGCAATTATTTACCAAAAAAACAGAAGCCGTAGAGAGCACCCTCAAGCCATAAGCCATTTTGATTTTTTTTCTTTTATGGATGAATTATAAAAATTATTTTTTAGATTTTGACTATTTACAAAACAAAATAAAATTTAAATTTATAAATTACAAATACTCTATTGACATTTGTTTTTATTTATAAATTGCTTTACTGAGGTCTAAGGGGAGTGTTTTTTAAATAAAGATAAATTTTAATAAAATATTTATAATTTTAAAAAATAATTAATTTTTTTATAATTAAATTAAATTTCAGGAATAATTTTTATAATTTAACCTTTTTTTAAAGTCAAGTGGAAGGAGAAGCATGGAGTGCAAACAATCACATTTTGCCACAAGCTCAAAACTGCTGAAAATTAGCAGTTGCAAAATGCAAACATCCACTTATATTTCTTGAGTCCAGTCCATGAGCAAGTGGATATTAAAGGTGTCAGAAACGACCCAGACCCATTCTTACTTGTTTTAGTGGGTTTGGACCTGCGCCTAATAGACATAATAATTGGGTATAGGCCCAGATTTGGTGAAGGTTTTGTGGGTTTAAATAAGGGATTTTTCTACCCATTTACAGGCCTAATTCAACTCAATGAACAAGTTTTTCCCCAGTAATAATGATATATGAAAATGCACGACCAACCAATTTATCAGATCTCTATTTTAATTTGGCGTTTTCAATTGTATTCTACTTCATAGATACACATCAAACGTATGAAATATGTTTTAAATATATATTAATAAAATAAAATACAAAATAAAATATTAAATTCAAATTACCAGTTGCTATTGGTGTTGGTAGATCTGTCACATGTGAGGATGAGTACCAAACTTTAACAAAATAAAAACAAATACCAAATCAAAGAAAATGACGAGTAAGGAACAACTCTTTCGGCAGCTGAAAAGAAGAAAATGCAAGAAGTCAAAAGAAGAATAATAAAATTATTATTTGAAAATAATATTTTATTATTTAAAAATAATGTTTCATTATTTGAAAATGATGTATTACTATTTGAAATAGTAAACATCATTTTCGTTGAAAAAACACTAAAGAAAAGCATTTGCCCATAAATAGGCTTATTCGAAGGAGTAAGCAAGGAACACAAAGCTACTTTCGTAAGAGTAGAGAGAAGTGAGAAGAGCCAAGAGAGAGTTTGGTCAGGAAGATTCTTCCAGTGAGGGAGAGTTTTCTTCAAATAAAAGAAGAATGTTTCTCCAAAAATAGTGAGAGAATTTTTTTCTAAATATTATGAGAGTATGTCATATATGATTGTGTATCATAAAATATTACAGTTTAGTTTATTCACTTTGTGTTAGTTTTAGAGAAATTAGTGGATTTTTTTTTAGGGTACCTAATAGTGTTGTAAGATATACCAAAAGAGAGTATTTATATTTTGTCAATTGTTGTAGTTAATAAAAGTTTAGGGCAAAAGTTTGAGGTATTTGTAATTATTATTTATTAGTGGATTCTTAGTGGGTAGTTGCCTGATGGTTTTTTACCTTATTCTTTTAGGATTTTTTCACGTAAGATTTGGTGTCTTAATTTATCACTTTATTTTTCTTGTCTTTATTTTGATTTGAATAATTATTTATTTGGGGTTATTTAACTATCTGCGTATAATATTATTTAAGTAGGTTATGTCTGAGAAAAGTGAGTTTTAAGTGGGACCGTTGTGACATTTCTAACCTTTTTTAGGAGCTTACTAAAATTAGTACTATTTGTTTGTGGGTTTTTTAATTCTCCAAATACCCCAACAAGTGGTATGAGAATCCAGGTAAAGCTCGAGTTTTTTTGTGCCTATTCGTGATGGATGCAAGAGAGAACATCGAAATTATGATTAAGTTGACAACAAATAATTACACGATGTGGAAGCCAAGAATGGAAAATGTTCTCTTTTGTAAGGATTTTTATGATCCGATTGATAATGGTGGAGCAAAACCCTATGATAAAGATGAGAAGATATGGAATCGGCTTAACATAAAAACTATTGGAATGATCAAATATTTTATTGATCATAGTGTGTTTCATCACTTTACTCAAGAGACTAATGCTCATGCCCTGTGAAATAAACTAAAAGCCATGTACAAAAGGAAACCCGCTCAGAACAAAATTTACTTGACCAAACAACTTGTCAACTTGAAATACAATGAGGAAAGTTTTATTGTTGAGCATCATCGAGGTTATGTTAGTTGTTTCGATAATAAAGGATGGAAGCTTAGAAATGGGTCAATAGTAATTGTGAGAGGAGTTATTTGTGATAATTTGTACAAACTCGTATACATGTGTGTTATGCTCGGCTTACTATAGTTGAAAATGAGTTTTCGTCAAATTTGTGGCATGTGATAGTAACTCACATTAGTGAGAATTAGAGAGTTTGGCAATAAAGTTCCTCATTCCTTAGCCAAATATATGCCATTAATTTTCTGTAATTGTTGTTCTGACAAGTAGGGTAGTGTCTTCTTTTCGCTTATTTAACAAAAAAAAAGAGTTTTTTTTGGTACAATGTGTTTGCATATAGGAGTTGCGAAATAAATTTGATAGTGATGTCGTTTATGTATTTTTTTTGAGTTGTGAGTGTTTTATAAGTTATGGGATATAGTGTATCGAAATATATTGAGATACCGGGATATGTGTGGAAATCGTACAACTATGAGTTAGTGTTTTCGATCTTGCTCTATATTTTCATTTGTTAGAGGTGTGTCCAATAAATTATAGAGTTATGACTCACCTAATTATCACATTTGCTATTATTTTCAAAATATACCAATTCAAGTCAACAATACATATAAGTTAAGAATTCCTAAACTTATCAATTTCCTTTCTTGAGTGTCGAATTGACTATGAGTTCCAATTTGAATTTTAATATCTCTATAAAAGTTCAATGAATCATTCTTCTAAACTTTAAAGATTTCATAAGTTTCTCAACTCTATGATTCCTCGATTGTGTTATCCTTATGATCATGTATTATTTTTCCTCTCTCAAGTATCGAATCTCATACATCAAACAATCTCAATTAGTGGTTAAATAATTAAAATACAATACTAAACAAGATAACACAAACAAGATGAATACTTTGAACTAATATTATTTGAAACTCAAAATATATGATCAAATAAGGTTACATCTTCATCTAGAAAGAAAAATTTAGTTAATCATGAATGAATACAACTTCAAAAAATACATATGAAACAGTATGAAAATTGTTCACCAATTTATAAAGTGGGATGAATGGGTGAAACTCTCCTTGTCACCAAAAGCATCGGGTCGGGTATTTTGGGTTCGGATATTTTGGGTCAGGTACTCGACAATATGCTACCCGACACCAACTCGATATACTCAGGTACCCGATTTGTTGGGTTTTAATTTTTTCTTGAAAAAAAAATTATACATTTCTTCCGATTCTCAACTCCCCCATTTTCTTTTTTCTTTTACTTTTTTCTCTTTCTTTTTCTCCATTTTTTCCTCCTCTTTTTCTTCTACTTTTTCTTTTTTCCCCTTTTCTTTCATCTTTTTCTTCTACTCTTTTTCTTTCTTCTTTCTCTTTTCTCCTACCCTTCCCTGATTCTTACCCCTTATTTTCTTCTTTTTCTCTTTTTTCTCTTTCTTCTCCCTTCCCGAACCATCTCCCACTCTTCTTCTTCTTATATTTTTTCTATTTTTTCTTTCTTATTTCTCCTTCCTCTCTTCTAGTTTTCTTCTTCTCTAGTTTTTTTTTTCTAGGTTCCACACTCCACCCTTCATCCTCTTATTTCTTTTTTTTTTCCTTCTAGATTTTCTCCCCTCTCTTCTTCTTCTCTTTTTCTTTCTTTTACTTTTTTTATTATTTCTTTATGGATTCATCCTCAACATCTTCTTCTTTTTTTCTATATTATCCTATTTATTTGGGAAGAAATTTGAGAGGTTGGGACCTAAGAGTTGAGGGGCTGCTATGGTTTGTGTAAGAATTTCAGGTTAATTTTTTATTTTTTTTTAAATTTATTTTGGGTACCCGATCATGTAATTCGTATAGAAAATTTCTATCTGATAACCAATTTAAAAAGTATGTAATTAGATTCAGGTTACACGAAACCTATTTTTTTTTTAAAAAAAACCTGACTCGATCGGGTAAAATCCAATCAAATTGGCTCGGGATCCAAAAACCCAAACCCGAATGCCCAACCTTACAAAGAATGGCTAATTGTCTCTAAGAATTACTTGCTTCTCTTTAAGAATGGCCTCCTAAAAAAATTGGCTCCCTTGGTTGATGCCAACCTCATCTTTTTAACTCCTTAATATGATTTCTTCTCCAAGAGTCTTCTAAAAACTTCTAAAAATCCTTCCATTTTTTTTTTTGTTTTTCCCCTCAAGAATCTTTCAAAAAAAAAACATGAAATTCTTTTATATTTCTTGGTTTTTTTTCCTCTCATTTTCCTCCATATTTTTCGGCCAAAAGAAGTCCTCAAAATTTTCTTATAAGATGTCTTTTAAAATCCTCCAAAAAGAAGTCCCAAAATTAAACTTAAAAATCGTGTTTTCAATTTTTAGCAAAATGGGGCCGCGAGCCATGGCCCCAAACTGTCTACCAGAGCACAGATTGAACTGGTGTGCTAGAAAGAAAAGTTTAATTAATCATAAATGAATACAACTTTAAAAAATACATACGAAAGAGTATGAAAATTGTTCACCAATTTGTGACGTGGAATGAATGGGTGAAACTCTCCTTGTCACTAAGAGCATCGGGTCGGGTATTTTGGGTTCGGATATTTTGGGTCAGGTACCCGACATATCGAGTAGCATATTTTACTGTCCGACACCAACCCGATATACTTGGGTACTCGACAAATAGGATACCTGAAAAATTAAAGTACCCGATATGTTGGGTTTGATTTTTTCTTGAAAAAAAAAATTATATATTTCTTCCAGTTCCGGACTCCCCCATTTTCTTTTTTCTCTTTCTTTTTCTCCATTTTGTCCTCATCTTTTTCTTCTACGTTTTCTTTTTCCCCCATTTTTCCCTTATCTTTTTCTTCTACTCTTTTTCTTTCTTTCTTTCTTTCTTTCTCTTTTCTTCTACCTTCCCTGATTGTTACCCCTTCTTTTTCTCTTTTCTTCTCTTTTTTCTCATTTTTCTCTTTTCTTCTTCCCCTTTTCTTCTCTCTTCCCGAACCATCTCCCACTCTTATTCTTCTTATATTTTTTCTATTTATTCTTCCTTATTTCTCCTTCCCCTCTTCTAGTCGTCTTCTTCTCTAGTTTTTTTTTTTTTTTTTTCTGGGTTCCACACTTCACCCTTCATCCTCTTATTTCTTTCTTTTTTCCTTCTAGATTTCATCTCCCCACTTCTTCTTCTCTTTTTTTTTCTTTTACTCTTTTTATTATTTCTTTATGGATTCATCCTCAACATCTTATTCTTTCTTCCTATATTATCCTATTTATCCGGAAAGAAATTTGAGGGCTTGAGACCTAAGAGTTGAGGGGCTGTTATGGTCTGTATAAGAATTTGAGGTTAATTTTATTTTTTTTTTAATTTATTTTGGGTATCCGATCATATAATTCAGATAGAAAATTTCTACCTGATAACCAATTCGAAAAGTATGTAATTGGATTCAGGTTACTCAAAATTTATTTTTTTTTTAAAAAAAAAACCTGACTCGATCGGGTAAAATTCGATCGGATTGACTCGTGATCCAAAATTCAAAACCGAATGCCCAACCCTACCAAGAATGGCTAATTGTCTCTAAGAATGACTTACTTCTCTCTAAGAATGGCCCCCCAAAAATTGGTTGTATGCTCCATAATGATCAAGAAAGAGTGCTTGTAAGCGTACCTTCATCATCTTGTTTTCATTTTCTGCTGACTAATTTGATAAAAGCTAGTCGGTGATATATTATGGCATCGATCTATGTGTTTGTTTATATGTAATTTCATGTCATTATTTGAGACCACTTATTTGCACAGAAATAATCTCCCTATGAATATGTTCTTATTATTTACATATTTTATACCTAATATTTAGTTTTATACTAAAAAAATATTTAAATATTTAAATACATAACTATAATATATTTTTCAGTTTTTATTTTATATTTTTGTCAAGCAAGAAAATTTTTGGTTACTGAAATATTGAAAGAAAATTGATAATTACTAAAGTGAACCAATTAATTCAATATGGTATTTTAACATATCAAAATTTTAATTTAGTTCGATACATTAATACCAAATGAATACCCCTAGGACTAAAAATATGCGACATCTACATATGCAAATGTATATGTATAATTGGGACTATAGCCTTGCATGCCTCATCCTAAATTTGCATATTATAAGATGATTGTAGAACCAAAGTATAGAGACATATACAAAAATAATAATAAGATATAATAATATTTAAATCATAACAAATAGCAAAGGTTTGCTTCATATATCATTCGATATATATACACAATAGATAAATACAAAACGAGTAACACACATAACTATTTCATAAATTACAATTAAAATTCACAATAGTAGAAATCATTAAAATGCATAAGTTGTTTGGATAAGTAAAAAAAAGAGCTAGCCACAGAAGAAAAAATTCAACACTGTAATTGAGAGGCAATGACGATGGTTGTTGGTGGTTGCTTTCTAGGTTGAAGATAGTGACAGAGGTTAGTAATATTATTTTAATTAATAAAATCAGTTAAAATATTAACTATAATTGATGCCAATCTTAATGATTTCTCCCCTAAAAGTCTTCTAAAAATTTCTAAAAATCCTTTCATTTTTTTTGGGTCCCCCCCCCCCTCAAGAATCTTTAAAAAAAAAACATGAAATTCTTTTATTTTTCTTAGCTTTTTTCTTTTTTTCCTCTCATTTTCCTTCATGTTTTTCGACCAAAAAAAGTCCTCAAATTTATCTTAGAAGATATCTTTTAAAATCCTCCAAAAAGAAGTCCCAAAATCAAACTTAAAAATCGTATTTTCAATTTTTAGCGAAATGGGGCCACGAGCCCTGGCCCCAAATTATCTGTTAGAGCACAAATTGAACTGGTGTACTATAAATCTGTCCTCTAGTGCCGCAAACCTACTTTTTGTTGTTGTGGCTCAAAGTGGTCTGAACATTCTTATTACAAGCTATTTTTGAACTCTTTCTAATTTGAATTAGCTTTGTATGTCTTCTAATAAATTGTAATTTTGTGTCTTAGCTTCCTATAAACGGTTTAATTAACTCGATATGAAACATTTTGAGAGAGTTATGCCTAAAATATCAAAATATATTATACTAGAAAGTTTCAGTCCAATGTTGACTCTTGAACTCGATTTTTCTCATTGAAATAAAAAGAATTGGATTTTGTGGTAAACATAAAAGTTGTAGATCTATATCTTGAATTTTTAATGAATCAAGTATTAAGTCAATATGATATTAGAGCAAATACAAAAACTATCATCAGTAGTACTATAATGCGTGTTCTTCAAAATTTCAACTAATTTTTTGTTTATTTTCATTTTTTTCTCATTTTGCCATTACCTACAAGATTCCATACTAAATGTATAAAAAATAACATAAATACTTAAAAATAAATCAAATATTAATCAAAAGATATAAATTATTGGTATAAAATCAACTTATCACGAGGCAAATGGGATTTTTTAGAAAGATATCTTGAATGCTTGCAATATCAGTGATATGCCACTCACTATAGGTGTTGAGCATGAAAGAGTTGTATCATTCACCAAGTAGTGTACTAGAGATTGGTTGGTCGACTAAAGAACATCCTTTTTTCGTTAAGGGAGAGCAAGAGAAATTTGAGATTGTCCAACACTATGCGAGGGTTATACAGTAGTATTTGGTTTGCTAATGATGAAAGTAGTTCCTCAATAATTAATTAATCATGACTTTACATATTTTGTAGCAGACGAGTGCTATTCATTCGCGAGATTTTTTTCCAGTGTGTATGTTGTATGCATATTGGTTGAACCCCCCATACGAGGTAGAGAGGGAGAATTGTTGGTCGATCTACTCCTTGTGGGGGTAGGTACCAACTTTGACAAAATAAAAGCAAATACCAAACGATAGAAAATGAAGAGCAAGGAACGATTTTTTCAGCAGCCGAGAGAAGAAAATGCAACAAGTCAAAAGAAGAATAATAAAATTACTATTTAATATTTTACTATTTAAAAATGATGTTTTACTATTTAAAAATAATGTTTTACTATTTAAAATAGTAAACATCATTTTCATTGAACAAACACTGAATACAAGCATTTATCTATAAATAAGCTCATTCGGAGGAAGCCAAGCGAAAAGGAGAGTGCTTCTTCATAAGAATGGAGAGAAATGAGAAAGGCCAATAGAGAGTTTAGTTGAGAGATTTCTTCTAGTGAGAGAGAATTTTTCCTAAAAAGATGGATAGTATTTCTCCAAATAGAGTGAGAAAGTTTTCTTTAAATATTATGATTGTGTGTCATAAAATAGTAGAATTGAGTTTTTCCACACTGTGTGAATTTTGAATAAATAATGTAATATATTTTTCAATGTATTTTTAATTATGAATATTTTTTAATATTATTTTATTAGAAGTTAGTGGGATATTTTTATTTTATCAATATTATTTTATTGTAATTGGTAAAGTAAAGTAAAATATATGATTATTTAAATATTATAATTGATAATTGATAATAAAAATTCTACTTTTCTACAATACGATGACAAATACATTTCCGTCTCCGAATAAGAAAAATGGGTAGAGAAAAATGAAACTAAACTAATATGGTATCACTCATTTTTCTCGAACTCATAGCTGGAAGTCAAATACTACGTGGATTACTATTTGCGTCACAAAAAGTTATAGGGGTACTCGGGGTTAATGGCTCATCGACGCTCAAATCAATTCCAAAACGCAAATAAATGTAAGATAGCAAACTTAAGAATAATTAAGTAGGTAATTAATTTCATACTTTTTAATAATGAAAGTTATGAGTATTTATAGTGGTGATATGAATGTTTTTATGGATTTTAATTTTATAATTTTAATGAGTTTAATTTAAATATTAAAAATTAATATCTATTATTTTGTAAATTCATAAACTTAATCTATCAAATCTTATTTTTATTCCATCCCATAATTCAAATTCAAATGAAACTTCTAAACTTAATTTATTGATCCTTTATGGATCGTGAACCATTTCAAACGTAGCCCAAATCAACTTTGTATCTCTTACTGACATTTCACCATTTATAACCACAAGCCAGAGGCTACCATTTAAAATGCAGAACATATGCCACTAGCAAGATATTTTATCATTTTTTTTTTATCACGAATTATAAATGCGAGTCAAAAAAACTTGGAAAATATTTTTGGGTCGTTGACATTAGGAAGATTAGCTTAAGCTAAGCAGAAGCTGTTTTATTGTAATATCAGTTGATTCATCTTTCTTTATATTTCATTTTTGCTTCCTACGATAAAGCCTTTGGAATTTGAGTGTTGTCAGCTTGAACATGTGCAAGGAAAAACTATAGAAACAACAAACGTACTTCTGGTTCTTGCCAACAAGTGTCCAAACCTCGTACGATCGAACAAGAACATGTTCCTTTTGTCTTGTTTTTACCTTTTTAGCCACTGGAATTAGTTCATTTAATTATCCTTTTGTCGCATGATTTAATCTCTAAACACATTTTCGACATGATACATTATTATGTTTTGTAGTTCCTCTTGGTACCAATTGTGGAGTATTAGGGGGATAAAAAAAGCGTACAAATAGAACTAATTACAATAGGCTTTCGGGAGAGGTTGAAGTTTTGGAGGTAATAACAATTCAACTTAAAATCTAATTTTCTTAAATAAAATCTATTTATATAATATTATACACAATAAACTTAATACCCTAAATAAATAATTATTCAAATTAAAATAAAAAAATAAAAAAAAAATTAATAAACCAAGACTCTAAAATTTACGTAGAAAAACCAAAAAAAAAAAAAAGAAAAAAAATTACGGGACAAATACCCACTAAAAATCTACTAACAAATAATGAAAATAATTATTACAAATACCTCAAACTTTTACCTCAAATTTGATTTAACTACAAAATGAAGAAAATATAAATATATATATATATTTTGTGTATTTCATAATAATATAAAATATCTCAAAAGAAAACAGGTCGATAATGTCCAAAGTGTTTGAAACGGGGTAGACTTCAGGTGAGAATATGATAAAAAATATGTAGAATGTAGGAATTCAGCCGGATATAGAAGATGGTGCTCCCACTTTGCATGAAGCGGAATTTGCTCCTACTATAATGGATAACCCTAACATAACTTTGTCTTCCCAAGTTCGTAGCCGAAGCTACATGAGAATTCATCATTGTCAAGATTTCCTATGTCTAACCTACGTGGCGCAATAATTTACAATGAATGCTTGTCGTTGTATTTAAGGATGAAATTCATAACTTCCACTATTTGCTTCAGAAAGATTATTGAGTTTATGGGTACATTACCATGTTAAATTATCAATAACATTTAACTACGATCTATAGCAATGATGAAGTTAATATAAAATTAAATAAGATTCACATTTTTTTAAACAAAGCGATTTATTACATTTATAGCATATATTATATCAATCAATAATTTTCTAATAAATCATAGTCTATTCAATATATTCACACACATCTAGTAAGACTCGAATCAAAAATAATTTTAAAATTTCCACTTTATAATTATCAAACTTTATACACACATCTAAGTTCGAAAATTGTCAAAGTTTTTTTTTCCTAATTACTTTTCTTTGTTTGGTTGCTTATCTTATAAACATTCCATAATTGCTAGGATTTGGATTAAGCTTGTGATTTTTTGGAAAGCAACTTGGAATTGTTTGCATGCATCTATATTACAAACAACTTTGATTATTGCTAATACCTTAATAATACGGTTGGAAGAAAAATCATAAACATTAGAACTTTGCTTTGAATTTTTGTTCTAAATTGATGTGCATCTCGTTTTATATAAATCGAGGGTATATAATTTATTTTGAATGTATATTTAAAAAAAAAAATTTAAACTTGACACGTAATTGTGAAGTATAGTATGATATGCAATTAAAGTCCATAATAATAAATTCAAGATTCAAAAATTATTCGTTAGCTCTTAAAATTTATAATTTAGATACTATTTGGGATAAATTCAAAAAATATTATAAAATTTTGTTTACATAATAAAATTCATTATTAAAATCCACAATTAATTCATCGATACAAAGTTTATGATTATTTTATAAAATTAATAAATTTATGTGTGAAAATTGTTAATAGAAATTATGTTATCTAATAAACTTATATATGTAATGAAAAATAGTAAAATAACTTAGTATAATATAATATTATTAAAAATAAAATTAAAATTCCAAAATAAATGAAATTAAAAAACAATAGCCATATCAATAATAAAATATAGGAGATTTTATGCTATTTATGAAGACATATATATATATATATATATAGAATTTCGCCATTGTATGTAAATATTGTGTTTATTTGAATTATTTTAAAAAAAATTGTTACTGTGTTAAATGAAGCTTACTGTTTTAACCCCAAAATCCAATAGCCTCTCGCCACATATACCACATCACCATCGCCATATTAGTAATAATTTTTTTATACTATTTATGAAGATATATATGAAATTCCGACATTATATAAAAATATTATGTTTTTTTTAAATTATTTAAAAGAAAATTTTGTTACTATGTTAAATGAAGCCTACTGTTTTAACCCTAAAATCCAATAGCCTCTCGCCACGTATACCATGAACAGAGGACCTCGCGTCGCCACCGCAAGATCTTCCACCGACTCTACCTCCCAATTAATCAATCGACACGTGTCATTAAAACTCACCGCCTGTACCCGGTGACCGAAAATCCTCAACTGGCTATAGCGGTAACTCCCCCCTTTCCAGTTCCCGCTGGGTATATGAACACCGATCAGCAGCTGATATTGTTCTCCTTTTCCTCTCTGAAAAATTATTTCCGATCACTCTCTCCGTTTTCCGGGTTAGAATATGTTAATCTCTTTCCCTTTTCTTATTCATCTTAATTATATAAAATTAGAAGTAAGTTTTAGTAATTTGCTATATATAGTAACCTTTTCAAGTACAAAACTCTAGGTTTTATTGCCTTTTCGAATTAGTGCTAATTGTTTATTTTCGATCTTTGATTATGATTTGTGGGGTTTAAGATGAAGTTGATTAGAAGCTTAATCTGAGAATTTGAACTGATAATTACCCTTAGGTGAGGAAATTTACTTAATTAAAGTGAATTTGGTTTTGATCGCTTTTTTTGTTTTGTTGTTTTTTTTTTTTTTAAGTGTGATTCTCGTAAGCTGCGAGTTTGGGTTTTCTTGCTAGTTTGGATAGTTGTGCATGAGTTGATTGTGTGGTTAATTGTACTTTTTCTCAGTTTTAGGTCGTGATTGCTAAAGATTTGTGCTTTGGTGAATTTGAGTTGAATCTTAGTGGTCCTGCATTAGGGTTTGCTGATAAAGTTGGGAATTTTGTGATTTCGGGTTGAAATTTTCCTAGTTGCTTAAGTGTCTCAAGTTTCAGCTTGCTGTCTGGGTTTTGTTTCATATGTTCTCCGTGTTATTACTCTAGTTGTTTTGCTATATTTTGTTACGTTCTGATATTATGCTTGTATTGTGCTTGGCAGTGACCAAACAAATCACTTTGAGATTGCTTGGTTCTGAGTGGAAAACCACTGGGTTATGCAAAAAATAGCCATTTGTGGTGATAGGACTTGGGAGATTTAGATCAAAGGGGCGCAGATGAAGTTAAGCTCTCCTCGGTTTAGCTGGCTTCAACTCTTGTCTTATTTATGTTAGCCTGTTATCTTTAAGGACTGGCACTGGATAGCTATTTGGATCCCAGCCACCAATCTCCGGTGCCTCGAATGGTACCTTCACGGGTGGCTGGAGGAATGGCACAATCATCTTCGAGTTCCGGAATATTTTTTCAAGGAGATGGGCAATCCCAGGTTGCAGGAAATTCCCAGTTGAGTTCAAATTTTGGGAACTCATCGAATTCATTACCTGGACATGCACGTGCCAACATAGGTCCAGTTTCAGGGGATGTCAGCAACACAGTCTTAAACAGTGTGGCAAGCTCTGGACCCAGTGTCGGGGCAAGTTCTTTGGTAACTGATGCCAACTCAGGACTTTCTGGAGGACCCCATCTTCAGAGAAGCGCTAGTATTAATACAGAATCTTACATGCGCTTGCCTGCATCACCCATGTCATTCTCATCTAATAACATTAGCATTTCTGGTTCTTCTGTCATGGATGGATCCTCTGTTGTGCAACAAAGCTCCAATCAAGATCCAGGTTCACAACAAGCCCAGCAAAGTCAGCAGCATCAGGGAGCTTCTAGTGCGACATCTTTGCCACGCATGGGGCAAGTTCAGCTCCCTGGTGGTCCAAGGGTGCCCAATTCTTTCGTCCAGGACCCAACTACTATATCTCAGCAACAAAAGAAACCCCGCTTGGATATCAAGCAGGAAGATATTGTACAACAGCAGGTTTTGCAACAGTTATTGCAGAGACAAGATCCCATGCACTTACAGAACTCCAATCCTCAATTGCAAGCTCTGCTCCAGCAACAGAGACTAAGGCAGCAAGAGCAACAGTTTCTCCAGGCTATGCCGCCAATTCAGCGGGTTCAGTTGTTGCAGCAACAGCAGCAGCAGCAGCAGCAGTTGCAGTTAAGACAGCAACTTCAAATGCAGGGAATGCCACCTGCATCTTCAGTAAAGCGGCCTTATGATGGTGGTGTATGCTCACGTCGACTAATGCAATACTTGTATCACCAGAGACAACGGCCTGCTGTGAGTACTTAAATTGAATTTGACATGATCTAGTACAACCTTTTTTTTTTCCTTTGCCACCTTTTATCTTCTTCTCCACATTGATCATACAGCTGATATATGGTTTGTATAAGCATTTTTTGTTTACTTGGGTTTCCCTAGCTCCTAACTTATTTTGAAAGTGTTTTAAATACCTTGTAATGATGTCTCATGTACTTGGGTCCTGCTAGGACAATACTATTGCCTATTGGAGAAAATTTGTGGCTGAGTACTACTCTCCACGTGCGAAGAAGAGGTGGTGTCTATCCCTATATGATAACGTCGGGCATCATTCACTTGGGGTGTTCCCCCAGGCAGCAATGGTAATTGTCTTGTTATTTTATTGAGCATTTATACTTTGACTTGATTTTGGCTTATAAAGAGGCACTGTGATAATCCTTCCATGAGTTCATACATTTGTTCTTCTAATTTATTCATTGTTTGTAACCTGTTCCCTGTTTCTCCCTCCAATTTTCCCTAGGTTGGCATTCCTCAACAGCATGAATTGTAATTGGTTTGTTTTTGTTCTGCAGGATGCATGGCAGTGTGACATTTGTGGTTCAAAATCTGGAAGGGGATTTGGTGCGTTTTATCTCAAGCGTTATATGCTGCCTAAATTAATATTGTTTATTAAGTAATGTTGGAGGAGCCTTTGGAAATGAACTAGGCTATGTAATTAATACTATTTGGTCGACCTGTAAACCATGATTGTTCTGGAGAGAGGTTTAAGCCATTCAGATTCATACCTTGTGCATTATCTGCCCATTGCATGGGGCGATTCTTCTGTTTTCCATTGAATGGAGCTAAAAATCTCATTTAGGGGCCTCAGAAAGTTTGGGCTAAAAATCTCATTGGTTATGCATCATGTACTCGTAGAAGGGTTGGCTCTGAACTGGCCTTGCCTTTGGCTATAGAGTAACTTGTACAGAAAGTATATACCAATCTAATCTAGTTGAATAACATAAGGTTCTGGACTTGATCTTGAGATTGTGTTAGTCCCCCCCTCCCTGGTTTAGATGAACTAAACACATATTGTGCTCTAGTAGCATGATATGTTCTTACTAGTTACTAGATTTTTTATTTTTTATTTTTTACCCACCTGAACTCAAGTCTAGTTTGAAATCAGGAAATTCTAGAAACTTTGAAGCTTGGTTTGTTGAGTGAATAATTTGTGATTAACTAACTTTTGCAATTGTTTTTTAACCTAATTTTGAGAAGCTTAGTCTGTGTTTCATCCCTCAATATATGAGAGGCATATCTTTTGTGCTCTGAAATTTTACCTCTTTTTTTTTATTTTAACAGAGGCAACTTTTGAAGTGCTCCCTAGACTTAATGAAATCAAATTTGGTAGTGGGGTAATCGACGAGCTTCTGTTTCTGGACTTGCCTCGTGAATCTAGATTCCCGTCAGGAATAATGATGCTGGAGTATGCAAAGGCAGTTCAAGAAAGTGTATATGAGCAACTGCGTGTGGTTCGTGAGGGTCAGCTTCGCATATTTTTCACTCCTGATTTAAAGGTAAATGGACATGAGTACTGTCAGGTTTTTATACTCGTTTAAATTGGTGTTTTAACACTTGCATCTCCATAATTTCTTTAGATATTGTCTTGGGAATTTTGTGCGCGGCGCCATGAAGAACTTCTTCCTCGTAGATTGGTTGCACCACAGGTAGATGTCTGCTTGACTGAATTTACATGGGTTGAGCTCTCAAACTCAGTTGTTTTGCCAATATAAGGAATCATTTTCAATAATAACATTCTGCATTTAAATTTAGTTCTCTGATTGCCTGTGATATTCTAACTGATCTGCCATCATGCAACTTTCATTTGTGGCTTTCAAATGAATTTAAATGATCTATCAGGTTTGTATGTTTATTTTCCTTTATCCACAAGCATAAACTCTATTTTCTAGCAACTCTGCAGTAGTAAAATTAATCTCTGCTTGTGCTAGCCTATATAATACATGCATACTATACTGTGTCATAGGTTTCTCTTTGTAGCCCTTACACTGTTTTAAGTGAATGTCCCTAAATTATTGCCACAGTGATCATCGGATCATTCCAATATTACAATGGTAGTTGGCCTGGTCCCTAAATTAATGCAACAGTAATAATTGGATCATTGCAATACTGTAATGGTAATTGGTTAATCTTGAAGTTCCATTCAATCTGATGTCT
This sequence comes from Paulownia fortunei, assembly GCA_019321725.1. Taxonomy (NCBI): domain Eukaryota; kingdom Viridiplantae; phylum Streptophyta; class Magnoliopsida; order Lamiales; family Paulowniaceae; genus Paulownia; species Paulownia fortunei. Next base: position 14,282,976 of record CM033124.1, read on the forward strand.
GATCAGTATGTTGAGTATGACATCCATAATAGAATTACCAATTGTTAAAGTGGCTGTTTAACACTGTTGACACGTCTGCACATTATTACTTAAGCATTTTTTTCTTTTCATTATATAGAAATCCGAAAATTTAGATATAGGGTTAGAATAGGGAGAGAATCAGTGTGCTTGAACTTGTTGAATAGACAAGTGCATGCGAGTATACTGTTACATTTAGGCTGTGGAACTTATAGAATGGACTTGTACTGCAGGTGAATCAATTACTGCAGGTTGCACAGAAATGCCAAAGCACAATATCTGAAAGTGGAGCCGATGGCATTTCTCAGCCAGATTTACAGGCAAACAGTGTTCTGTAAGTGAAAAAATTTCAACTCTAAATGGTCTGGATTTTCTTTTTCTTAGGGTAGTAACTTTGAAATTGAATGGGATTTTTCTGCATCATGTTTTGATTATGTGATTAATTGGTGCTTAAAAGGAATTATGATTGTGGCATCTTTTCAGTTGATATTACCAATTATGGAAGATATAAGGATAACGTTTATGTCATTATATGTTTCATGAAAAAGGAAGAAAGATGTAATATGTTAACTTATCATTTAAAATGTTTGGCCAACACCAATTCTTCAAAAAATGTTCACGAAGTTCTTTTTTGAGCCCTGTACCAGAGCCATAAACGCATTCTCATGTACAGAAGTTGAGTAGGGAAGTGTCTGGCACCTGCTGTAAGTACCACGAACAAAGACTTGGTTCATTGTTTTGTGTTTGATTTGTTCCCATTAGCCACATATTTCGACATATTACTTGTGATATAAGAATTACCTGTGACAGTCATTCTTTAGTGCAGAGGCTTAAAACTCATTTGCTTCTCCTTTGCCTTATCGTTTCCTCTCTGTTTATACTTGCGAAGACTTCACCAAATATTTCTGCCACATGATTTGTTATGGCCAACCAACTTATTTAAATTTAAGTCATTAGTTATTTTTGTTTTTTTTTTATTTTTTGTGGGGGGGTGGGGGGTGGGTAGAGAGCAGGGGCACGGGGGTTGTGCTACTGCTTGATCCCCCTCCCCACCAAAAAAAAAAAAAAGAAGCCAAATCATACTTAATCGGATAAGCCAGAAGTCGGGTCCTATTTTCTGGATGCTTATTTTGACTTCTTGAGATACTTGTTTGAATCAAGAGGTCTTATTTAATCTACCACTGTTATAATTTAATGTCTATTCTATTGCAGGGTTGTAACAGCTGGGCGTCAGCTTGCAAGGAGTTTGGAGTTGCAGTCACTAAATGATCTTGGCTTTTCTAAAAGATATGTGCGGTGCCTACAGGCATGTCTCAACCATTGCAAACCTTTTAATGTTCATTGTCCTGTTTTTCAGTGCTTTCTCATATTTGTCTGTTGTTGACAGATAGCTGACGTTGTTAATAGCATGAAAGACTTGATGGATTTCTGCAGAGAACAAAAAAAAGGCCCTATTGGTAATTAGCTTATACCCACTGTTCTTTGAATAAAAAACATGACTTTTATTAGTGAAGCATTTTGGGTATATGTGCATATGATTCTCTAATTCAATGCAGTATCATTATGTTGGTGGGGCCTGTCAATTGGATGTTGTGCTATTTTGTTACCTAATATTACCAAAGATATAGTCCACTTATTCCTGAGTTACATATTTTAAAGACATGTAATAATATCTGGACGGCAATGTCATGATGATCAATGGATTTCTGAATGAAATTCTAATTTGCAGAGGGCTTGAAAAACTTTCCTCGATGTGCCACTGTTCCAAAGGTCCAGATGCAAAAGATGCAAGAGTTGGATCAGATTGGAGGTCTTCAAGGTCTACCAACTGATCGCAACACACTCAACAAGTTAATGGCAATGCATCCTGGGCTGAACAGCCAAATGAACAATAACCAACATGTGGGTGGTCGAGGAACCTTCAGTGGCTCAGCACAGGCTGCTCTTGCATTGACTAACTACCAAAATTTGCTGATGAGGCAGAACTCAACCAATAACTCACTTCAGCAGGAGGCATCTTCTCCTTTTGGTACCTCTGGCCATGCATCTTCACCTTTGCAGGCTCTGTCTGCAACTCCAGGGTCTTCTGGTATTTTGCCAGGAACTTTGCAGAATCCGCCAATCAGTGGTTTTTCTAGTTGTCAAGTACCACAGCAACAGCAATTACTGCTGCATTCACTGAGTGGGAATGGCTTACTACAGCAATCCCAAGGCAGCCAAGCATTACAACAGCAAGTGATCCAGCAATATCTGCAGGATATGAGCAAAAAGAATAACGGGGGAGCAGTTCTGCAGCAGACCCATTCTGTGCAAAATCCAGGTGGCAATATATCTATGGGCGGGCTTGGATTTAGAAATTCTCCAGCAATTACTGCAGCTGCAAATGGGCCAGGGATTGCTCACGGACAGCCCCCAAGCAGATGCAATAGTTTTAAAGCTGCTTCTTCGAACAGTGAATCTCCAGCTCCTGTTGGTCATATTGGATTCGGCCAAAAAGCATCAGATTTGCCACAAAGTCTTCATTTATCGGATGAGATGGTTCGAGATATTGCCCAGGAGTTCACTGAAAATGGGTTCTTTAACGATGATCTTGACGACAACATGAACTTCAGCTGGAAGGCATGACTAACATAGTGTGTTCTGTTATATTATTGTGAGGGAGTGGAACTTGAAGATATGTCTTTGTACAGGCTGTTTCAGTTACCTTGTCATTTTGTTTTTATTCTCTGTTCCCCAATTATGGAGGCTTCTTGTGATGTTCAGTAGGATATTAGTTCATGTTTGTTTATTTTGCTTGTCGGTTGCCCAAGGCCAAAGCTTCTTGCAAGTGTAATCTATCGACACGAATTCAAAAACGTTTTGAATCTGGTATTGGAATTGCTACTTGCGCCCTTTAACTCTACACAGTGTGGCGTCTTTTCACCTCTTCCTGGTTACAATTCATGCAACTTTCGTGATAGCAACTTCTGAGGACAAGTTCGTATGAACGGATGCTGAAATATACTGGTGCCATAGCAAATTTTGGGGTCAGTGAAGGCAGACAGAGAGGAAATAAATCTATCCCTCTAGAGGAGGGTCTAGGACAACCTTGAAATGGATGTACATGAACTTGAGTGACCAGACATAGTTGAGCAACCAACTTACAAATCAATGTCGCAGGAGCAGCAGAACTACTCTCACCTTTGCTTGACCAGTGTGAAGCCCTGTGATCAACCATCTGGTTCCAGAGTATTCTTGATGCTTTCTTCAGGATAATTATCTGTACTCAATGCACAGAGAGCATATGATACACATTTTTTTCTCGTAAAAGATTTAAGGCCTCGACTTAAGGATGCAGACACTATGTTCCCTCTCCAGACAAGCCCATTCTGATGAATCATCCATCCCAGTCTCCACAGGTAGAAAACCATGTTTTTAATTTCAATAACACAAGCAAAACTTGATGCTTCAGGAAACATCCTTAGACAAAGTTGCTTACATAGTCCAGTTGTGATCACAGCATAAGAGTTCAAATTCAGTATAAGAGCATTACAAGGATAGAAACAGCAGTTCTCCAAGTTTCACATATCCAGTCTTGCATTACAATTACAAATCGTGTTTCATCTCCACAGTATTATATAATATAACATAGGTGGTACGTCATACAAAATTTTATTTAGGAGGGTGTTTAGTATAAAAAAGTATAGTTTAGGGGGCAAAATGTATTTTATCCGCATATTTATCGTAGGGTGAGTAAATATGTAACATCATTAATTAAATTGTAATATGTGACGTGAAAATAGTTAATATCATGATATAGTTTAATAAAGATATTTGGGCTGGAAGAGTTTTACATGTAGGGGTTTGACAAAATCAGATATTGAGTTGATTCTGTTTTAGGGTAAATTTTAAAATGTAACTTTTTAAGTTTGATCTGAATACATAATTAAGTTTTACAAAATCAATTTTCCCTGAATCAACTTATAAGGAATCTACTCTTTTAAAATCAATTGTAAAAAAATTTCTGAATTCAACTTAGCTAGCTTCCCAAAGTGAAAGCTATGCCACACTAAAAATCATAATTGCAAATAGCAGAGTTTTATGTAGATTGCAATTATGTTAATTAAGCAAGTAATCAATCAAAATTGATTTAAAATCAATTCCTCAAAAAGTTAGCTTTGATCCGGTTCATAGCTGTGCAGCCAAATACTCCGGGTGACGATAGACCTGGATGTGGGCGAAATGGGTAGACCTAGAACTCGGCTAATTTCGTAGATCTTGACTTGACAACACAAGGATAAAATTATTGGAGTGATTTTCAATTAAAATTCTTCAATACTTAACTTAAATTGAATAAAACGTGACAGAAGATCGAAAATATAAATAAAGAGAAGAATGAGACGTGTGTTTTATTGAATGAAAGCGTGAATATTTATAGATTTCTTCCATGCCACTTAGTGCAGCTATATCCATGTATAGTGTGGATTTTATGTGATTTAAATTACAGTTTATGTTCAAATCGGGTTTAAGTCAAATCAGACTCCTGAATAAATACGTGAATCTTATCATGTGATTATGTCTGCATATAGGGGCAATTTGGTCCTTTAATCATGGAGCTATATCTCTTTCAAATCAAGCTTAGCATAAACGAGAATCATTCATAAAAGAATCTAGTAAAGTTTTTCAAAATTTTCTCAGCCGATACTTACAAAACCAAGCACTATCCATGGTACAACTTACACACCCCTTAACATGGGATAACATGCACTCTCAAAAAAGCAAAAATATCAAGTACTTTTTGCTTCAAAAAGCTAATCCAACTATCCAACATAATCATGCATTTACACAGACTAACTAATCCTGACTAATCAAAATTGTTTCAACCTTTTTGTGAGTTGATTACTTGAGAATATGAACACAGAATCCAAGCAAAGTCCACCTTTAGTGTGTGTGCAATCAATTTGTGTCATTGAAAACTTGAGCTTTGTGGGAAAATTAGAATTGTCAACAACAAAATCCCCCACATGATAGTATATCCATATTCCCTGTTCTTCCAAGAAACACTGGGATACTGAATGCTGCCTGTTTGATGATGATAATTGGAACTGGACTGGCCTTCTGTTCCATCCATGAATTTTTTCTGCACTTCTGATTATTGGCCGCCGGCCGCCGCCGGCTTTTTTGGAGGCTCTACCGAGCTGCAATCGGAAGAAGAGGCTGTATGTGCCTAGGGGAAATTCAAACTCTAAGTTGCCTTCTACTTCTAGCCACCATATTTGCTGAAGATATGCAATTGTGTGAAACCTGTTTAAATCAGAACTTGCTCAACATGTATGTATAATATTTTTTTAACCTATCTTGTCCTCCCTAATATAGCATATTCATTAAACAGGCTAATTAAGACCGTGTATTTTTATAAAGGGTCGGGATTCAAATTCGATCGATTCAAATTATAAGCCGTTGATAACATTACAAGTATTTTTTAAAAATTCAATATAACGAAGACACTTATCCACTCAATCGAATATCTCTATTCACATATTCGGTGCCTAAAAATAATAATTTTTAATTTTTCACTTGTATTTGTTTGTATTTAACTTATTGTCTTTTTTCGAACTTGATTTGACTTCGTATTTTAGTTGATGATCATTTTGGTAAATCTAAGGTATTTTAGAATGCAAATCAAATTAATTATCGATGATTAAATCAGACTAGATCCGTAGCTCACACTTTACCTGCAATCGAACAATATCATTATTATTATACAAATAGAAATATTTTTATATACAAAGAAATACAATATTGATGTTGGATCTTTGTGCCAAGTTGCCAATCCAACTCCAACTTGCACAAGCTGTGACCTTTTTCTTTTAATTAAGGATAAATTGCATAAAAATCCCACTGTATTTAAAAAAAAAAATTCAAAAAAATCCATTCCATGTTAAAAAAAAAAAAATTCTAGAAATTCCTTCTGATTTTTAAAACAATGCACACTTGCCTTTTCATTAATTCATTAACTTTTTTTATTGAATTGTCTGTTATGCCCTATAATTTGTGAAACATCTATTTTTTTAAACTTAAGATTCAACTATTGGATCTCAAATAAAATTCTAATGGTTGTAGATCATATATAAATTCTATCAATTTTTTTGTGCAAATGGTGTCTGGGGATTGGGATGGGTATAGGGTGTGGGGGTTTGGGCTGGACATGGGGTCTAGGGTTTTGGGTGGCGAGGTGGGCGGTGGTCGAGGATTGATGGGGGAGTGTGGATGGAAGAAGGTGGCTGATGGGTGGGAGGAGGAGACTAGCGAGTGGGGGTGTTGCAATGGGGGAGGATGCTCGTTGACAAGGGGAGTGGGGTGGGATGCCGCGGGGGGGTAGGAAGGCGGAAAAGAAAGGAGGAGGATAAAATGGAAAAAAAAAAACACATTATGGTTTATTAAATAATAAGATATTTACAAAATTCTTGTTATTTTTATTTGAAATTATAAAATTTATCACCTATAATTTATATTTAAAAATATAACTTATTAAAACAATATAAAAAAATAGTGAAAATTACTTAATAAGATATAATTGTTTTCAATTTTATGTATGGACAAAGAAACTTATAGGTAAATATTACTTATTTGATAAATGTTATTCTTTTGTTGTTATTTTCTGATTTTTAATGAATTCTTTATTGGATATGGATATTATTTTTAATTTTATAAATTATTTTACTTGGTATTTATTTAGTCTTATAGCCAAAAAAATTTAATTATGGAGAAAATATTATATAACCCAAAAAATTACTTTTGCAATTAGGTTAAAAAGAAATTAGTTGATGTAACATTAAGAGCAAACCCAACAAATCAATTTAATAAATTTTGATGTTGTTTTTAATTTACATCAAAGGGGAGGGGTATAAAAGATATTTTACTTCCATTTGAGGGTCAAAGTACTCCAACATTCCCACAACAAACGTGTGCAATTTACATCTTCATTAGTTTGTCACGGAATGGGGTCCTATACTGGGTTTCAGAAAATATGGGGCGTATTTTGCTTATTTTTCAAACACAAATGGGCTTTTTGTAATTTCGATATAATACAGGGCTTTTCTTCTATATGAATTTTTTTCTTTAAGAAAATGGGTTAATTATATGATTCATTACATCAAGATATTAACAAATACTAATTCATTACAATCAAAGACTCTAAATCAAACATAGAAGACATTATCAATTACTAATTCATCACTAAATCAAACATACAATTTAATTGAAGATATTACTAATAAAATATACAAATATCTACATAGGTAAAACTCAAATCTAATACCTCTTCTTAAATGCATAATCTTGGGGCTTCAACCTTATAGGCAAAGCTTCATTGACATCTTTGAAGATGTTCAGCAAAGAAAAGAACAGCCTTGTCCAAGTGATAAAGGTGATTAAGAGGTGAATCATGTGGGTGTTAGTATATACATATAGAAATTTCTTCTATTAATATTAGATATATAATATTATAAATAATGTAATTGTTTGTACTGAATTTAATAATTTATATATATACCATTATTTTTTTTAAAAAAGAAAAAAAAAAAACAAGAATGGGAAAGAAATTCTTTCCTTTTTTTTTTTTTTTTGAGTGGAAAGGTTTGCCCTTCTCTCTTTTCTTTAATTGGGAGCCAAAAAATGAACTATATAGAGTACAAAATTCAAGCATCAATCAGTTTATCTCATAGACACTGTAGCAACCGTGGAGTTAAAATCATCATCTTCTTTTCTTTTTCTGATCATCTTAAAATATGGTTATCAGTTTAAAAATCCAAATTACCTGGATTCATCAGTTGAGATACGAGTCCAGTACCTACGATCTTCTATGCCAGTAATTTTCAATCCCTTCCAGGAAATAGCAACACAAATTCCACTTCCACTCTTGTCCAACCAAACTTCCTGCCATTTAAATAAAAAACCCCTTAGCTTATACAAGTAATATTATATCTAAAAAAAAAAAAAAAACAGTTTAACAAAGATACAATTATAGCTGCAACATGGACTTCATGCAGACAACTAGTAACCAAAACATTACATAATTTTTTTTTTAAGAAAAAAGGGTTCTTGAACAGCTACTTGCTGTTGAAAGATTACAGAAATTTAATAACACGGCCCTTTCAACTTGTATGCTCTTTTCTGCACTTTTCTTTTGCTAGTTCAGAAGTCATATTCAGAGGATGAGGCCTCTCATTCTTATATATGTATACATACATATATATATATGTATACATATGTGTGTGTGTGTGTGTGTCCTACCTTTGTGTCTCCGGAAAAGCGAATGGGATGGCTTAATCTGGCATAAATCTCCTTCTTACTCAAACTCTCCAGCCATTCATTTCTAAACAGCTTCTTCACAAGATTTTGATGATTTTCAGGTAATTTGGATTCCCATAAAATATCAGACAAAGAAGCCTGATGAAATGTTTTGTTCAAACGTGCCAATGTACAAATCTCTGTAGGCCCTAAACTTGAAAAAACCAAAGCAATACAGTTCTCTGGTAAGTCTCCAAGACCAGGCTTTGAAGGAATGGCAGTATTCTGATCAGTTTCCATGCCTGAAAAACCAGCCCCCATATATATAACCCAAAAAAAAATTAAAAAAAAATAGAAAATTAATGAACAATCAAGAACCCAAAACAGATCCCAGATAATCCAAGAACTTTTGGGATTTATGAATTGGGAATGAAATTTTACAACTTGAGGGGAGCTTGAAATGGGATTGATTTTTTGTTGTACATGGAGGAGAAGGCTTTTGTCTTTAGGAGTGGGAGAAGAGTAGAGAAAAAGTGGAGAGAGATGGGACTAGTAAATAGTAATACTTGTGCTTTTGGAATATAATATGTCTGTTTTTCCTTTGGTGTGTGGAGAACAAAAGTCACCCTAATCTGTGGGTTATGTGAGTGGTAAAGGCAGAGCTCTTTGGTTTCATTTTCAGAAAGAATTTTTTCTTTTTTTCACTATTTGAAAATAATACAATATATTTATTTTATTTATTTTCATCGAGAATATTATTTATTTTATATTTTATAATTAATATTTAAATTTACTAATTTTTTTCGTCTTTACATGCACTTACCAATCTCTTTTTCATGTAGAAAAAATACTATAAAATAAATATATTTTTATTTTCTAAACTTATATAGTCTATATAAAAATATAATATTTTTATTTTTATACGAAAACTTAGTAAAAATATTTTCAACCCTAAAAATAGTAAAAATATGAAAATGAGTTTGAAAATAAAATCAAATGAGCTCAACGAATTTCATCTGTTTAGGCATAGGCGACTGTAATAAAAAAAAATGAATTTCAAGTGGAAGAGATATTGCTAATGGCAAAAATAGAATATTGATTATATTCGTGTATATATGTATATATGTCCTAAAGATTATAAGGTGTAAGTTGGCAAATATGCATATTAAATACTTGTATATATGCATAGGAATCATTATTTTGACAATTTGTTTTAAGGTCATGTAACGTACTTGAACTATAAATTAGTCGCACTCTAAGTTTTTACTAGGCTTTTAATAAACAAAAAATGAATCTTAGATCACAAAGCAGATTATAGGATTCGATTTAACTCAATATAACACTGAAATTATTCTTCGAGTGATATTCAATTTTGATTTTGTAATAAACATGGGTCTAGAATAAGAGATTAATTAAATTAAATTTTAGTTATCCAAAAAGAAAATATGACACAATTTAATTTTTAATTAATTAATTTATTTATTTTCACACTCCGAGGTCCTTGATTCAAATGAAGTAAATATTATGTTTAATGCAAATTTAGAAAAAGTTAAACAATAATACATTTTCAAGACCATTTTCTCAGTAACGATCTTAGAAATATTACACTCGATAATATATATAAAATGTACATTTCATCATATATTTTATATATATTTATATGTATGTATCTACAAATGTGTGTAAAAATAAGAGTAGATGTACGTTGAATGCATCTCATGTGACAGATATGAGTCGATAAAAGTCAATAGTTACATTATTGAAGTTGATCAATTGTTGAAAATTAACAAAGGAGTAACAAATCCAGGTTTTGTATCTGCCAAATTGACAATAGGTTGTTGTCACACCAAATTAACAAATATATAAGTTCCCTGAACGCAATTGCAGGAATAATGATGTGCCAGCTTATTTGAATTTTCAGCATTCAAAATATTGTTAGAATGTAAAAATAATAGAAAAGCTCTATATATATCAAACTTTAGTTAATTTAAACACCATATTTCTAAGAGGCATAAAGAACATATATATATATATATATATATATATATATTGGGGGAGATTCTTGTCCTTAAAAAAAACCCAATTTCTACTATTATGAATAAGAGAAAAGAAATAATTTTATTCGTCGAAGTTGGGCACTAGTGGGTTCTTTTTTCATATAGAAAAAAAAATTGCATAATTTTATACTAGGCTTCAACTATTGAATTTAAAAAGGAAAAAAAAAAGAAATTGTATTCAATGCAGCAACATAATGGTCAACAAGATTGGTGGTATAAGTAATGTATGACATAATTAAACAACAATCTTGTTAATAAACTAAAAATCTACATAATTTGTGTTAAAGTGATGAAATGTTCTTCAACTTCTTGTTAATTTGCCGTAAATGTAAGAAAAAATGAGGAATGCCCTGATGTAAAGTTGCGCACAGATAAGTCGTCTTGAACATATCTTGAAAGATCGTAGATTTGATTTATTCAGGTGTTTCAATGACCCCCAATGAGTGTTGTTTTCTGACTTCGCCTTTAGGCTCCTCGTGGGATGTTGCTAGTGAGCCCCAACAAGTGTTATCATGTGAATATCTACTCTAAGTGTACATAAACTGCAACTGTGCTCCTATTTATCCAGCGGACAAATTAGGAGGAAGATCATGTGCTTTTATCATTAATCATACTAAACGTGGATATCTAAATTATAAAAAAATAAAAAATAAGGAAGATAGAACACGAAAATAGTGTTGGCTTAAGCAAAAAGTGTAGTTGCCCCTACTTATTTATGTCAAGTCCATAATAAACACACGAGGGCAGACTACTGCAGAAAATTCTTGTCTAAAGTTGATTTAATCAAGCCCATGAAATTACATGATAAATGCTCCACTGTCAGGTACACTAGCCAATCACATACCATCGGGTGCTACGGTCTTCCAATAAAGCAGTGTCACACGACCCATGATTAAAGACGCCTGAACCACCTCACCCTCTAAAAATAGACTTAAAAAAGAGAAAAAATAAAAAAATTAACGACATTCAGAACTCTAGGTAACATAGGAGATGCCAAGCACCTCATTCATGACACCAACATTTATCCAATTTTAATGCCACACCATGCCGTCACCCATTAACTTGCAAACCCATATTGTCAGGACACCCGATGCCCTAAGGACTAATACCTTGTTAGTAGAAAACAACATGAGCCTTGATTCTTTCTTCAAACTAAAATTATTTCATTGCATACAAATTTGTAGGCAATAGAACAAGGAATTTTCTACTTTGGTCGCATCCAGAAATATAAATCAGACAACCAAATGACTCTTCATAGTTTATGAAGACAGCACCAAATTTTCCTACGTTATTCCATCCGATTTGTTGAAACGTAATGATCAACAGGAAAATGGACCAGAAACATATGAATGTGAGAAAGAAAGTCAAGACACAGATTATTTCCTTAAACGTGAATTGCATGGATATCAAGAGAAATAATTACCTTCTAAAACTCACATTATTGAAAAAAAAAAAAAAACTGGATTTAACAACCAATCCAATGAGCATTAAGTACCTTTGTTTGGTACTTCGCTTCCATTGTGAATGTCTTAACAGGAGTATTATGCAGTTAATATATACAACATACTGCCTCCCACATTGCAGAAGTCCAGAACCATCTCTAAACATAGATGAGCAGAGGTAATCAAGTCAAATGCCTTTATAATAGAAGTTTTGAACTTGAAAACTGGGTCTAATTCTTGTTACGTAAATCATAGTGTTCCAGAAATCAGATGGGCATGTAGCTAAAACATTGGATGCCTTCTGCAGCTCTTTTACTACTCGTCTTGCACCTCCTTTTGACAAATGGGGCATTGCTGTGAGAAAAAGTGAACAGAGCAAACACAGGTCATTACGCTAATATGAAGAGAATAAGTCTTGATACTCTACACTAAGCATGCTACTACATATAATACCGCAAACACATCCCATCTTTCAAAGCAAAATAGTTCTTGCAAGTATGAAATTTGGTGTATTACTCAAATGTTTTCTTTTTCTTTTCATCAAATGATAAATATATAAAGTGCAATAGTGCTGGTCTTCATTCTTTGTCGGTTCATGCTTAAGTAGACTCCATTGGCCTTCCATTTCTTACGGGTCAAACTTCCTCAGTAGCCATTAAGACATATCATAATGAAGATGCAATTAGATAGTACTAGCCATTAGCTTACCGATGCGTAGACAGATAAAATCAAGAAGAGGAGTTAAGCAACCTAGAAATGACAAGACATAAATAAAATTTACCTTATTGAGTTGCAACCAAGGATTGATACAGTGTGAATGATACTGGTGTGCACAAGGCAAAGTGGTCAACTTAGCTCCATTCTTATATTCGGCACAGCATATCACACACCTAAAAAATGTAGATATAAAAACAAGCAGAAAAACTCATACAACAAAGTTTTTCACTCTTCAGTTGATGGAAGATCAATAAGTACATGATTTAAAATTATCACCCTAGATGAGCTGGACTTTTGTCTTCTGGCAGAAGGCAGAAGGAAAAGGAGAAAGAAAACAATTAAGCTTTCAAAGAAACCAAAAGCATTTTCAAGTAGGCCACAAAAGCAAGAAGATACTGATGGGTAAGTACTGCAGATATGCAGGCCTCCTCCCCCTTCTAAAGGCAAACAAAGCATAATTCATTTGTAAGGTACAGCTATGGTACGACTACAGTTTGACCACTTTAAGTAATAACAGAACAATTAGAATATGATTGCGTACGCTAGTGGTTCAACTCACATGCTAGAGATCAGTGTGCATGCACATAAATGCTGCCCTATCATAAGCCTTGTCATTTTGTTCTTATGCTCAATAATTTGATACCTACATTAATGTTTTTGCAATTTTCAAAAACATAAAAGGAATGGACAAATTACTTGATAAAAGTAAAAAAAAAAAAAAAAAAAGCAAAAACAAAGGCCAGGCCAGTTCTTTCTAGTCTCTCTCTCTCTCTCTCTCTCTCTCTCTATATATATATATATATATATATATGTAAGGATATGTAATGTGTACATAAACAAATGTACAGTTGGGACTTGGGGGGATTTTAGGCTGCCATAGCCTGCGTGCCCCCAAAATTTCCTCAGTATATGAAGAAAGAAAAAATGGTGGTGAATACTATGGGACCAAATGGCTAAAACAATACGTATAGAGGTATAATGATGAGAAGTAATAATATTTGAATCATAACAAATAGCAAGTGTTTACTTCGTATATCAATTGATATATACATGAAGCAGACAAATACAAAAACAGTAACATGCATAACTACTCCAAAACTTACATCTAACGTTCACAATAATAGAAGATCACTAAAATATGTATAAGAAAGAGATAAAGAAGAGAAAGTTCGATTGAGCAATTGAGAGGCAATAGTGGTGGTTGCTTGCTAGGTTGAAGGTAAAAATGAGAGGTTAGTATTACTATGTAAATATCAGCTTTAATCTTATTTCATCTATGCATAGTCTTATATTATAATACAAACATGCCATACAAATTAACTATAGAGAAATGTTTATAGGCATAGATATAGTTTTCAAAATATTAATTGTGTTCATAATCTATACAAAGGTTAGTTTGGGTGCAATCTAAAAGCAATTAAGCAATAAGTAATATATAATGAAGTGATCTAAAATAAAGATTAAATGAAGAGAATGGACAAGATAATTATATTTTATTGATACTCTTTATTCAGTTTGACATATTAAATATGATGTTAAGTTTTTTCTTCTAACTTTTTAGAAATGAGAATATTTTCATTGATGATCCTCAATATGTATGAGACAATGTTATCCACGTGCCTCGCATGTGCTTTTAAAACATGTTTTGCCACTATTGATGATACATGAACGTGTAATTGCACACATTATTTAGTAACATATGTTCACACATCCAGATTTTAGGTTAGAGATATCGTACTCTTCTTTTTCTTTTTTCTTTCTCTTCGAGAACAACCCAGCTTTGTATTTGAATGTTGGTAACCGAGAGATGAGATCTGCTGGAAGTCCTCTGCTCTCGCTACCAACAGATTCTCCAAGTGATTGCAATTCCTAAAAATCAAAACAAATTTAAGACAGATCTCCATAGGCTGAAATTATTTATAATTGGGAAGCAAACAGTTTCAAAGTTGAAGAAGAAACTGAATATAAATTCATACAAGTCACATGACCAACCTCATAAGTCATTCTATCAGGATCAATCTCGTCTTGCCTTATGTTTTGACTTTCACCCTGCATAGTGACACACAGCCAAAGTATACCATAACCCTTAACCTCATGATGTACAAAGTAATAACCAGGACGTGGAGAAGAGTAGGCAATTACCCTGTTAGGTGTTTCTCTGAAATTTGATCCTGTGTTATCTGTAGATCAAACCTCTTCAAATTAGCAATGCACAAAAATTCATACAAGGCAATAAAAACAGGAGAATGTAGAACTGATTAGAATATAAATGCAGTAGGTCTCTCTCTCTCTCTCTCTCTCTCTCTCTCTCTCTCTCTCTCTCTCTCACCCCCCCTTCCTTTTACTTTAAATAGTTTTCTTTTTTGTTAAGAAGCATACAGTCAAATGAACTCCATAAGCATCTTCCAACTTATTTCCAAGGTCCAATTTTGGATCTTGCAGCTTATTTTCTATGTCATAATACTTTTAAATCTCTGATTTGAAAACTTTCATCAATGTCGAGCAGAGTACAATTGGACATAGTAGAAAAGTATGCAATTCTATAAAGAATGATCTCCAAATAGAGTCAAACACACTTTTTCTTGCTGCTACTACTCCTGATTATAATTACTGTACAAACAGAAAGAGAGAAGAAAAATATTCTGTTTTAGCAGAGGTCAAATATAAAGCTATGATTTATCATAACTAAGGCAATACAGTTCAAAAGTTTTGCATAAAAAATGACCATTTAAATCAAGAATAAGCTTTGAAGAATCATCTCTTCTCTCAGGTGCAGGTTGCGTTTGGATGGAAGGACTTACATTTGAGGGAAGGATTTGAGAAAAGAATTTCAAATGATTCCGATTTCAAATCCACAAAAATGACTAAAAAATTAGCTCAAAAATGGGAGCTCAATTATTTGAAATCCATTGTGACACAAAATTATCAAAACAGGCCCATTGGATTTATTATTATGGATTTGAAATTCTTAGCTCCAAATTAAACAACCCAAACACAACCTCACAAAATTCATGAGTCATGCTGCACCAGTTCCATGGCTTCTAATATAAGCAAAGCTGTAACTACTGGTCCATAGAGTTCTTTGTGTTGGCTTGAAAAATAACAAAAAAAAAAAAAAAATATTTAAGTTATGCATGCCATGACATTACTTTATGATGAAAACTAGAATGTATTTAAATTTGAATGCTAATATGAATTCTCAAACAAGAAGGATAATTCGGTGATGCTACAAAAAAATCCAACAAGGCCATAATACTCAGAAAAATAAATGCTTTCATTTAGATATAGCGTCAATAGTTCATGCACATTAGGCAAAAAAACTTGAATAAATTCCACTCGGTATAAAAAAATTCAGTAAAGCTAAGTTGTTGCAAGATAACAACCTTAAGTCAATTTAACCATGAATCAGCACGGCACATTCATTAATGAAGGACCAACCAACAATTGGATTCCACTGCACTTCTTGCCAAATGTAAAAGTTAGTGAACATGATTGATCTCTCTCTCTCTCAACCAACAATTGGGTTCCACTGCACTTCTTGCCAAATGTAAAGGTTAGTGAACATGTTCTCTCTCTCTCTCTTTCTCTCTCATACACACAGTTTCTAACTATGCATCACTCTTAGGACAGGGCAGTGGAATAAATTCAGGCAAACAATGCAAAAGAGCAGGAAAGTGGTCTCAAGGCTCAACAGCATAAGTGCATAAGGTACAGTATAACTTAATAATGAGGAATTCTTTTGAGTGTCTTATGCCATATTAATTTATTTTTGTTTCCCATTCTTTAATCATTTTTTTCGCATGGAGATAATTTTTCTCAAGAGATATTGTCTGCTTCTTGTTGCATAAGGAATACCTTCAAGTTCACTGCCTTGGTTTGCAAAGTACTTTAGCATCATTACAGGAGATGTAAGTAATAAAATTATTATTTCTTACCAGTTATCACACGTGGAATGACATAGCAAGGAGCATTCTACTAATCTATGGACTATAATGTGCTAAAAAGAACACTCAATGCTTACTTCAACCCCGTACAACCTAAGCACTGTAAAAAACCAATAATAATAAATTAAACATCAAAATTACATCTTGGAGAACAAAATATGATAAGACATTTCTTATAGCAGTTTTCTCAATTTAAAAAGAAACTTTTTATGAAATGAGATCAACATTTGGAGAGGGAATGTATTACCAACTACACTGACACCATGCTCATGAATGTAGAAATTGCTGAAGTCATCCCCCAACTCCAAGGCTTTTGCTAAGGCTTCATCCAGAGCCAATTGGTGTTCAACACTTGCTCCATGTGATGATTCGTTCTCATGTGCCAAAACCAAATTACTGTTGCTAGTTTCACCACAGCCAGAGGTCATATCCCTGTTCTGTTTATTGTTCTGAATATATTGAAAGGCACTTTCCTGTTATTTGACAAAGATAATGAATTTCCTAAAAAAGAAGTGAATCCTCAGCTGTTCAAGAAAGTAGCATTAATAAATTCAATGTACCTGCATTAGAAGAACTTCTTCAGCATTGAGATCACCAAATTCAGGGCAAATATCCTTAAGATGTTCAGCAATTTCAGCCGGTGTCATACCAGTCAAATAAAGGTTACAGACCTCGTTATTCATCATCGGTGCTTCAGACATCATCAGATGATATCTTTTGCAATGAATTCTTTACATCTCCAAAATTAGGAGAGAAACATTATAGTGTTTCTGAAGCAGCTGATAAAATTCATAAGCAGTTTAAGATTATCCCAAGGCCTCATAAATAAAGCAGTTTAAGAAAGAAGAGCAGACAACAATTTCAAAAAACCGTTTAATGGTTTTTTCATCTTATGTAATCGAAGCTCTTGACCAAGTTATCCACAGGTTAATATGAATGAAAGTTAAATTCCAAAGGAGGAAATGAATTTTGATTGCAATGATAATTTGCTTTCTCTTCTTTTCAAAATTTAAGGACTGCTTTGCCTATCTATTCTACTATGGCCGGCTTGAAGACATCAGAGGAAGACCAAGACGAAGGAAGATTTCATTGATTCCGCCTTCTTTTTATTTATTATTATTAAAAAGCGTGTTCTTCCATTGATCAAGAATTTCGATTTTCGGGAAGCATCAGCCCTTCTTTTTATTTATTATTATTAAAAAGGGTGTTCTTCCATTGATCAAGAATTTCGATTTTCGGGAAGCATCAGCCCCTCTTTGAAAAGACAAGAAAGAAAAGATATGCAACTTGCTAGCAGCTTTTATTAAATGGATCTTTCCTTTCCTCCCTCCTCTACCTGCTTCTAGTACAGAAATTCGAATCCTTGAATACCCCTTTGACCACTCTATTCGTACACAGAATCAGGGGAAATGGAATTTTATTTGTTATTTTACGTACTTGACCATGAAAGTCTTTTTTCAACATTAATTTAAAGAATAAGGTTAAAGAAATAAGCTCACATTGACTGATGGCTACAGATGCAAAACATTTCGCTTAAAATTCAAGAGTTCTACTGGAAGAGTACAACAAATTGACCAGAGACTACGATTAAAGAAACAAGAAATATCTTTTTAATAAGAGGCATAAATATCAATTACTCTTTCCCACCTAAAATTCAATTAGAATGGTTTCTTGGCAGACTTTCACACTTCACAATCAGAACACATAAACCTAGTTTTTATAAAAATGTGGTTATAGTCACAAAATTCTCAAATCAGTAAGCACGCATAGGCAATATCCAATTCCCCCAAAAGCATTAATTAACTCTATCATGCTACAGAATTAAGGCCTTCCCATGTAAGATTGACTTGACAGCTCATAAACTAACGCACACATTGAAGAAACCATTAATAAAAAAACGAGAAAAAGAAAAAAATACTACACGCATGCAAAACAAGATCTTGCTCACATATTGTGTAGATCAAAACCCATAAGGACCTTTCTTAAGCATGGACAACAATTAGCATCAAAGACAACATAAACACCAGAACTTAAACAATATATATATATATATATATCCAAGAAAGATAGGTTCTCGAAAATAAGACATGCAATTGCAGAAAGAATATAGCAGAGAAAAAGTCACCTTTCAGAATTGAGTGAAGCTGGTGCAAATGGGTTATTGATTTGCCCCTCCTCTCTCTTTCTTTCTCACTGCAAAGTCTCCCCTCTTCGCTCGCATTGAGAGTGTGCCTCTCACACAGAAGTAAAAGAGTGAAGTGAAATAAAAAGAAAAAGGCATACTGAGAGAGAAAAAAAGACGTTTTTGTATGTAGGAGCGGGTGGGAAAATAGGGTCCACTTGACTTTTTTCTAGGAAAAAAGAAAAAAATTGTGGACAATTGAATGGAGCTACTACTATAGCTGGCAGCTAATCTTCTTGCTGGTATCTAATCTTCTTGTAAGTAATTAAGTAATAAAGAAGCCCTTGGGTATCAAAAAAAAATTTAGTAATAAAGAACATTGACATATCTTACTTGCATGTTCCTTTTAGCTCATTTTACGAGGAAAAGCATTTTCTTTGTGCAAATGATATTTTAAGTTTATGTTTGTCTTATATTTCATGTATTATATATACGTTATATATATAATTAATTTTAAATATTTATTAAAAAATATATTGTATATTTGATATATATATATTATATAAAATATAATATGTAATACAAAATTAAAGTAATTCAAATTTTAAAAAAATCATTCATCTTTTTTATTGCAATATTTATTCTAGGGGCAAATCATATATATATATATATATATATTTGGTGACTGTTCTTTGTTATTTAGCTCTCCCAATATATATATATATATATATATATATATATTTGGTGACTGTTCTTTGTTATTTAGCTCTCCCATAAATGGGCCATCCATTGTCTATGTAGTGTCCATTAGCTTTTCTCTTGTCTTTTTACTTTTTTTCTATTTTAAAGAGTCTAAAAGTATTAGCTTTATCTATAATTCAAAAAAATCTTGGTAGTATGACTTGGAATGATCCACTACGCAAAATGCTAATTCCATTGTAATAGGCATTAAAATAGCAAAATTTTCCAAAAGTCATTTTACAGCTTATGTTAATTGGCCATTAGATTATATGAAAACTGATGTTTTCACTGCTAAAAGATATTTGAATTCAAATCTGTATTAATAGTAATGAAATAAAAGATAAAATATAAATTATAATATAAAATTTTGAATATAATTAAATATTTTATTACAATACCATCAATAAATATCAAATGTATATTGATGATCGCATTTTATACACTTGACATGTATTAATAATATTATAATAAAAAAATATAATACGAAATTAAGCCTTTGAAATGACCTCAACCCTCATCTACCTCCCCATCAACCTAAATCCCCTACAGTGATTAGAACCATATATACCTTAAGACAATAATACTGCAACACCAACTTTATTATTACTGCAATGCCAAAGTTTTTCTAAGGCAAAGCTTATAAAAGGATATAGCTTCAACATAAATTTGTTGTTTCTTGATACTGGTTATTTTGCAAGTGGTAGATGAAATGTGACCAGGGAGTTCTATTACAATGACTTCCAACGCAAAGGTAGGCATGGACTAAAGTAGCATCTCTCTGGTTTAATCTGAGGTTATGATTACAAGTTTTGCATATGGCACTTAAATGGTGTTAAAATTCACTTTCAGTTCATGTCTGTTTCACTTTTGGTACCTACATTTTGAAATAGTCCTATATAACTTTTTATATGGGAAAAATAATCCTTCCCTTAGAAAACTAACGGTGCCCTCTAAAAGCTTAAATGTGAGGGGGAAAATACATTAAAGTTATGAATAATTTACAAGAATTACTGAAAAATTACAGGAAAATCATGAAAATTTACATAACACTTTCAGCAGATAAAAGAAAAAATACTGTCCACACCATAACAATCAATCTTGTTACATTGCATGAAAATAATGTTCATTAAAATTCCAGCTATTTAAACCAACATGATAAGTACCAATCCTCAACCAACATTCCAATCATCAATATCCAACATAAATATATTGTTCCGACCACCATCTTAAAAATAAATAAATAAATAAATAACCAAACAAGAAAATTCAAAATTTTGCTTGCATACAAAAACCACAATTTTTTTTATCCTCATTTATCGTCAGAAATAGAGGGTGAAGGTGGCGGCGGCGTCAAAATCTATTATTCTTCTTCAAAATCGATCTCTTCAAACAGTGACGCTACCCTTCAAATTAATATATCGAAGCGTTTGAATGACTCTGAGCATAAGAAACCAATAATACTAATACTCATAAAATCATAAGATAATTAACATATTCATGTTAAATTAAACAAATATAAATATACCTCAATGTATTCATCCCAAAATTCACTAGAAGCAATGATATAATTAGAAGTTTGATCCCAATAAACTTCAGGGAAAGAAGTGTAGAGAATGATGTATAGCAGGCACGAATATTGTCTAACCTCTCCTCCAGTTGTTTCAGTGTGAATCTGTGAGCTCTCCAATTCATGTGATATATATGTGTGCAAGCTCTCAACTCATCATCTTGTTTAACCGTCTTCTCCCAAATATCTACTTCTTCTGCAGTCTCCTTACACAGTTGGATCATTTTGGAATCAATAAGTAAATCCAAGAATAAAATTTTGTCTTCGTGAATCCACTATGTCGCCATTGTGAACCTAAAAACAAAGCATAATACAATTTCAAAATTTCAAAAATCTCATAATCAAATTCAGAATAAACTCAGCATAATCAATTGTGTCTGCCAAGCAAAGGACATTCACAATCAGGTGGTTCTGATTTGATTGTGAAATTATGAAATTGATTTCAAAATGATATCAAAATTTGTAGCCCATAGCAAATATTGATTTATTCCCTAAATGATATCATAGGGTTTAATATTTGGGATTGTAACTGTCCAGTTATTTAAAAACCTTTGATGGGAAGAAGACATAAAAGAGAAGAATATTACTTTCAATTTGTGAGTAAAAAGGGTTTCTATTCTACAAGAACAAGTCTCTGAGTATTCATCATTGGATGGATATAAGGTTTTGAAAGATTAGCCAACGAAGTCCTAGTTGTTTGTATTCTTATTCACTATTAAAATTTGTAAATTTGATTGCTATGGTTGGATGTATGATCTAAAGCTTCCGCTTTCATCATTTATGATTGTAAAAATTTGCTAACACTCATATTTACAACGCATGAAAAATACCCAACAATATTAGATATAATCATCAATAAACGGAACATAGTACGATGATCCACCTTTTGTTGATAGCGGGGAAGGCCCCGAACATCAGAGTGAACAAGATCAAACTGGGCATTTGCTTCCTTAGAAGGAAATGCACTAAAGTTTCAAGTTTCCAACTTTTGCAATCAGATAGATCAGAGTAAGAAGTATCACACAAAAGACAGGCCTCAAAGATGTCAAGCTCGAAGAATTTCGGAGTTGTTGCAGGCTTGCAGCTGCAATTGACCAGTCTTAGGAGTTGGAAGAAGTCCTTTATCCTTGTTTCGCAGACTCGGACAATCTTTTTTCCAATGTCCTTTCTCATGTCATAAACTGCATTCATCTCAGGCAATTCCATTATGACCACGAAAAGAGGAATAAAGTCGAGATTGCAAGAACTGATTGTGTATGAATTGTAGGTGGTGACAAAGACTTCACTCGATCTAGCTTCTTCAGCAACTAACTTGTTCAAAATCTACCCCACACATTGTAGTGGAGACCGATATGGAAGATGGATCCTCTTAATGGTTCAAACTATGCATGTAAGCCCACAAGAAATTGAACAAGTTTCTGCTCTTCCCCTCACCTTCTGATATGTAGTTTTGTGAAATCTAACGAGTCCAACCAATCCAAATCATCCCAAATGTAATTCATCATGTTATAGAAATCTCGAACAGGCTTGTTATGTTGGTGTAAATTTCTCATAGTATTTTCTACTTCACAGTGCCTAGCAAAGTTTGTTCGAGTATATATACTTTCCCTTGTACTTTTCCTAATTAGATTTCAAGTGTAATAGGGATGAAAGATATATCTTTTAAATAAGATTATATGTTTGAGAGAGATGACAACCTTCAAAGTTTAAGGTGTGTGCAATATATATATGTGGATACTCTGATAGCAATTCATTGATGCGAGAAGGATTGTAGCATATATATATATATATATATAGTGGAATTCGGTGCAAAAAAAGCTTGTAGGCGGGTTATTGATTCAATTCTAAATCGACAATTTTTCGTTGCTAAAAGTGTGTGCATTAATTTCCTACATAAAGAAAGGTGAAGGACCTATATAGCCTCGCAAAACTAAATAACATATGCATGGTGGAAAAGATAATTTTGTATCGCATGTCATCTTTTCTTTTTTCAGGTAACAAATAATTCAAGCATTATGATCGGAATTATAAAAAAAAATAAAAAAATCATTCAAATTAAATTTGAATAAACTTTTTGTTCTAAGTTGAAATCAAATTTGAATAGCTAAATGAATGGCACATTGATATAGTGCATCAAATCTGTGGGTAATGAAAAACCAATCTGTGTTTTTTTTTTAATTATTTATTAATTCATACTCCACCAGAAAAATGACCTTCCATGTTCTTTTGTTGGAATGGATTCTCTCGTCTTCCCTCAGCAATCAGAAGAAACAATTCAGCTTCAATGGAAAGAGGACAATTACTTGACAGCTGCTCCCCCACCCTCGACTTTAACCGCTTACGTCAACATGCATTTCCCTACACGTATCTCCTTCATAAAATTTATTTGTCTTGAAATGAAAGGAAATTAAAATACCATACGCTTATCACATAAAGCTGCCAATTTTTTGCCAATTATACCAAAAAATTTGTTTATACTTGGTGATCGATCAGTCATTCATTTAGAACATAGTTTTCGAATTCCGTAATCGAAAATGAGTTCCAGGAATGTAAATGATGAGAATAGTGAAAATGTCATCAGTTTCTTGTTCACTTTGAGCTTGATCTCAGTTCTCATGTTCATGGTCATGAAGTGCATTAGGCCAAGAGTGTCACCAGCAATCCCACCAGGGCCATATCCATGGCCCATCATTGGAAATCTTCTTCAGATTGGGAAAAACCCACATATCAAGCTTGCCAGCATGGCCCGAACTTATGGCCCGATCATGTCGCTCAGGCTCGGCGCTAGGCTTGTTGTGGTGGGATCATCGGTGAAGGCCGCCACTGAAATATTGAAGACCCATGATTGTGTGTTGTCCGCTAGACATCTTTCGTATACGCATCCGGCCTCAAGCCCGAAAGTCAACCAGTATGCGGTTGGTTTTGCGAAAGAGTGCAATGATCAGTGGAAGTACCTGAGGAACATTTGTCGGGCCGGGCTATTTTCAGCTAAAGCCATTCAATGTCAGGTCAAGATCCGAGAAAAGAATGTTGTGAACATGGTGAAATATTTGCATGCAAGAGAAGGCGAGCTAGTAAATATGGGTGTAGTAATATTTAACATTGTTTTAAACACAATGGGTAACATTTTATTCTCCAGGGATGTTTTCGGGTTCGGGCCTGATGGGAAGGGGACTGAGCTCATGGAATTGACAAGAAAGTTTTTGAATTTGCTGGTCACCCCAAATATGGCAGATCTTTTCCCAATAATGCATGGATGGGACATTCAAGGCATGCAAAAGAAGGTTAGAAAAATTAATCAAAAAATGTTTACAATGTGGCAACACATTCTCGAGGAAAGAAAAGAAAAAAGAAGTAAAGGTATTGGGGTTCAAGAAGATTTCTTGGATTCTTTACTTGAAATTGGGCTTAGTGATAATCATATCAACCATTTGTTATTGGTACATTTCTTACACTACCTACATCAACTAATATATATTTCTCTCAAATTTTAAGATTTTGATATATTTTACAATCCAACAATTAATTTTAAATGTATATATTGTGTATGTAGGAGTTGTTACTTGCAGGGACAGACACAACGACCACGACTATCATTTGGGCATTGACAGATCTAATAAAAAATAAGCATGCCATGTCCAAACTTCGTGATGAACTTGCTAACAAAATTGGAGACCAAACCATAAGAGAATCCGAAATCATGGATCTTCCATACCTACAAGCCTGTGTAAAAGAATCGATGAGGTTGCACCCTCCCGTACCGTTTCTACTCCCTCGCCGGGCAATCCAAGCATGCAAAGTAATGGATTATATAATCCCTGAGGGCAGTCAAGTTATAATCAACACATGGGCAATGGCCCATGACCCGTCCATATGGGATGACCCGTCCAGTTTCAAACCGGAACGGTTCCTTGATTCGGGTGTGGACTTTAAGGGGAATGACTTTGAATATGTTCCTTTTGGTTCAGGCCGAAGAATGTGCCCTGGATTGCCTATGGCTGCTAGGAAAGTTCCATATGTTGTGGCTTCTTTGGTTCAATCATTCAATTGGTTTCTTCCAGGGCACAAGGACCCGAGGGAGCTGGACATGGATGAGGTGTACCTTCTGGCACTACGAAAGAAGCAACCTCTAGAACTCATTCCTAGAGTTTGTAAGAAAATGGCTTGAGATGATCAAGAAATTTTTCTGATCAATAAATGCCCTGGTGAAATGATAAACAAATGCCAGTGGTTTGGTGTACTAATGGTGCAGTTGAGAAATGTTTTGGGCTGAATAAGATTGAATCAATGATAAATAATTATTTATTAAAAATTTTATACGTGTCCTAAATTACGGAGACAAGTTTTCCATAGTAAATCCTATTGTATTGTACTAATTATCATTATGTATACTTACGGATAAAATTTTATATATGAAAAATAAATAATAAATGATGTAATAGGATTTAGAAAATCTTGTGTGGCTAAATTGTTTCCCTATGAGGTTATATTGATTGCATTTGCATTGATCCATTTTTTCAATCTGTGTTCTTATAGAAACACATGCAATAAGCATTTAAGCATTGATTGTCAAAAAGCTAAAATTTTAGGGCACAAATTCTTGGAAAACACTAAGTGGTGCACCATTGTCTCATTCGATGATTCAATAACTATCATTCGATTTTTTGATATTTTAAATGTATTGACGTCACATAAAATTCAATTACTAAAGTTTGTTCTTTGATATTTTGATCGTTATCGAATATCAATTGAACACTTTTTATCATCCTAGCATAACTCACCTCCACATAACGGAGGCCTTGCAACATTGGGAGTGGTAGGTTGTCCACTTCCCATGTAGTAAATGTTTTGTTTCTGCCCAAAAAGTCATGTGTATAAATCCAATTAGTATCTTCTATTATAATTTTATATTACATCTTGTATTACATATTATATTCGTCTATATTTTTTAAAATATTTTACTTATATATATATATATATATAATATAAAATATAATACAAAATAATAATAAAAAAATGAGGACCACTATGGTGCAGAAGCAAGACTGAAAGTAAGTGCTATTATTGGCATGTTTATATATGGTGCTTGATGGTTGATTGCACATCAAGATTTAGGGACAATGAATATTGGATTCTCTTATATGGTAAATGAAGTTTTTAAATAAGTTAGTTCATTTATGGTATTAGAATCACTTTAATGAGAAATATCGAGTCATTGTCATTCAATTAATACGAAGAAAATGCCACATTATTGACATCGAAAAAAAATTACAACATGGATGAAAAGGCCATGATAGAAATAATAAAAATTAATTGTCATGTTATGTGAAACAGAACGTCAGAGTTAGTAAGTAGTAAATATTTTTTCTCTATAATAATTTAAACTTAAAGAGCAATGATTTAAGTTCTAAGAGTTCATATAATCCAAATGCTTCTCAAGATTATTATTATTGAATCAAATTTAGTATTTTATAAACTTCAAAAATATTTTATAAGATAAAAACTTATAAATTATTTAAAATAAGCTTAACCATGTTGGTACGACTTATTTTTTGTGTCGAGTTAATTACTAATTTATAGCATATTTTCGTCTTTTCCCAATATCTGTCTACCCCGTTTTACTAAACTATTCTGTACCTCGTACAAACCACATGACTTCTTTTTTTTTTTGGGGGGGTAAATTCAATTTGAGTTCCGTAGGATCAGGAATTTATATTTAATCGACTGGTAATTAATCTGCACGTAAATCAAGATTTATATTGATTTATAAAAGTTAAACCCTTTTTTAATTAAGTAATTAATTAAGAACCTGCCTAGCTAATTGAGATTAATTGGAACTAATTTGTTCATCACTACCAAAAAAAAAAATCACTATAAAAAGTACAAAAAAAATTATGGATCTTTGCGTTGACGTTTGGCTACTGATTCTCTATTAATTAAGAGTGTTAATAGCATATTTGCATATGTTTAGAATTGTTATTTTATATTAAGCGTAATTATGAAGCAACTATAAAAATTAATAATTGCTCCCATGGTACATATAATAAGGACTTTAAATGTTCATGATGCAATACAATTAATGACAAAGTTAAGTCCTAAGATTGTGAGTTTTTGAATTCTTGAATTATGTTTTGATAAATTATTAATTGATAATTGTAAAGTATTATTAATTGATATTCATATCTAATAATGTATTTAATCGGTTGACTCCAAAAATAAATATTATAATTGTTGGGATGACAATCTCATCCTGATTGCAATAATATTAATTCAAAGTTTATATTTCAAATATATCGATATTTGAATATTAGCACAAACTAAAAATCTCATTAGAGTGTGTTTGAATCAGCCTTAAAATATTTTTTAAGATATTTGAAATATTATAAAACGCTTAATACAAATTTTAGGAGAACTTGTAGGTTTCAAAAATACGATCTTAGGAGCTCTATAAGTTCCTTGACAAAAATAAAAAGTTAACAACTTATTTTTAAAATATTAACAAAAAAAATTAATTTGATCAGATACATTACAAATTTGTTATGTATTCATAGCATATTATAAGCTTCATATCTTATTTTCAAAAACATTCTTCTAAAATAAAATATGCCTGATAAATTTCAAAACATATTATAAGATCTAGAAACTTATAAAATATTTTAAGTAAATTCAGCAAAATACCATCTAAATTAATTTATTTTATTTATAGTTCTAAGTTTCAACTAAACCAACATTGAATACGAGTGATTTTTATTTCTACATCAAGATCTTTTGTGCATCATGATCTACGAATTTAATTACATTTTAAAATTTCTGACCTCGACTTCTAAAAGAATTAACTTTAATATTGGTGTGGTATCAAAGAAAAAGAAAAATAAGATTTTTCAATGACTTTTGAGGCAATGTCATACTTAAAACATTTTATTTTATTTTTGAATATTTTCGAAATGTAATTTAAGGTTATGTTTGAATCATGAATTTCAGTGAGAACAAAATAAAATAAAAATAAAATATTTAAAATATAAAGCACAAAGTTATATTATTTGAAATGAGAAAAATATTTTTCTTTAATATTTTCTTTCACTAAAATCTAAATTTCAAACATAACATAAATATTAACTGGAGATATTTTTCTATAATGTCGAGATTATGAAAGAAAAAAGTTATGAATTTAATTGAGAGTACTTATGGGTGATGGTGTGGTTTCGTTTTTTTTCATTTTTTATTTTTTGACTAAATTAAAATCAATTGCCTTTGTCAAAGACTAAATTAAAATCGCAGATGCAGATTTGTGCGGTTTGAGGCAGTTTAGGGTTGGTTTTTGTAATTTTTAAGTTGGTTTACTTTAAAATTTAAATCAATAAAAAAGTTTTATTACATATGTATTACTCCATAATAAAAATAATTTTAAAATTTATAATATAAAATAATTAGAGAGAATATAGTTACACATGACTTTTTAACAAATGATTATGTATTAAATGAAGTGGAGTTCGATAGTAAAGAACATACTTTTATGATACTTTGTTTATTTTATAAAATTTACGATCATATAAGTTATCTTTAATATATCATTATATCATTATATCATTATATTTTGTTACTTGATTTTCTTCGTATTCTTATTCTTAAAAAGATAAATTGATTCATTTATATGCCATGAAATTAACAAAAAAAGAAAAGTGAAAAACTAAAAAAATAAATAGTTAAAGAAAAGTTAATAAAAACTAGATAAAATAAAAGATGTTAATTTTTTTAAAATCAGAATTAAACATAAATACTCCTTATCTTAAAGCTTGAAATGAAGGAACACAAGTCAATTATTAAAATAAAATTTATATTAAACATTAATATATATATATATATATGTAGACGGTGTTGTTTTAATCAAATTTTTAAATTATAATTTATATAGTAATTCAATATAAAAGTGTTTAAGGCAGGTGCAATAAGGGCAATTCCAATTATTTTCTAAATTTCATGATGTGACCCCATGAATTATGAACAGATTATAATGAATTGAGTTGGAATTCTATTAATTAAATTATGATTGAATTACTCTTCTAAGTGTACCTCCCTCGTATACATCAAGCAATTGCAATAAATACCTAAATTATACACGTCTTACATTAGTTATGAAATATTGAAAATATATGATTATAAAGCTGCGTACTTGCTTTTTTTTTTTTTTATTTTAGCGGAATGATTTTTCACACACCAACCAACGATTATACAAGTTATATTACTATAGTTTTATAAAAAATTTAATGTTACCCATCTAAAAATTGCCTAAATTAAAATAAAATGAAAATACCTAGATTATGCACGTCTTATATTAGTTATGACACGTTGATAATATAAGTCATACTACTAATAAAATGATTTTATAATTATTTTGGAAAACTCAAAGCTAAATCAAATGCACCTGAAAATTTGAAGTATAGTGCTTACCAGGGACAGGTAAGATGGATTTATTACATCAATAGAAAAAAAAAAAAAAGAAAAATTACAGGGCCTGACAGAGAACCCACTGAATCTCACACGTACAATGTTGACTAGGGCATGGTACAAGTACTAATCTGGGACAGGATCTATTAGACCCAGTTCTCACCTGGGTGTGGGCCAATGTTTAAAGTCTTTAAACCATGAAGACCACTAGACAATTACTATTCTTTAATTTAATGTTGTAATAAATTAATAATACCACCTGTTGTACGTTAGAGAAATAAATACTAATCTCAAAAAAGAAAAGAGAAATAAATATTTTTTTCTCCCCTGCTACTCTGTCATTTCTCTTATTATATATATATATATATATAGATACATAGATCTATTATTGTGGTCAAATCCCTCTTCCTCTATCATCTCGCCTCCCCCAGCCAGCCACTTCCATTCTTGAAACTCCCCATTTCCACCATTTCAAATCACTCTTCAAATAACCTTATTTTAAATATATACACACACAACACACACTGCCTCTCTCTCTCCCTCTCTCACACACACATGTCCAACTTGATTCTTAACTTGTCCCCCTTCTTCCCCTTCTCAAATCTCTAGCAACACCGCCACACCCCAACCCCCACCAAGATCACTTCTACTACTATAAACTGATACAAAAAGTCTGGTATTTTTCAACTTAGGAGGAGATAAAACAAAGGGAGAGTGGCCAAGGCTTGTTCTTCTTTTTCTTTCTTGCATATAGAAATATGGGGGGTCCAAGTCCTCCATACTACACTCCACTCTCTAAACCCACGGCCAACGCCGCCGCCGCCACCACCACCTCCATCCTAAAAAAACCGAGACTCTACTCTTTAGCCGTTGTAACCATCCTCTGCTCCCTCTCCTACCTATTCGGCGTCTGGCAACATGGCGGCGCCACCGCCACCTCCAACCTCGGCGCCACCATCCCTTGCTTCTCCATCTCCCAAAACACCACCAACTCCAACTCCAACACCCAACCCCGCTCCACCACCACCACCACCACCACACAACTAGACTTCGCCACCCACCACTACGCCGACGGCGGCGGCGCCACAACACTCCCCTCCTCCACCCTCAAAACATACCTCCCATGCAACATTAAGTACAGCGAGTATACCCCATGTGAGGACCAAAAAAGGTCGCTGAAATTCGCGAGAGACAGGTTAATATACAGAGAGAGACACTGCCCCCAGAAAAATGAGCTGTTGAAATGTCGGGTTCCCGCGCCTCACGGGTACAAGAACCCGTTTAAGTGGCCACTGAGCAGGGATCTGGTGTGGTACGCCAATGTGCCGCACAAGGAGTTGACGGTGGAGAAAGCGGTTCAGAACTGGATTCGGTTCGAGGGCGACCGGTTCAGGTTCCCTGGTGGCGGCACCATGTTTCCTAATGGTGCTGATGCTTACATTGATGATATTGGAAAGTTGATAAATTTGAAAGACGGGTCCATTAGGACAGCCATTGATACTGGCTGTGGGGTAAGCTCTTTTTTTTTTAATATTTATAAATTAAAAAAACCATTTATTTGTTATCATTATTTGAATTTTTCCTAATTTTTTATAGTTATTCTTTGCTAGTATATTTAAGTTATTTTTCAATTTACTTAAATAAATATTTTTTTGTTCAAACCTCTTTGATGGGTTCTTTTTGGAACTATATAAACGTTTGGTTTTCTTGTTCTTAATCAATAATCTTTGAAATGATTTATCTTTTCTTAGACTAAAATAAATCATGCTATATTTTTTTAGGGCGTAATCTTGTTATAGAACTTGCTTGTTCAATTGGGTTACCTGCTTTGTTTCCTTCTCTTGGATTTCATGTAATTATTTTGGAAGATTTCTGTGTGTATGGCTTTATGCCTTTATTTGGGTAATTAGGGACAAGATTTGTTGATTACAGACAAGACTGTGGTGTGATGTACAGCAAATGAACTAAAATTAGTGGTATCGAAATTTGAGGTGGAAATGCTGTACCTGCCATATTTGGATAGATAGACACACGTATGGAACTTTGCACCAGCTTTTTCTTTTATCAATTTCTTTTCTTGATTCTTATATTTAATCCCCAAGAAATCAAACACTTTTTCTCTGGGCAAAGACTCGATGCATAAAGCCTTGCAGACACATGGCAGCCATGCATATTGTCTTTTTGCACAATAATCTTGAGTTTATTGGTGCTAAAATCTTCCATTTTCGTGTCTGACAATGTTCTGGATTGCCTACCTAACATTGCAGGAATTCAAATGATCCTATAATAAAGAGGAAATAATGATCAAATCTAAGGGATAAATTTTAGTACAACTTCAAATTAGGATACTAGAAGTGATAACATTCCGTTATTACAAAGTGTAGAACTGATATTAATATGTCTTAAGTATCCTTATTGAAAAGTACCTGAAGAGAAGATAACTTGCATTTTTGCCCAAGGGATTAGAGGATGTGAATAATTTTTGGCTTCTGGTGTAACTTTTGCTACTTTAAATTTATAGGTTGCGAGCTGGGGAGCTTATCTTTTATCGCAAAATATCCTTCCAATATCGTTTGCACCAAGGGATACACATGAAGCGCAGGTGCAATTTGCTTTGGAGCGAGGAGTTCCTGCATTGATTGGTGTTATTGCCTCCAAGAGGCTCCCATATCCGTCTAGGAGTTTCGACATGGCTCATTGTTCCCGTTGCCTCATTCCATGGGGTCAATATGGTAATTTCACAGCTATACGAGCATGTCATAATTTCTCTTGGTGTTAGTTTATTATAATCTGCAGTTATACAAGTTTGAAGTCTTGATGAATTAAGAGTTGATTTTAACTGTTATAGAGTCATAATTTGTGGACTGATGTTTGTTACATAGATGGAGCCTACTTGATTGAAGTTGATCGGGTTTTGAGGCCTGGCGGATACTGGATCCTCTCTGGTCCACCGATCCGGTGGAAGAAATACTGGAAAGGGTGGGAGAGATCAAGGGAGGATTTGAATGCAGAGCAAACTCAAATTGAGAATGTGACCAGGAGCTTATGCTGGAAAAAGTTAGTTGAGAAGGATGATATCGCTGTATGGCAGAAACCAGCCAATCATTTGAATTGCAAAAAGTTTGGGAAAATTGTCAAGAACCCGCCATTCTGCAGTGCCCGGGATCCTGATAAAGCTTGGTTTGTGATGCTTATCTACTCACCTTGGAAGTGTAGATTTATTGATGCTCACAATAAATACCAATCTTGTTTTTCGCTCATCCTAATCGGACAATTTTTGTAGGTACACGAAGTTAGAAACTTGTTTGACCCCCTTGCCTGAAGTTTCTAACAGCGAAGAGGTTGCCGGTGGTGCACTAGAAAAATGGCCGAAACGATTGAATGCTATACCTCCTAGGATTAGTAGGGGAACTATAAATGGAGTAACCCCTGAAACTTTTAAGCAAGACTTGCAACTGTGGAACAGGAGAGTCTCATATTATAAAACCATTAATAACCAACTTGGCCAAGCGGGAAGGTACCGTAACATCCTCGACATGAACGCTTTCTTGGGTGGTTTTGCTGCTAATTTGATTGAAGATCCACTTTGGGTAATGAACGTAGTCCCAGTCGAGGCTAAGGTCAACACACTTGGCGTTATTTATGAACGAGGATTGATTGGAACCTATCAGAGCTGGTATAAATATATCCTGATTCTTGCTTTACGAATTTGTATTTGTCTTTAATAGTTCAATACTGATCAATTCCCCTTCAAAGGTTTGCCTTTATATGGTCTTATATAATGGTATCTTATTAATCACTTTGGTGCAGGTGCGAAGCAATGTCGACTTACCCGAGAACATATGATCTCATTCATGCTGATTCAGTTTTTACACTGTACAGGGATAGGTAAATATCTGTTTATTCAGTGTTTTTACATTCAAAAATGCAGTTTAATTACAGTGACTTCATAAATGACAGCACGTTTTTCTTCAACTTTGGTGGTATAGGTGTGAAATGGAAGATATTATGTTAGAAATGGACAGAATTTTGAGACCCGAAGGAAGTTTGATTATCCGGGACGATGTAGATACATTGGTGAAGGTGAAGAGAATTGCAGATGGATTGAACTGGGATAGTCAGATTGTAGATCATGAGGATGGGCCATTACAGAGGGAAAAGCTTCTGTTTGCAGTGAAGTTGTATTGGACATCTCCAGCCTCTGCAGATCAACAATCTTAAGCTTCTTAGATACTTTCATCCTGTCTTTATTTCTTGGAACATAATTGTTAGTTTTTTTGTAACATTTTATTAATTTCATTATAGTTTTTGTTCATTCTTTATTTAGCCTAAAGTGAATTGATTGATATTTAAATTGTGATTAGTTAATAATCTCTCTCTCTCTCTCTCTCAGATTTGCTGTTAGATTTTGTTGTTACTTGATTCGGAAACTCATCCACTCAAATGATAATGCATAAATAATATGTCCATGCATGTTATTTAAAATTTGTACTAGCTTGGTACTTTTTTCTTGATCAAAACCAAACCTTGGTACCATTTTGTATTGAAATTTGGTACCATTTTGCGTCGAAATTAGAAATTAGTAAGATAATAGGCAACGTAAGGATGCCGAAACCTATTTTAAATCAAGGTAACACAGATTGGATAGTTCCCTAACCTCCCTTGTTGAATTTTAATGCAAAAGTTTCTTTCTTTATGAATTGTTAAAACATTTTTCATGTTAAAACCCATTCAAGAATGGATCTTTCACGTTCAATCCACTGCTAATTATTAAATTGTTTTCGTGTTTCATCCAATGATTTTGGATGGACGAATGTACTGTATCCGATTCATTCAAAAATTTTACCTCGAAGCCGAGCACAAATGTGATGACACCCAATTCCCAAATAGGTCACTCATGCAAATGTTAACACATACCCACCATTTGGTAACCATAAATAGAACTGAATATCTGGGATCATCAATACCACAACAAAAAATAACCAGAAAAGCAAAAGACAAAAATTCACAGCAATGAAGTCTGTGATTCCTCTAGTGATGCTGGTTGTGCTGGTGGCTCAAAACCAGTTTATAATCACTCAGTCTCAGGCACAAACTTGCGCCGCCACACTTGCAAGCCTCAATGTGTGTGCACCCTTTGTCGTGCCTGGCGTTGGCACCAACCCGAGCTCCGACTGCTGTGGCGCCCTCCAGGCAGTGGACCACGACTGCTTGTGCAACACCCTGAGGATCGCCTCTCGCATCCCTGCACAGTGCAACCTCCCTCCCCTCAGTTGTGGTACTCACTCCCCCATCTCAATCTAGTCTACATTCCTTGCATTTATACATGTTAGAATAAAAGGCCAAATATTAACAATGGTTTGATTGATACATATCACTTATCTTTTCGAAACTTTTAGTTAAAAGTCAACTGTAAAATAGATTACTATCTACATCACAAAAAATCCTTAGGAGTTTCGAGGGTTAACTTAACGAATACCTTTCTGATACTAAAATCATTTTCAAAGTAAATAGATATAAACCAAAAATGTTAAAAGTATATATATGCTTAATTAATAGTAATTTTTAATAATAAAAATTAGAATATTTATAGTGCTGATACGAAAGTTTTAATGGAATTGAATCTTATGACTTAATGAATTTAGTTTAAGCATTATAGCTCAATTTGTCTATTATTTTGTGGAGCTCATGAACTCGATTTATTGAATCGTGCTTTTATTTCGATTTATAATTCAAATGAACCTTTTGAACTTAATTTTTTGATTTTATTTTGAACTCATAATCCATCAAATGTGAATTCATAAATCAACAAAAAAAATTACATGGTTCACCCAATCCAAGCTATGTTCACACGGACAAGGAAGAAAGAATTTACTACAAATTTACGAATGTCAAAACTTCCATACAAACTTTCTTGCATCTGTCACGTACAATAAACTTAAAATATCAAGAAACAAATTTTGTACAAAATACGCACCAATATAGGAAATGAATCATTCGCGGCTGGTGGAAATCAAAGGCTACTTTCATAAAACAACATTTATTTTTGAGCATTTTTTGTTATGTTCTATTTCTGATAGTTGAATATTTTCTTCTATTGCAGCAAACTGAGGTTGGACCAATATGCATCCATAGTTACCAATAATCCCAGAATTATAATAGTCCTTTTGAATCTTTTCTTTTGTTGAGGTGTCTGCTCTCCTGAAACCTGTTCTGCAGTTTAGCATTTCCATATGATGTTAGGTCAGGGAAGAGCAAAGTGTAATGAAATAATGAAGAAAGATGTTTTTCCATGTGAAGCAGAATAAGCACCTAAATTACATTATTGCTGAATTCTGAAAATTTACTCACAAGTGTTCAATATTTGTGGCTCATGTATATTTTAGATTAATGTCATCGAAACTTGTTTATAATAATTACTAAAAACTCTTTTAGATTATATTAAAAAAATTCATTTTATCAAATTTTTGTTTCAAAAAAAGCCCAACAATATATTAATGTTTTTGTCTAAGTTACCCTTGACTTTTCTTAGATTAAGATATTCAAAGTAATGTTTTTTAATTGATTTTTAAGGTTGTCCAAGTTGATTTGTATCAACGATGATTTTAATTAAAATAAATTAAATTTTTGGAGAGAAATATTTTTAGAATTTTTCAATATATAAATTATAGTAGAGATAATTTTAATATTTGAAGTTGAATGGGCTAAACAAAAAGATTAAAAAAAATTCAAAGTTCATAATTATGTTTTCTAAAAGTTTTTACAACAACAAAAACATACAATTAAAAGAGAATTAATTATAAAATTAAATATTAATAAATAAAAAACTTCTCAATGTAAGATATTCAAGGTTAATTTCGTCCAAAAATAGGGTAAAATATAATGGTTTTGCTTTTTAGAATGAAAAATTGGTGGAATGAGTTTTTTAGACTGAAAAGTAATTTCGTGATTTGTTTTTTAATAAAATTTATTTTAAAATATTCTTAATAATTTTTTCTAAATATAAAAATAAATTGCCCATGTTGACAATACTGATAAATGGGTTTAGGTAAAACTTATTAAAATTGGATAAAATTATCTCCAAAATGATCTAAAACAAGTCTAAACCTAGTATCAAGATAAATGAATTTGAATAGAATTCATTCCCAAAACCAAACTCAATGAAAGAAAATGATCAATCCAAATATATATATTATAACAGCCTAACAAATTGATAATGTGTGACAAATTCAAGGTCTAATAATTATATCTTGACTCATTGATTTTTTTATTTTTAATTTTTTGTGATTTTTTTATTTTTGATTGTACTTAATATAAAAAAAAGCATACAGTCGGTTTAATTTGTCTTTAGGTTACTTACTAGAAGAGAAATATAGTCAAAGCACAAATGTATTCCAAGAATATCATTGGACAAATCAAGGTAAACAATGAGTTTAACCAAAACCATTCGGACCTTAACAAATCAAGTGTCATGCTTTTAGTTGAAATATTATGTATATGTAAACAATATTATAAATATGTAAATGCTTGTTAGATCTTAACTTTAAAAAATACGCATAATTCAGTATGAGGTATCATACAAGATAAAATTGTAGGTGTGTAAAGGCAAGATTTGTGATACTAGAAATAGTAGGCCATATTCATTTCTTATAAACCAAAATGATTACAGGAAAAAGCATTGTATAATATACTCTTATTAAATATCAATTCAAATAATTTTATAAAAAGTAAATTTTGTAAATTTCAACTCAAATGATTTGATAACCAAAGACTGTTCAATTTAACGTGTGACAAATAAGTAAAATTTTTAAATGAATCAAATATAATTTTTTTTAATAAATCAAATGTAACACACTTAACTTATTTATTATTATTAAATAAAAAGAATAAAATAGTAAAAATCATCAACCTTCTATGATTTTATTATCAACAATGTAGTCGGTAAGTTAAAGATTCACAAGAATAGATTATTAGAGCAAGGTGAGATAATAAATTTAGACCCACAACTCAACACCCCACTCCAAATAATGATATTGGGTTGAGTTCTATCGAATTTATGTGGATCCGAAATTCAATCCATTAAGATTTTTAAAAATTCATACTCAAACCTACCCCAAATTTAAATTCAGTGAGTAAATTCGTTAGATCCGTTTTATAATTTAAAAAATATATTTTATAAAATTGTTATAAAGTTTTCTAAAAAATATATTTTTTTAATTACAATATCATATAAATATATATAATAAAATTTAAAAAAAAAAAAAAAAACTAATCGAATCTGAATCGAATCTAAAAATGATAAATTTAAAATTTAAAATTTAAACACATTTATATTGTTAAGATCGGTTCCAAATGAGTCATATTTAAAACGGATTCAAATTTTACCCGAACTCATTGTGATTCTACCCACCTCCAACCCAAAGAAACATGCCCATCCATATGTAGATCCAATAAATGGGTATTAAAACCACATCCGACTCAGACCCATAAGTAAGGTAGAGTGGGTCTGGATCCGGTCCATACCCACAAATACTCACTTACCCAAAAAGTTAAAGACGGTTGGATTTTCTGAGATCAAACGGACTTGAATAATCGAATCAACCCCTACCCTGTTCCCTTTCCCCCAAAATAATCCATTGATTTGTTTTTCACTCCTTCTCCGCGACCTCTCCGCAGAACCAGTCTCCGCCACCAACGCCCAAAGCATCCAGCCGCAGCCGACACCTC
Source organism: Paulownia fortunei (assembly GCA_019321725.1). Lineage (NCBI taxonomy): Eukaryota > Viridiplantae > Streptophyta > Magnoliopsida > Lamiales > Paulowniaceae > Paulownia > Paulownia fortunei. The sequence goes on from CM033124.1 coordinate 14,321,027, forward strand.
GATCCCTACCTTCTCTACGTACCTAATCGTACGCGCCGCAAAGGAAACCATCGGCCGCCGCTTGCTGGAGGTGGCGTTGTCGACGGAGAGCACTATTTGTGCGGCTTCTCTTACGGCGAGTGAGTTGTGAATCAACCGCTGCTTCTCCACTGCAATAGTGTAGCTTCCTTATGCATTAGGTGCGAATATCGAGCTATAATCCAATTGCCAGCCTCCCACCACTATGTCCCATAGTTTTAAAGTGTTATTTTAACTAATTTTCACAGCTATATATACTTATAAATATACATATACATTTATTTATTTATCCGAAAGAGAAACTTCATCTTTAAATTAAGAGACTTAATTTGCTTGTGGAAGAGGGCTAAAATCGAATTAGTAGTTTAAATTCAATCTCTACATGAATGGTCTCAATCAACCTGCAATATGTCTATTTATGTATATAATATGTGGATATGTATGCCAATTAAGGCTCTAGATTTCTGTTGATGTTTTTAAAGGGGGTGAATAGTTGGCTTTACACGGAGCATTTTTTAGAGAAGAAAATGTTTTCTTTTGGTTTTGTTCTTTGATAACAAGTTTTTCCCATTAGAGCCCATTTGTCATAATGATTTTACATCAGGTTAATTTGTTCTTGTCCAGTCTTTGGTACCGTTCCAGGTTGGCTTAGCTATTTGGCATACTATCTATGAAGGAATTCTTAAGAAGCTCTGAATTGTGTGGGTCTTCGTTCTTGAAATTATGTTTTTATGTATTCAATAACTGTTTGTACTGCTAATCATGATCTGAATGTGGATGTTTGAAAAACATAATTGCAAAATATAATTATATTTTGTTGTTAGCCTTTGTATTAATTGCCCATATTTTCCATACATTTTGCTTTCTATGATATACAGTTTGTTGGAAAAAGAAGGTGATAAAAATTTGTGGTAACGAGGTTCGATATGATCTTATACGGTGTGGAACAAAATTATGTCGTCAAAGGAGATAGGTTCTGCTCTTCTTAGAAAAGGGCTTACATATATATAAATATTGGATTGGTAGACTATTGGTAAAATACAGGCACATAATTTATTGATACCTGTTGCTTTTAGTGCTCCCATGTAATTTCAATCTTATTGCCCAGGAGAGACAAGTAGCTTTGTTTACTCTGCATTGTTCTTTACAACTATATACTATAATGAACAAAAAAAAGAAAGAGGTATGTGATGCTAAAAATTTAGCACCTTGAAAGCTAACTAACCTATATATGGTATGAATGTCTTCAAAGGCAATGCAAATTACATTTTTCACTTCAGAAACGCCCTGGTAGCTACTGCATGCGCAACTTGGCAAATTTAAGGCTATGTTTGGATGTGTTTTGGGGATGGTGTTTTTTGATAATGAATTTGGGAGTGAAAGTATTGTTTGTTTGTGCTTTGAGAGGGGACAATTTGTACTTGTGTTGGGTAAGTGGTGACGTATCAGTTTTTTTTATGTTATAAAATGTGTTTTTGAATGTAAAAAAAAATAAAAAAATGATGATGTATATTTATAGTACTCTAGTAATTGGATAATGTAAAGATTGTGATATATACGGGGGCCCATTTTGTTTTTGGGGGAAGAATGAATTTGTTTCGGGGAACGGATAAAACAAACCTAGTCTTGTTCTGGTGGAAAGAAAACATTTGGGATGGCAACCAAACATAGCCTAAAATATTGAATATGAAGAAGTGGTAACCAGAAGTCATGTAATTTTCTCGATTTTAACTAAAACTTTTAGGTTTATCACGAAGGTAGCTTCTGCAGCTTTTTTTAATAAAGGGAGATGCATTTACAATTCATGTTTAAATTAGACTTGTGAAGTTAGTGGCTTTATAGACATTTCTTTGGCTCAGGAAAGGGGTATTTTCTCATAATCTCTGGTTATATTGCATAGAAATAGATAATATAATAAACTCATTCTGAATCTGCTCAGGTACAATTTTGTTGGGAATGGGCATATGAGCGAGCACACAAAACAATAACAGAAATATTTGCCCTTTCAACACAGCATGAAACCAGTTTTTCAATCTCTTCCAAAACCCTTAATTTTTTTTTAGCAAAAATTATTTCTTTGAATATCTGCTCAGGTTCAATAATCTCTCTCTTCTTTTCTGTTTTTTAGTGTCTTTTTTATCTGCTAAATTGGAAGTAATGCATGCTTGCGCAATATGTAGTGTCATAAGAAAGAAATTAAAAACACCTGCTTAATGGTGTACAAACCTGTTATAGTTAGCTATTTTCCATGTCTTATTTTGTATTGCTACTAGACCCTCCTAATATAACATGTTTGTGAGTAAAAGGATAGAAAATGATAACCAAGAGAGTCATGCTTGTGTTTGCAAATTACTCTGAAAATGTGATTATGCATGCTCATCTTTGCAGTTGTGTGAAGGAAGGTCATGGATATAAATGAGGGGGAGGTTGTTATGACTCATGAGGAGCACGTAGATGTCAGAACATCAAAAAGTTTGGACTTGAATGTGGAGCATGACTGCCGTAGCCCAAAATCGTCCAATGTTAATGGGGTTCATTCCGGTCGATCCTCAAAACTTGAAGTACTCAAACTTGGTACAGAGTTTGAATCAGATGAGCAAGCATACAGATTTTACAATAAGTACGCTGGGTTGGTAGGGTTTAGTATAAGAAAGGATTGGGTCAATAGGAGTAAGGTCCATGGTCGGGTGATGTCCAGAAAGTTTACCTGTTCTAGACAAGGTCACCGAAAGAAAGACAAGAGAGATGTTAATGTGAAGAAGCATCGCAAGGAAACAAGAACAGGTTGTTTGGCACACATGATAGTAACACGTCAACCTAATGGAAAATATCTTGTCACACAATTTGAAGCGGAGCACAATCATGAGGATGTGAACCTGACAAAAGCTGAGAAGTTACTGGAATCACCATTATCTGGAAAAGGGGACTCTACTGAAGTTTCTGAGACTGACTCAATGAAAAACTCAGAGATTCAGTCGAAGCTATCTTTTCAGTTGTTAGGTATACGATTTTGCCCTCCAGAGAATGTTGATGACCTTCAAATAAATGATGAAATTTTCTTGAGCTCTGGACGGACAAGAGATATGAAGGAAGGTGATGCAGCACGCCTTATGTATTACTTCCATAGGCAACATTTTGTGAACCCTTCATTCTTTTACTCGGTACAACTTGATGTTGATGATAAGGTAAGCAACATATTTTGGGCAGATGACAATATGATTATGGAATATGGCCACTTCGGTGATGTCATTTGTCTAGATACATCATGCACAAGAAATTCAAATTCTCGTCCTTTTGTTCAGTTCATCGGACTGAATAATCATAGACAGGTTGTAATTTTTGGTGCTGCCTTTTTATATGATGACAGTGTTAATTCCTTCAAATGGCTAGTCCGAACTTTTATTGAAGGGATGTCTGGTAAGAAACCTAAGTTCATTCTGTCAGATCAGGATGCAACAGTTGTCCAAGCTATTCATGCACTATTACCGGAAACAAGCCACTGTATATGTGCCTGGCAGATGTATCTAATTGCACTTAAACATCTTCGCCATGTAGTGAAGGAATATGATTCTTTTGCCATTGATTTTAGGAATTGCATCTTTGGTCATGAGCAGGAAGAAGATTTTATTCAAGCATGGGATTCTATGTTGGAGAGACATGGCCTGCGTCATAATGCATGGTTGAGGTGGATGTTTAAAGAAAAAGAAAAATGGGCTGTAGCATACGGTAGAAATACTTTCTTCATTGAAAGAAATGGCACGCATCTAGTTGAGCTTTTGTCTGACAAACTCAGAAGCTACTTGGGCCCTGACATTGATGTGCTGCAGTTTTTCAAGCATTTTGAGAGTGTGGTCAATGAACAAAGGTACAGAGAATTAGAGTCAACTCTTGACATGGGAAGACATGCCCCAGTTTTGATGGCTAGTGCAGTTTTGTTAAAGTATCCCAGTGAGACTTATACGCCTAAGGCATTTGAAGTATTTCAGAGAGAATATGAGAAGTGTTTAAATGTCGTCATTAACAAGTGTGGTGAGCGAGATTCAAGATTTGATTACAAAGTTAAAACATATGGAAAGTCTAGAGACTTCTTGGTCGTATATAATTCTCTTGATGGGACTGTTTCTTGCAACTGTATGAAGTTTGAGCATGCTGGTTTTTTGTGCAGCCATTCCCTAAAAGTGCTTGATCATCAAAATATAAAGGTTGTTCCGTCCTACTACATCTTGAAGAGATGGACAAAAGACGCAAGGGTTTTACCTGTTGGAGAAAGTTATGGTTATACAGAGGATGACAACAGAAAGATAATTGCCACTCGATACAAAGATCTGTGTCGCAATATAATTAAAATATCTGCTAGAGCTGCTGAATCTGACCCAGCATTTGAATTTGCTTCAAGACAACTTGATGAAGTGATGCAAGGGATTGAAAGAATCTTGAATTTTAAATCTTTTGAGGAAGCTAAAGGCACTTGTGCTTCTGATAATGAACTAGCTGATGTTGATCTTGATAGAAATGACTTTGAGGGTGAGGATGTTGATGTCTTGAAAGGAACTGCTGAAACGGAAGGTATGGTACCTGATAAAGATCAACTGAATCATTGTGATGAACAAATCCCTGGTGCAAGTGGTGCACTGAATGTTCATCCACCTCGAGCTGAGGCAGTTTTATCTGTTGCATGTGCCCCTTCCACGTACATTTCATCTCCTAGTCCAACGCCTTCATTGAGTCCACTTACACAGGTTAGATTGGTTGAATTTTCAAAGATTTCGTTTGCGACTGTTTACTGTGTACTTTCTATTTTAATGTTGACCATGTATTTTATTTCTATTGAAGGGCTTATACACTATTGAAGCCAATCACATGGTTCACAGTATGTATCAAGCATCTAATTTAACCATTAACCAGCAACCTAATCCTAACATGTATGAGCCTCCGAACTTTTACTCTAACCAACATCATTCTCCCAGCCATGCTCAATTCCTACAGGTAAGATCATTTCAACTACCATCACAATGTTTTGCATACTCTATATAAATTCTTTAAGTTGACTACCATAATCTTGTACTTCTTTACACAGGAGTCATTGATTCGTAACCAGTTTCAGGATCCTATGTCAAATGGTACTCAGTTGAAGCCGGTAATGTATAGTTGGTAGGACTAATAAATTAGGTGGTACTTTTGTTTCTGACAGGAACAATGTTTTGTTGACAAAATAAAGTTGCTCCCTCATTATGCACCTGTAGGTGATGGATGACAGCCAACACCCACATTCGTCTTCCTTCATGCATTATAATCACAGATACAGAGCTGCTGGTGTTTAGAATACAAGCTGAGAGATATCGCCTTCGCACTGCCCAACATGTCAATGTCTCTATATGCTGTAGCAGGATTTGTAGTATTGTTGGATATATAGTACAAAATTGTAAAAGTGATATTTAAGATTGAGCCAGAAATTTCCCTAATGAGGCAGGCTAATGGAACTGGTGTACTGCAAATGGCAGTCATAGAAAGGAATTCAGTATTGAGGAGGTTGGCTTTGCAGTCTTCCTGAGCATAACAAAAGGTAATTCTTTCTCTCCTTGCTTTGTATTATCTTCTGATTTTTCCTCTTTTTTTGCACTCTTCATTTCTTTTTTTTTTCCTTCCTTATTTTGTATTCTTTTTCTATATGGGTGGGATTGGCTGGAGGGCTATCTTCCATAGATCTGGTTTTGGGGGTGGGGGTAGGGGGGCATCTGTCTTGTTGTCCTTTCTGCAATCCAGCGCCAAATTACTTCGATCTTTTCAGAAGGCTGATTGCTCACTTTGCAACATTGCAGAATTGAAACTCGGTTGACTATTGTAATTGAAAGAAGGGCCTTGATGCTGCTGGTGAATTTGTCTGAAGGCATTTTCTTGCATACCACTTTGCACTCTAGCAATGTGCAAGGATAAAACTAGGTAAGCCAGAAGTCATTGACAATGCACTTGAGCAATATGGTTCTCAGGCTACTGCTGGTTCCTTGCTCTAAAGATCACTTGATTGTATGGATATGCATGATGGTTCTCCAAGTCAATTACATTTTATTCATAGTTTGTGACAGCAACAAGTCTATATAGCACCTCAAAGAATCAATGTATGGGAACCCTTATTTTTTCGAAACTTAAACTGTCATCCCCTTTGATTACGGGCTCCACGGGATTGAGCAATTGTTGTATCTATTGTAAAGGAGGGAGTCGTGGGAACACAAAATTAGAAAGATTGAATAAATTGAAGTTCTTTTAAATTGTTATGGTGATTCAGAATAGTTAAATTAGCAGTTCTATGATTTTCAAATTGTAGAAGTTCCTACGCACCACAACGTGCAAAAGTTATCTCCTTTGTATAGTATGACAGGTAATTTGATTCTTCCCCAATTTGAATTTTACTATTCATTCGACACATTGAAAATGAGCCCTACCCTAGTTGGCCTTTGGACTATTTCTAACAAATGGGGCGGGCATGGACCCAAGACGGTTACTATCTGCTTGAGATTCTAATCATTTTTTGATTCAGTCTCAACCCAACTCAGACTGGATACAATTTTGTGTTATGACTTGTTGTACAATGGTAGTTGAATCAAGCATAGTGTCTATCCTATTTCGACCTTATCATCTCATGTTAGACTCATTTAATCATGCAGAGGGAGATCTTTTATTGTGTTGAACGATTGATACAAGGTGGATCAGAATCAAAGTAGGAAGATTTGTTTGGTGCAGAAGTGTGGGGATGGAACTTGTTAGTTAAACTCTGCTATTTCATTTTCATATGGGGGGACCAAAAAGGGTCAGTAGGAAAGTAAATTTGCATCCAATTTTGTAACTGAGGTTAACTACTGGGATGAATCTTGCGGCTCTTTTTTAGGGTTGACTTCGGGTTGTGTTTGCCTAGACTTTAGATCAAACTCATAAAGTTTTTAAGGATTTATATCAAAATCTGTTCTAGACTCAGACTAGGTAGACTTATTACATTTATTTTATAATTTAAGTAATATTAAAAATTATATTTTGTAAAAGTATTATTATTAAAAAAAATTAAAATATATATATTTTTCTAATTACAATATCATATAAATATATATAATAAATTTTTAAAAAAATAAAAAAATAAATGGATTGGATTGGGTTGGATCTGAAAATGATAAATTTAAAATTTAATTCAAATTTATTTATACTATTAAAATCGTTTCAAATGAAGTGAGTTTGAATTTTAATTTACCCGAATCCATTCCCATTTCTAATTCTTTTTTAGTTTACCCAAATTGGTAAATGGATCGATTTTGGTTTCTTGGCTTGCCCCATCTCATGACTCATGAGTGAAAATCATTTAAAACAAGAGAAATATTGCCAACCATGTTAGAGATGTACTTGACGTGTAAAATTGACCCCAAATAATTGAACTTCTTCCAATTATGAATTATCAAACTCTTAATGATGACTAATTGGTGTTTTTGATGACACTTGAAGTAAAAGTTTTTGCTAGTCTGCCCCAATTATCAAGTTTTGATGCAAATCATTGTTGCATTTGTTTGGTAACTCGAAAATTGTTTTGGTTTTTCTTGTTTTTTTTTTTTTCCAATTAATTCACTCGACTACATCTACAAACACGTATTTTCAATTTTTTTTAAATGAAAATTTCATGAATTTATTACAAATTTTAGTTGAGTCTTAACAAACTTGATCACATCATCAAATTAAACAAGTTCTAGTACCCATGTCCCTACAAAAGTGGAGTAATCACTACAAAGTTCACAAGCATCATCACAAGCACAAAAAACGTACGAACAGACAATATACCATAGAATGCGTAGGAACCACAGAAATTATTATTTTTTTTCTTTTTCAAAAATAGAAAAATAAGATGGATCAAGTTAATCACTAATCACAAGCACAATTTTGACTTAGTTTTTAAGGTGAGTCAAATCTGAATATTGTCAGTCTCTTGAAAATAGACCACATATATTAATGAAAGTCATTCATTTGATCGAAATTTATAAAAAAAATATATATATTTAAGTGGATGTAACTTGGTCCAAAATAATACTCACCATCTGTCCCAAAATAATAATATCGATAATAATGACACTCATTTCAGTCAACATGAACGGGATTAGCCTTCTTTTATGAAGGCCCTGATTGTGTATTCGTCACAATTGCTTCTTGCGATGGAGTAGAACCAATTAAAGTAGAAAAATTGAAATTTTGAGTAATATTAAAATTTAAAATTTAAAGTTTCCAAAACTCTCTAAAAATTAATATTTTATAATATTAAATTTAGAAATAGTTATATCTCAAGTAATATAATGTTTTCAAAAATATTTGAACATATAAAATCTTAAGACAAGAGTCCCATTAAAAGAAATAAAATAAATAAAATGAAAACTCAAAAACCAAAGATTTTTTTTTTAATGGAAATTGGACCAAGGTCTTACCTGTCAATTGTCGCCTACTTTAAAACTCCCGGGTCCCAACTTCCAACAACCAGAACAACACCACCGCGCGTCACCCTCACTCGCCTCTCCGTCCCTCGGCTTCTTAAACTTCTTCCCCACACTCCAATAAATACCCCCGCCTGAGCTTCACATCAAATGCTCTCACCAACAAATGCTAAAACAACCTCAACCAAAAAAATCAACTCTTCAACTCCACTTGCTATAATGAGACATGGGTAAGGCCAGTAAGTGGTTCCGTTCACTCTTAAGCTCCAAAAAGTCGCCGGAATCTTCGCCGGCGAAGGAGAAGAAGAAGAGTAAGTGGGCTCTCTCGAATTCCGCAGATAGTTCCGTTAAGTTCAAGAATCATGTGGAAGACCCTTTGGCGAGTCCGTACGTTGAGGGACTGGATGCTAATAAGCATGCCATAGCGGTGGCGGCCGCGACGGCGGCGGTTGCGGAGGCGGCTCTGGCGGCGGCCCAGGCAGCGGCTGAGGTGGTTAGATTGACCAGTGGCGGTGGGAGTGCGAGGGGTGCCCCGTACGCTACCGGTGATCGGAGGCCAATATTGGCTGCTGTCAAGATTCAGTCTGCTTTCCGAGCTTATTTGGTTCGTAATTTAGTTTTAGTTTGGAAAAGTAACTTCTTTTTCATTTTATTTTTTCCTAATCCCCATATAAGTTGAGCTGGTTTTCATTTCAATTTATACAGTCTTTTGGCTTGAACATCAAACACTTTTTTAATAAACAATTTTTTTTTAAAAAAATGAGAGATCAACCATAAAAAAGACTGTTTATTTTTTTCACATTATTTATTGTCAATTTTATTTATTTTTGCCTCACTGTTTTTTTTATTTTGGTTATTATGTGAGTACTATGATTAATTTTCAAAATGAATATGAGAAGGGAAGAAGCATTAATGAGTTTTGGACTTTGGCTACTTAAAATTCATCACCGGAAAGTTTGGCAGCCTAAGAGATTAGGACTTTTATCCTTTAGGATGAGATCCCATCTTTTCTTTCTTGGACTTTCTGGTGAAGTCTTTGTCTTGTATATCTATTTTTTTCCAGTGTGTGGGTGATGTGTGTGGGGGTGGGGGGTGTTGACAGTACGTCATGTGTCACTAATTTTGATCACATATGCAGACAATGAGTGTCCTTATTACTAGACGCTCTGCAATTTTCATCTGTAATAAAAAAATAGTTGATTTTTGGGAAAGTAATAGTTGATGTTCAAATGTCATCGTAAGGAGGGTGGGAGACTGGAAGTGGGACTCAAGTCCACCAATCTAGTGGCTGTGACACCTCACAATCACTGAGAATTGATTCCTTTGTCCTCTAACAGAGGGGTACTAAAGCAATTTGTTCTGTTTTCTGGGTTGTAAAGGAAATATCCTTTTTTTCTGTTTTTGAAGCTTTAGATGCCCTCTTTTATCAGTATAATGTAAAAGGAACTTCTCATGTGCTTTTTTGGTGTAAAGTTTGTAAATGTCTTTTTATTCCAGAGACAGAGTAGGGTCTTCTTGAATTAGGTTACTGGGAAGTTTAGGATTACTCAGTGTAGAATTTTTTGAACTTGGTGTGACACATAGAAACATGGTCTTTATGGTAAAGACTATGTGCTTATATCACATGGGAGGTTGAATTGTTTTGAGCCCTTTCAACTCATTTTTCTCTTGCAAAGTCCATATAGATTGTCTGTTTTTCCCATGCTAGTGTGTCGTAATTGCGCCAAAGACTGAGACACTTGTGACACACATTTTTGTGCAAGAAACAGTATACCATTTTTGGTTCACTCTCTTTTTCCTCTCCTTTCTTTTGGGTCATATACTAGCAATCAACGGCGGTCTTTTTTGAATGACAATTTTTTCAACCCTTGTACCAATGAAAACTTGCTTCTGCTAGTGCACAATGTTCAATTTTTTTCTCTTAGTGGTGGGATATACTTGGTGTAATTAGTAGCCAAGTTTTAGGAAAAGGACAGGTTTACCAATTGGCTAATGGCCTATCACTTTCTATGACCACTAGTTTTAAATGGTTGGTGCTGCTTAATTGGTTGACATAAAGAATTCGATTTACATTTTTAGGGATCTTAAATTAAAATTTTTGACAGTTGCCTGTAATGAGATTTAATAAGAATACTCACTGCAAAAGCTGCTTATTAACCTAATGCTCATGCTTGATTAATGATTCTTGGAATCCCCTCATTGCCACATGGCGCCTTCTTCTCTATAGCTAGACTTATAAAGCCTGTTCATGAAGTTATTGCTTCCCTTGATTGAACTTTTAGGCATCCTCCAGAAGCTTTATCTTTATATTAATCAACATATGAGGAACTGTGGTACAGTGACTTGGCAAAGGCAACCACGATGTCTTCATTTATCATTGATTCATAAGTACTTGCCTTAACTCTGCTGCTCTTCTGTGCTTTCTTTTACACAAGCAATTCAAACATTAATATAGAAGTTTTCATTTTGAATTTTTTAATTCAGCTAAAAAAATTATCTTCTGCAATACCAAGGGGACCAAATTAAATTTGTTAGCCAGGAAACATATTGTCATGTGACAGTGAAAAGAAGGTATGATATCCACTATGCATTCTGTAGGCTAGGAGGGCATTGAGGGCCCTTAAGGGACTGGTTAAGCTTCAAGCCCTGGTTCGAGGCCACATTGTCAGAAAGCAAAGTGCAGATATGCTCCGCCGCATGCAAGCAATGGCTCGAATCCAGGCTCGAGCATCTAAACATCGATCTTACACATCTGAGTCTTCCAATGCCAAAATCAATTTCTCTAAATCCCATCATCCGGTGAGTGTACTTTTCTTTCAATGAATTAGGTATGAATGTCTTTTCTTGAGTAAAAGCTTTCCAGTCACTTGTAAAATATTCTGTAAAGATAAACTTATATCTGTGACCTCATGGCCTCATGTTCACCTACAAAATGAATCGCCCTGTTAGCCGACCAGAATGAGGAAAACTTAATTCCAGTAAATAGAAATTCACTCTACGCATTCATTAACATACTGTTCTTGTGTGCATTTACTTGCAGGGCATCACAAATCTCAGAAAATACGAAGAGAGGTCAAATAGTGCCAAACAGGGTGGATCTCTTCTTAAGGTAGCTTACTCAAGTTTCCTTCATGGACAAAATTATTTAATACAGGATTTATTCAAGGTGTTTCATATTATGCATTCATTCTGATCCATTTTGCAAAGAAAAATAGATTACAAAATGGATTAATCGACTAAAGACTGAAAGATGAAACATAAGAAGAAGATGGAGGAGTATTTAATGTCAATTATATTAACTCTGTTTCACATTTATAGTTTTGTGTGACTTGATCCCTCTCTTCCAGTATGTCGGGTGGTGATAAGTTCCCGAGTCTATTATGCCAAGTATATTACAATTCAGTGATCCACCTTTAGAAGTTTTTCATATAGTGCCACAAAAGAGTGAAGAATTGGTACTGAACATGTCCTGTGGCTTCCTGAAAATGCAGCAAAATCATTCAAGATCTTGTATTGACAATAGTGTCAACAAGGAAAGCTCGCAGCTAGCTTCCAGATGGTTAAATCATTGGATGGAACAATGCACATGGAACAACCTTCACGATACCTCCCTTGAGAGTGGGCATGGTGATGATGAGAGAAGTGACAAGATACTTGAAATAGATACATGGAAGCCTCACCAGAACACTAGCCGACATGATCAAACGATTCCTACTTCCCAGTATTTTTCAGCATGGAATGAGATGAGACAAGACTATTCGAAAATTGGTCCCCTGTCAAGACTTTCTTCAAAACTTCAAAAACCAAATCCTAGTATCTCTTCCGAAGACGTCTCATCTGTAATTTCGCCTAAGTTTCCTCCAGAAGGAGATCAAGTTGCAGCACGGACTGCTGACAACAGCCCAAGAGTGCATTCAGCTTCGTCTAGACCGACAAGCAACCTAAGAGGGCCGCTTACTCCCGCAAGGAGTGAGTGCTCTAGAAGCTTGTTTGGTGATTACCTTGGTCACCCCAATTACATGGCAAATACAGAATCATCCAGAGCTAAACTTCGGTCTCATAGTGCGCCCAAGCAAAGAATGCAATTTGAGGAGCTCGGCTTGAGCACGAAGTTTAGCCAAGATCTTTGGGAATCAGACACTATTTCGGAAAGAGGGTCCGCTTTACCGGCTAACCACAGGAGCAACACTTATCTCTACTCTGGTCACTTAAAGAGGCAAGGGACTCCTACACGCGATGCAGCTGTCGGTTTTAGCTCCATCTACGGCCGTAGGCTCTAGGGATGGATTTCTTTCTATGGTTCTTATCAGAATTGTGACAGTATAAATTGTTCTGTCGAGATTACTTCATCAAGCCCTCAGACAGACATTGTTGTTAGAGCTACCGTAAGAACTAAGAACTTTGTGGAAAAAAGGCCCAACATTTACTTGTTTCAGAAGTTGGCTTTTTTTAGTGTGTTCTGTTTGTGGTCAATCAATTGTGCGCAAAAATGTTTGAGGATAAGTTTAGTAGCTGCCTAAGTTAAATTTTCTGTCCACTTTCAGAGATAATCTCAAGCATAATAATCAGTTTTGTGTATATTGATGCCACCTTTTTGGCTAGCCCCCTTGCTTTATGTTGTCGGTGTCCTATATTAGAGAAGATTCTTAGCCTAATAAGTTCGAAAAAAAAATATGTTAAAATTTAATTTATTACCTTAAAACAGTGTTAACAATGTTTTCATAATTCGATTGACGATGAAATTAATTTTATGGTTAAAATGATAATATAAAAAATATATATTAAATTTTAAAAATAAATAAATAAATAAATAATTAAAAAATATATTTAATAAAGTTTAAAATCTAAATAATTACATATATATAATTAAATTTTAAATTTTTTCAAAAGAACACAAAAAAATACATAAAATATATATAAAAAAAAAGAATAACAAATTTAAATGGTTCGATTTTATTTTTAATTTTTTATAACTAATAGGAACCCGAAATAAATTCAAACGAGTTTAAAGACATGATTAACTATAAAATGCTTTGGGTATTGAGGTTGCTCAAATCGCAATCATTATTTCATTTTTGAATCAATTAAGGAAATCTAATGATAATGGTAATATAAATAACAATGATGACACTAATAATAAAGCATTATTGAAGTCGTTTTCAAAACCTGACACGACGTGCACTCCTTTTATGTGAAGTGTTCAATTATGATTTCACGGATTGTTTTGCTCTTTTTCGATCACCTTTCACTTTTTTTTCTTGGTCTTTTGTTCCATCTCAATTTTTTCCTCAAATGGATGAAACTTTCTTGAATTTTTTTGCATAACAAACAAATCCCCATCTTCGGATGCTTATCGGCAGCAATTGATTGATTACCCCCTATCAAATATGATGTGACACACACATGTAAAATTAATGATTTTTATTTTATTTTATTTTTTTGAAAAAGTATAAGTTTTATAAATTTTTATATTATTATTTTTTTAAATAGTAATTGAGAGTTTATGATATTACATTATTATTTTAATTGAAATTGTTATTTTGAGAAAAAAAGTTCAATTTTGAAAAATGGAGTCATATTGGGAGATGTCTTTGAAAAAATAGAAGCAAGAAATTTGAGATAAATAGAGAGAATAAGAGAGTTTGTTTATATTTTTAGAAGGCATTTTTTTTTTATTTTGTTGCTGTTTAGAATCCTTAAAATATATTTATTTTATTCATTTTCCAACAAAAACAGCACTTATTTTTATTTATAAGATTTTTCAGTCAAAATTTAAAATTTAAAATATTCATTTTTAAATTACAAATACTATTTTTAAACCTATAATTTTGTTTTGTCAAAATACAGCTCATATCATTAATATTTTATATTATATTTATCAACTAGAAGTAATTAAAATTCACAAACAAATTTATAGAAAGACCCATAATATTGATGTGACAAATAAAATCACAAGATTCTTATCAAATTATAATATTTTAATAATTATCACATAAAAAATTAATCTTTTGAAAACATCAAAACCAAGTACATTTTTCAAAAAGATTATGTCTTTTCTGAAACACATAAACTCAACATATTTTTATTTTCAACCTTATAAAATCGGCATTTTTATATACAAACCCAAACACACTTTTATGTTTACGCCGAAAATTAGTAAAAATATATTTAACTCTAAAAATATTGAAAATATGAAAATAATCCTAAAAATATAATCAAACGGTCTCTCATAGTTCTAAAATTAATGAGTTTTTGTCCTATTAAATACCTTTCTATCGCGTATTTATAATTTTGGACCAAGAAAAAGAAAAATATTAATCAAGCTCCTATTCTTGTTAGAGGGCATTTTTCTCCTAATAATAATTGGCTGGTAATTAGTATTAAAGGTACGTAATTGAAGTCTATTAAAGTTTTAGCAATGTTTTTCACAAAAATAATTGATGTAATTCTTCCCAAAGCCTTTAAACATCACAAAATTTCTTCTTGTGATTTATGTGTGATCAAGGTACATTTTAAATTATTTAATATTTTTTTGACTAAAATTTGAAAACACAAAATGCTATAATTTAATTTAATTCGCTAGACCTAAACTTTATTATATATTTTCAAGAGAAGAGATCTTTCAACACTGAGAAAACTTCAAAGTGTCACTTTGATCAGCCATCATCAATTTGCTGTACGTCTTAGATTTCACCTTCCTTCCAGCTTAGCGTATTGGTCGATGCTGCAGCAAATCACAGCCACATGTTAACAATCAGTGATAGAATTTCTAGAGAGAGAGAGAGAGGCTATTTATTGATTACTATTCGCAGTCAGTGTTGGGATCAATGGTGAATCCGAGAGAAACTCCGCAGAAGCCAGGCAAGGTGGCGATGGCGGTGGCGTTAGTGCTGTAGGCGGTGATTAAATCCATCAAGCACCGGCACACCGCGCGGCGGTTGTCGCCTGAATCCGCTAGGTTGTTCAGGCTCGTCATCGCTACGCAGCAGGGGGATCCGGGAATGGGATCGGGATACCCGTATGTCACGAAGCTCGAGCAGGCGGAGACCAGCGCCGTCACGGTGGCGCAGTCGGCGGCGGAACCAGCCGGGAATCGCGATAAGAAAATTACTGCTACTCCGATTGCAAAAGCGGTGGCGAGATAGCTGATCCTCACCATTTTGTGAAATTCCTCACACATTATTGTATATTTCTGTCGTATTTTATTTTATTTTTTAAATTTACTTGAAATGAATGGGTTGGATTTGAATAGAATAGAGGAGAAAGTGCTTATAATGTGGGTTTCTTTGGGATGTGTTTGGTGCACAGTGTCGGTCGTGTGCTAATTTCATCAGAATTTGCATGAGTTTTTTTGGGATTCGTTTGGTGCACAGTGTCACTCGCGTCCTAATTTCATCAAATTTGCATGAGTTTATTGGTGTTTACAATTTGGGATTTGGGTAAGATTAAAATTCATAGTTCGGTGAAATTTAGGATGATTGATGAAAAAATTGATGTAATTCTTATAAAATATCAAGTTATTCAAGTTATTTAAAGCATGTCCAGAGTTTGATGCTCATTTTTGCCATAAACGGCCTAATTATGTTAGTTAATGAAGTTTCAATAAGGGGATTAGAAGAGAAACTCTCTGGAGCTTGTTGGTCTTTCTTGTCAAATTTTTTGAACTATGGAAATGTCATTAATATGTTAAAAAAAAGTAGTCATATATTGAAAGCATCCAATTGCAATTTCTTGCCAAAAAAAGGGGTTAAATCACCAAAACCCAAAACACTTCAAGCCTTTTATTGTACAAGAACAGAACAATATGAGAAACTACTTGGGCCAGGCCCATCAACAACATTGCACTGCCCCCATTGATATAGAAACTAAGAGATTATATGGCAAAAGGTGGTGTCGTGGTGTAGTTGGTTATCACGTCAGTCTAACACACTGAAGGTCTCCGGTTCGAGTCCGGGCGACGCCATTTTCCTACTCAATTTAAAATGCGACTTTTAAAGTCAAAGTCGTTAGTTGGAAGACAACTCGCGTAAATGATATCCATTTACTCCCATAATTAGCATCACCAATCTAAATTAAGTAAATGGTAGTTGTATTTCTTATTTAGTTATTTAACAATCACTCAAAGACTGAAATATATTTCACTTTAAAAATTCAAAGTTTCGATACAAACGCAAATATTTAAACTTTTAGTTAAGGTGGAGTAATTTTCCAAAACGACTATAATGCGTACAAACATACATTTTGTTACTAAATCATTTGATTTATCTCTTTAATTACCATAATTGACATGAAAAGGGGGCGAAAGTTACAGATGAATATTTTCCATTTTCACCCTTTTCTTTAATTTTTTATTTATTTGGTATAAAAAGCTCCATTCTTGATTTTTAATTGAAATCAATTCTTTTTGTGCTGATAAATCCAAAATATGTAGGGAGTATTTATGTCTACTTATTCCAAATTTTATATTAATTTTCTTCAGTCAAGTATATTAATTCTTTACCAAAAAACCTAACAATTGGAAGCCCAATCCATAGGCATAATACTATTATTGTTTTGAGTTGGATATATAGGATTTACAAGTCCAATCCATCAGCCCATTAACTATTTGAGCTACATGATTCATAATTGAAATTACCCTATAATTCTTGCATCACACACTATGGACCTTTAGGTCTTATTAATTTAATTATGTTCCGTTTACCAGTGTAATAAATTTACAGTTGAATTCATGATACATCCAGTGCAGATGTATTAAGTGTACTGCTTTTAAATTTTTGGTTGAATCCATGATGTATCTAATGCAAATGTACTAAATATACTGCTTTTATACATTCACTGCTTTTACGTTGAATCATCGTTGATTGCACCTTGACAAAGCTAATGATGTCCTAATTCACACATTAGATTAGTCATAGGATTGCTAAATCTTTCTTGGAGTGAATTACTATGTTAGCAAAATCTAGGCAAGTGAACCAAAGTACCAAACCATATCTAATCTATTGACTGATTGCATTCTTTTATATTGAATGAATAGTTATTGGAATCTTTGATGAATCAAAATGAGAACACTAATATTGTTATGGTTAGAGGTAGCTTGATTTAGTTTACTTCAATAAATTTTTGTGAGTTACTATCATGCGATAGATTTTCACTCTAAAAAAATTAATTAATCATAAAACAAACGTAAAATTACACTCTAAAAAAATTAATTAATCACAAAACAAACGCAAAATTACACTTATAGTGTGTGATTAATTAGATTTATCAAACCATATTTGGACAATTATTTCCCCTATATGGGTGGCAAGATTGTTGGGATTACTTTAAAAAGTTGGGGTCATGTGATACTTAGTATTTAATGAATGATGAAAAGTTTCTTTTGAATAATCATTGTCATCATGGACAATAAGTAGTGCACATAATTGCAAACAAATGCACACAGTTGCAAGCTCCTTTTTGCATTTAAGTGCTTTTTCTAAATCCTATATTGTTTGGACACAAAAATTTTATTTACTTTAACTTGAATTTATTGCATCCAAGTTTTGTATAGTGATAAGAACAGAAAAATAAAAGGAAGAAAAAAAAAGCAATACTTGGGTCAAGATCATGGTGGCCTAAAATTCACTTATAGTCTACCTTTTTATTCATTAAAAAAAAATCGCCAATAGAAATTGTAAGAAAATCGAAGGGCAATTAGTAAATGATGATTGTGCCAGTGATATTTGATCAAGTAGTTAGATTGAAGTCCCCAGATTTTAACATTAAAAAGTCTTGAATCGAGTGTGTTGATATTTGTATGCTGTAGTGATAATTGATTAGTTAGTTATAAATTATTAATAATTGTATAAAATTGATTCTTAGTAGGTATATGATGTATATAAAAATTATATTTATTTTATTTTATTTATTTTATTTTAGCTCAATAAATAATTAATTCAAATTCAGGGATAAGTTGATAATTCAAATTCTATAAGAGCCCAAGTTGTCTAAAGATACAAAATATTTGTCTAATTAGACAATTAGGCCTGTGGTGCTTGCATTATATAAAAAACACATAATGCCCATCTCCCATAATAAATAGGTATAAATAATCTCTAACTTTCTATTTACAAGGTACACAAATTTAATTCACATTTTGAATTAGTATTTATTTTATCGAATATTTATTAATTTAGGCATTGAATGGATTTTCTTAGGATAATCCTAAAGCCGTCCTAACCGTTTGTTCGTGTTAAAGATAGAAAACTTATCTTTAAAAATTATGATTCGTGGACACATGTTAAGAATTTATTAACACAAAAAAATAACAGCATGAGTATCTAATTTTTAATAATTTATATTTCTGAAGTATTGTGACATATTCATTTAAATAAAAAAAAATATGTCTTGTGATTAGTAACTCTCGTTAGAATAAAAATCAATCAATCCCATAAGTGAAAATATATTTATCCCAAAATTAGCATAAATTCTGCAGAATTATACTAGAAATTTCCAGGAGGATTATTCCCCACCTAATTACTTGCATTTACTCAAAAATGCACACAGATTTTCATTTGATTTCTAGGGGCAAAAAATAAATAAATAAATAAAAAATAAAAAAAAATCTCTCAACATCAAAAGTATATGTCAACAGACAGGAGCCAACTAACAAAACTAGTCCTTGACGAATTATTTTAAAATAATAAAATTTATTACAAGACTATTAACTTTTTACGTGTTAATACTATTATCTTGAGATTACTTTATAACATCCCAAACAGTTAATCTCCTTGGTGGCATCTTAAGATTCCGCAACTGCTCGATGAACACAAGACAAGTCTCTTTTATAGTGGTTATGAGTTGTTGTTATTGTACTAATCGATCACGATTTGTTTTATTTTTTTAGTAAATCAACTATATCATTATTAATTACAAATATCAATCAATATTTAATTATTAATAATAATTTATAATAAATTACAACTATTACGTAGACAAAGATTACAAATTAGTGAGATTCAAATTTAAAATTTTATAATCTTGAACGCCAACATAGATAGTAACAATCTTTATTTAACAGTTCACTATTCTGCTTTACAAATTGTACACATTCAATATTATAATCTTGATTTCGTTATTAATGAAAATAATTTTTTATTCTAATTTCATTATGCCTCGAAAATATTGTTGGATGTAATTGTAACACATAGGCCAAAAAAAAATTATGAGTGATTGACTACCTAATCAAATAGTATCCATTTTTTTATACAAATCAAAAGACGGATTGTAACAACTTGGTATCAATTTTATTTGTTGAGGTAGGCCTCCTTGGCTATGATTTGTTTCACTTGGCATAACGATGATTATTGACATAACTAAAACACTAAATAATCATGTAATATGATGGCTTAATCGACCATAATTTGTTTTGTTTGTACGTATCAATTGTATCAATTAATTCTATGTACTGACTTTCTAATATCTTAATATAATAAATAGTAAAATTGATAATTTCTTTAAAAAAATTAAATTTAAATCAAGTTTTAATTAATTTATTTTTTTTATGACTCATATTTTCAGGACTTACGTCTTAACTAATTTTAGAGATAGCTGATCTGAGATTTTTTATTAACTATTAGTTAAATCCATGACTCACGCTCGAGTGGACACGCGATTTATTCTATTTTTAATTTGAAGCAATAACACACAGAACTCCCATCTTTACAATATTTTAAATTTTTAGAAAAATTCAAACCATGACCACTTATAATACCTCAAGCGTTTTTATCATTGCGTCACTTCACCTTTGGCAAAAAAGCTTTAATTTGGAGAAAGCAACTTGGAAGCTCAAACTAGTGCAATTTTTATGTTATTTTATTCAATTAGTATTCTAACAGTGAAGTTAGGGATCACATAGCAAGTTTATAGACCCTATAAAATATATTTACAGATGGTTTAGACTGCTGACAAAAAAAATCATATGGACTCTTGTAAGTTCCTTAAATAAAATGTAATGAATTTACAAAATTTTCAAGAAAAGGGAAGAATACTCCAACTTATTTTCTTGAAGACTTAACAAATTCCCTTCTTTTGTTTTTGTTTTTTTTACTATACAATTAGAAGATTATAATTAGTAAACTAACTAAAAACATCTCATAAGCTCTAACAGTTTAAATTATTTAAACAAAGTGAGACTGTTTCTAAATATGATCTAACATTTTATAAGCATCAAAATATTATTTGAATTATTAAAACTTGTAGCATGTTCCATTTACATATTTAACCAAACACCGTGATAATATTATTTTCTTTACGTACGGACCTCATAGTTAAAAAAATAAATAAACTTAAAAAATAATAGGAATTGAAAAAGGAAAAACATAAAAATAAAATAAAAATCAAAGGCCCATATCCACCCATGTTTGGTAGGAACAAGGACACTGGACATAGCCAAATCTGAAAACAAAGACTCCCACTTCTGTGGCTTTGTGCTTTGTTTTGCTTTGTTCCCACTTGCCCCATTTGACTGCCTTATTTTTTCAGAATAATGATGATACCTTAATATTTGCTGAAGCCATCCAATTTTCTTACCTCCAAAGCACAGCCCAGGCTCCTCTGACCCCACTCAATTATCAAACTTTTTAAGATGGATTGAGTATAATATTTTTAAATAATTTAATTTAATATCAAGATTAAGAGTAGGTGTGCAATAAAAACACCACATCTGGATGGATTGATAAAAGCTTGAATCATCCTACATTCAAGATATATTGTGCTTGTTAGTGCGACCACATCTAAAATCTTATAATATTTGAATCAGATTGAATTCAAAAAATGATAAAAAAATAAATACTAAGAATAAAAGTGGAAGAATAGAAACCATATTACCCTTCTATCATATCACTTGAGATGCATGTATAGGCATTGATCACGTGTAAAACACGTGAGTCTTGAACAAATGATAACATGTCAATCATTTGATATTAAATACGTATCTCACAATCAGTGGTGATTGATAGAGTGAATATATATATCGGGATCGGGTCAGATTATGCATGGATCTTGTCATATTAAATAAAAAATTTCAATCTTCCATGGTAAAACAATAATTTGCAAATAAATTTAAATATATAATCTTGTAGGATATAATAGAGAAAGGCCAATTGGACTACACATTGATGGTGTGACAACATTAGGGAATTGTTTGACTAATTTAGTACAAGTACATGAGTTGTTGTTACACATGAAATACAACTGAATTTTGTCATGTATTTTACTAAAAATTGGTAATGATATGATGATTGTTTAGAGTTGGTGTGACTTCACAATTAGGTTACTGATGATGTCTGTTTACTTGTCTCAGAGTTTGATGTACTTTGAGGGGTAGACAGCTCAGAATGCTGGATTTTTCTACCTGATTTTAAGGCTCCATGTAGGAAAAGAGTCCCATGCTTCACTTGTCTTATCACACACTTCAGGTCTGATCCAAAGGTCTACCACTAGCTGGAAGCCTAGGATTTGGACCCATATTTCTCTATGTTTGTCCTTATTTTTTATTATTTAAAATAAAAAAATATGTTTATTTTAATTATTTTTAACAAAAATATAATTAATTTTATTTTCATACTTATAACCATCAACTTTATAAACATTTATATAAAGAACATTATTAGTATTTGATATATTATTGTATTAATTTAAAATAACTGAATTTCACTAACTAATTAAAATTAGTTTTTTTTTTTTATAATTTGATCCATAATAAATTAAATAATAATTTTTCAAACCAACTTAATCTGTCACGCGAGTAATGATATCTAATAATTATTACTCTTATATTCAAAAAATATTTTTAATTCGTTATCCAAATATATTTTTATTTTTACAAAAAAATAATATAAAAATAAAAATGCATTTGAAAAAAAAAAAAAAATGGAAACAACACTGACTTAAATTTTGTTTAATTTACCTCTAGCTCTATGATAAAGTTGAAACCTACATATTCTCAAATCTTTGGAGGGTTCTACTATGCTTAGATTCATTTTCACTTTCATTTTTGGAAAATATTTTTGGAAATATTTTAAGAGCTAAGATAAATGTATCTGGAACAATGAATTACAAAGTTTTCACCAATTAAATTGATAGATTAGATTGATTTGATATTTCAATTTGAAAAAAATATTTTTAATTTACTTTTTGTTTTTAAATATAAAATAAAGAGTATTTTCTAAAAATAATTGTCCACTACTGAAATAGAACATGTGGTTTGAAAGTAAGAGTGAAAATGAGGACATGGGATCTGAAAATAATATTGCTTTATGAATAAAAATCTTACAAAACAATTTTAAAAAATGAGCAAAATAAACACATTTCCGAACCAAGATGCCAAAATACTTTGTGGAAATGAATAACGCATAACCTTGATTTTGCTGCAATTTGATTCTTTGTATATACATCTTTTAGCATCATGCTATTTTTTTAAATTTCGTAGTTTTCATATTTTAAAACAATTATAATTATTTATGTAATGAAATTTACGTAGAGTCTATTATACATAAATTACTGTAATAAACTAATAATTGTAAAATTTGAAATCTTGGACTCCTTAAAAATTATATATTCATCATGTGCCTCATCAAAATGTATTGAATTTAAAATAAAACTCAAAACAATTAAGTATCAATTCAAATCATCTATTTTAAATTATTGTTTCATTTTTTATTTTTCACAGCATAGATAAACGACAGTATAAAAATATTTTTTTAAATAAATATTTAATTATAAATTAAATATACTTGACATATATCTATAAAAAAAATACACAAATATAAATTAGCACAATTATTCTTCATCTTTTACCTATTTTTAATAGAATTCACTTACAAATTACTAGAACCACATGCTTCCTTAATAATGGCAATTTTCTATGAATGAGAAAGAGGAAAGAACATATCATTATTCCCTTATTCTTTTCTAACCCAACCAAATTGCTTAATAAAAAAACAATATACTAAAGAAATAATGCAAAACCTTTTCGAAAAAGGAAGGAATAAAACAAACCGCAAGTAAGACAAATGTAAGAATAGATGATCAGCTACAGATTTCAAAGTCTGCAATAAAGAATTGCAATTTTCAAGATTTTCGGACAATAAAACAACAAAAACTTTTGTAAGATAAATAAAACATAATGTTTAATATGTGAAAAAGAGTGATAAAAAGAAACAAGGCAAAAAAGTGGGCTTGACAAGTAGCATTCCAGACCTTGACAGATGACAATTGCCCCACTCTTTCTTCTCCACTTTGCTTTCTCAAAGCGAGACATCTTTCAGTTTTTAACTACAGTACACCCACTTTACCCCAAAGAAATCTATAAAATAATTTGCAAATGTTTCTTTTATTTAAAAAAAAGAATGATATTCTACCTGAAATATAATCAAGAATATCTGCCATTTCTATTTAGGAGTCAGCTTTTTTCCAATTTGTTTGAACTTTTTCGAAAATTTTGTTTAACGACAGTTGACCTAATATCTTTCTTTATATATAAACTCGCCCACTTCCCTCTCCAGCATCAGCATAATCCATAAATACATACATGATCTATATGAAGATTTAGAGAGAGAAAGATAAGCAAAGCTGGTGGTATTTTTATTTTTATTTTTTCTGGAGGAACAAACAAGAAATGGGGAATTCATTTGGGTGCTCAGCTTCAGGGGAGAGATTGGTGTCAGCAGCAAGAGATGGTGATTTTGTAGAGGCAAAGATGCTTTTGGATTGCAATCCATGCCTTGCAAAGTACTCGACTTTTGGTGGCTTAAACTCTCCTCTTCACTTTGCTGCCGCTAAAGGCCACAATGAGGTTATAAAAAAAAAAGATTTTTTTTTTCAAGCCTTTGATTCTTTCTGAAAAAGCCCTTTAATATATATGTTTTTTTCTTTTTCTTATATTAATTTCTTGAGCTTTGTTTGTTTCCAATATGTGGGTTCTGGTTTTGGTCTTGATTTGTGAATGTTTGGATTTTTAGATTGTGGCATTGTTGCTGGAGAATGGAGCTGATGTAAATTCAAGAAATTATTGTGGGCAGGTAAACGAATTTTTCCATTTTGCTTCAATACTTTTCAAGTTTGTATGTTTTGGGGAAGATTGTTTACTTGCGTTCTGGGACATGAGTTGGCTCTCTCTCTCTCTCTCTCTCTCTCTCTCTCTCTCTCTCAAGAAATGATGGTCGTATTTAAGTTCTATGTTAATATGGTTGGTAATTTTAAATCAACTCAGTTTTGATTTTGATTGTTTAAATGATTGTGAGATAGTATAGTTGGGAAATTTTCTTTGATGAACAGATGATTGCTGGATCTTTGTTAAATTATAGTCTTTAATTGTCGTTTCGTTTCCGCAGACAGCATTGATGCAAGCGTGTCGATATGGGCACTGGGAAGTTGTTCAAAGTCTTCTTCTCTTCAGATGCAATGTGAGTTTTCACTTAAATGCCTTTTTTTCTTCTTTTCCTTCTCATTATGCAAATTTGTTGAAAAGTTATGTAATTCAATATATTTGATCCACACATTGAGAGGCAACTTTATGGGTTACAGACTCCTACATTCTTCAAGTCAATAGTTGTGATTAAATGTGGCTGCTTATATAGTGATCACTGGACAGGTGCTTATATCTTTTGATGTCCTGTTCTGGGTGAATTTCAGGTTACTAGAGCAGATTATCTTAGTGGGAGGACTGCTCTGCATTTTGCAGCGGTCAATGGACATGTGCGATGTATGAGATTAGTCGTTGCTGATTTTGTTCCAAGTGCTCCATTTGAATCTCTGAATGCTCAAACAATTAGTGACAGAAGTGATAGTTCTAATAATAAAACCAAGTATGAACAGAGGTTTGTGGTTTTTCAGCATTCATTGTAACCTTCTTTCTTGCTCATCAAAATCATGTCAAAATGAAAACAACATAGCAAGTGTGATATTGAGGATTCTTTGGGCCAAAACTTTACTTTGATCAAATTCTTAAATGACAAACTGCTATACACTTAGCTTGCCACCGGGGATAACGGTAATTCAATTAAAATGGGCTAAAAGCCTAAAACTGTACCTGTTTCTTATAATACATCTTCTTGCATTGCAGTGCTCTCTCCAAGTTTGTAAACAAGGCTGCTGATGGTGGTATTACTGCTCTTCATATGGCTGCACTGAATGGATTTTTTGACTGTGTTCAGCTCCTACTTGACCTTCATGCAAATGTTTCAGCTGTGACATTCCATTATGGAACATCAATGGATTTGATAGGTATGTTCCTTGATTATAGTATTATCGCTTAAGGAAACCAATTTAATTTATCATTTTAAGCTATTTTATATTCATAATCTTATAGGAGCTGGGAGCACTCCATTGCATTATGCTGCATGTGGAGGAAATTTGAAGTGCTGCCAGGTGATGATAGTTAATCTGCATTAACTATTGAATTTTTACAAGAAGTAATGCAAGAAGTCCCTGCCTTTGGTTTCTTGGTATTTACCATTGACATATTATATATAACTTTGACACTTTTCTGCTTTTGCAGATCCTTCTTGCAAGAGGTGCCAGTCGTTTGTCACTAAACTGCAATGGGTAATGCCTGTAGATATATTCTTCTAAACTGTGATTATTACCTGTTTGTGTGCTACAATTGATGAACATATACCCTGTTTCAGATGGCTTCCTCTTGATGTTGCAAGAATGTGGGGGCGTCATTGGCTTGAGCCACTGCTGGCACCTAATTCTGTTTTGCCTGTCCCAATGTTTCCATCTTCTAATTATTTGTCATTGCCACTCATGAGCGTGCTAAATATAGCTAGGTAAGATACCTGAAATTATAATGCAACTTTACTACACATCAAATGTTTTTGTAACTGTTCTTACTTATTCTGCAGTGGCAGATACCTGTTTATGCATGTTCAGAAAAAAATCCTTACATATTTTAGTAGTTACAATCTTTTTCCCTCGCTCAATTATTTTCAACACTGAAAAATCGGGCTGCTTGCTGCAGGGACTGTGCGTTGCAGTTATCAGCTACTGCTTTGGATGATGCTGATATTTGTGCAGTTTGCCTGGAGAGAGTATGTAGTGTGGCTGCTGAAGGTAGTGCTGTCTCTTTACCTGTGACATACTTTTCTCTATCTGAATTATGCATCCATTGTTTTTTTAACTTGTTTTGTTGGTATTCAAATTTTTAGTTTCTTGTCGATTCCTGCAGTGTTGACCATCAACTTGTGTCAAAAACTGGATGACATATGTGGCAATTTACTGCTTTTGCTCGACAGTGTTACTTGTAGTGGTGGACTAATCTTGTTGTCAACAGTATCAAGGCCTTTAGCCACGACTTAAATTGCTAATAATATGACTAGATTTCAACAACTGTTATCATTGAAACTGTTACCCATCAGGTTCACGGATGACAAATGAAGTATAAATCTACCTCAGTTTGTAGGAATTAGATTATAAATCAAATTCCTACTATCTGAGCTTATTCCACTTGGGTGGAAACAAGCCAAGATTCATTAGCATGTAAACTATGAAAATAGGGCAGGACTTTTGTTGGTTGCAAAGATCCCTACTGGTGGTTTAATATTCTGTTTCTTACAGAAATGACCGTAAAGAGAAATATGAAGAGAAACAATACTTGATTGACTTTTGTGTTATTCAAATCCAAAACAAAGTTTAAAGATATTGGAAAGTTTTCTTAGGTTCTCAGCGATGTACTGGATGGCTCCTTATGTTTGTGGAAGATTTGAAATTTGAATATATATGTTCCGTGCCCCCTGGACTGGAAAAGCTTCAATTGATCTATTTTATATAAACGTTTAGTCCACCTTTATACGGTGACAATGCTGAAAACTTCCTGAAACATTGGAAGGCTGATTCTGAGTTTCCTTCCCTGAGTCCAAGACTTGTAGACACGAACATGCATGCCAATGGACATAGACATTTCTTTATGCATTTTGTTGTGCTTACAGAATAATCAACGTCTGTAGTGTAACACCAGAAAATTCTGACAACTTGATTCTCTGCTCTAATGTACTTCGTATTTTTATGATGATGTAAACTTTCAGGGTGCGCACATGAACTCTGTGTAAGATGCGCTCTCTACCTTTGCTCAACCAGCAACATTCCTTCAGAGTCATCAATACCACCTGGTTCCATTCCCTGTCCTCTTTGTCGACATGGCATTGTCTATTTTGTGAAATTGCCTGGTTCTTCAGCAAAGGACATCAAATTACCTTTATCACTTAGCTTATGTACACCCTGCATGCTTCACCCCAGAGAACAAGAACAAGATATATCAGAGGCTACTGGTTCACCAGATATAGGAAAGAATCGTCTGGCTTCTGTTTCTTCGGATATTTTTTGCCCTGTCACTTGCAGCCCGTTTCCTTCCGTTGCTATCCCACTGTGCACGTGCAATGAAGGACCTTGTCCAAATTTTGATTCTGGAGAAAGCGAACACCAAGAAGAGTCTCCTCATCGTTCACAATCCACATCAAGTGAACGTGAAAAAATGGAAGGGATGAGATTGGAGAAAACCACCTGTTCAAATATGTTTTGGGGTAGAAGAAGCTGCAGCAGGGAGCATCAGTGCAATGCCGAAATAAATGCATGAGTGCTTTAGTAGGTCATATTCTTATACTATTGTGGATGGAATATCGATTCAAGCTAGTTTGAAATTTTAGGCCATCGATTTTAGAAGCTGATGAGTTAATTTCGAACTGGATTTGTTTGTTTCATTTTCTTTTCCTTCAGAGACAGTTCAGTAGGTCTTGTTCACAACACCACCACCTTTTCATGGTTGCTTTAGATGTCTCGAGGAAGCTTGTAAAAATCTGTGCTTCAGAATAGGTTTATTGATTGTAGCAGTCTGCCACCAGAGTGGTTGCTTTTTTCTTTTATTGTAGTTGTTTGGTTTTTATAAGGGAAATATACTTGGATTTCTTTCTCCTTCCCCTGAATGTTAAAGAAAAAAAAAAATCTAGACAATTAAGGATTGATTATCTGGTCTGATTCTCCATTTTTGTGAGATATTCCGGTGATACGGTTCTTGTAAATGTGAGTTGAAGAGGATGCGAGGACTGATAATTTCTTCTTGAGTCCGTTTGTTTTCATTTTCACGAAGCATTTTTCATTTTTACTATTTGAAACTCCAAAAATTATTTGTTTTAGTTATTTTTATCAATAATACAGTTTATTTTTGTTTTTAAAATTTATTTCAAACCTATTTTTATTTTCAAAATTCATTTCAAAGCTATCAAATTTTAAAATAAATTTATTTTATACACCTATCATATTTTTATGCACCTATCAAATAGGTTTTAAACTTACTAATATTTTACGTATTTACGCACTTTATGAATTTTTACGTATTTTTATGCACCTATCAAAATTATTTTTAAATTTACTAATATTTTATATTTTTTCTTACAAAAAATATTATAAAATAAATATATTTACATTTCAAAACTCATAATCCACATAGAAACATATCAAATTCAAACTTATTTTTATTTTTATACGAAAATTCAATAAAATATTTTTAATTTTAAAAATATTAAAAACATGAAAATGAATTTAAAAATAAAAACATACGAACTCTTAATGCTTTAATATTTTTGAGCAAAATATATTAAAAAAGTATACGTGTGTTGCACTTTGAGTTGTTCACGCTTTCATATACATGTAGAAAAGATGAAAAGTTGTGGAAATAGGTATGCATTAGCCATTTTGTTGCCAAAAAGATGATCAGAAGATTTGTTAGCAGTTTTTACTGACCATGATCAGTGTAGGCTTATGCTTGGTGTCTTATTTTTTAACTCCAGATTGCTGTTAATCTTATGTATAATTCTAGATTAAATAAAAAAACACACTTTCTGTTATAGCTAATTAATATTTCCACCAATTAGAAGCAATAATTAGTCAAAGGTAGAGAACCACTAATCACGATTATCATTATTATAATGCGTGATATAAGGGGACAGCAAAACAATCACCAAATTTAATGTTTAATTTACATTTGCATGTACACATTTAAAGAGAGATATTTTTTATACACATAGCATACAATTTTGACGTGCAATAACATATAAGATACAAAATGAAACACAAGATCGGACTAAACAAATCCAGCAAAACACGCTTATTCTAATACAAAATCCATTTCCTAAGACCATGAGAACCAAAAATAATCCCAAAAATGTTATCCCACCCGTTCCCACAATTACCTAGCAAAGGTTTATCACTAAGGATGAGTTGGGTTTGAGTCGAGTTTAATTGTTAAGATTTTAAGGATTTAGACTTAGATTTGATAGATAAATCCACTAAATTCGCTTTATAGTTTAAAAAATATATTTTTTTAAAAATAATACTATTAAATTTTTTAAAAATATATTTTTTTAAAAAATATCATATAATATATATTATATATTTAAACTGATTGTATATGGATCGAAATTAAAAATAAAAGAACCAATACAATTCATACTCATCTATACTATTAAAACTGGTCGGAATTAGTGGCTCCAGACCATCCAACCAATTGACATCCTATGACATCCTATTTGTTACTAAACAACTAAAACCAACAAATCCCAAAGACCAAACAGTAGTATCCAGTGCAGCGACCAATAGACATAAACAATAAATCCATGACAAGTTACTCAAAATAACAACTGTTTTTGCTTGTTTAAGGTCTTCCTTTTTATCAGCTTCTCTCAGCATTGAAGGAAACTGCTGCAAGCCACTGGCAATCCTAATTCCATTCTCTTCTGCAAACCTCCTAGTGTTGAAATGATCCCTTGAACTGGGGTGGCCTGACTGAATATGCGTTGCCTTCTGCTTAAACAGAACAAATACATGGGGGCGGATGCCCACGACTGGCTTTGGCCGGGGTCTCACAGGTCACAATTTCTTGCCCTGGTTCAGGTACATGGATTTGAAAACAAAATAAATGATATATATATATATATATATATTTAAACTGATTGTATATGGATCGAAATTAAAAATAAAAGAACCAATACAATTCATACTCATCTATACTATTAAAACTGGTCGGAATTAGTGGCTCCAGACCATCCAGACCAATTGACATCCTATGACATCCTATTTGTTACTAAACAACTAAAACCAACAAATCCCAAAGACCAAACAGTAGTATCCAGTGCAGCGACCAATAGACATAAACAATAAATCCATGACAAGTTACTCAAAATAACAACTGTTTTTGCTTGTTTAAGGTCTTCCTTTTTATCAGCTTCTCTCAGCATTGAAGGAAACTGCTGCAAGCCACTGGCAATCCTAATTCCATTCTCTTCTGCAAACCTCCTAGTGTTGAAATGATCCCTTGAACTGGGGTGGCCCGACTGAATATGCGTTGCCTTCTGCTTAAACAGAACAAATACATGGGGGCGGATGCCCACGACTGGCTTTGGCCGGGGTCTCACAGGTCACAATTTCTTGCCCTGGTTCAGGTACATGGATTTGAAAACAAAATAAATGATATATATATATATATATATATAGTTGTTTGGGATGCATTATATCTATTCCATATGCTAATTAAAAGTTTTGTTCTTCTTTTATATCAGCTTGCACATATTGTTTGTACTACATATGCATCACAGTCAGACATGTAATGTTTGAAAGAGGAGGCTGATGAATAATTGAGATCACACCCTCTTGTCTTGTTGTCTAAACTCCTAAAGGCAAATGTGAGTGCTCCTCTAAATACAGTACACATGAAAAGGGAAAGGAAAAATATCTTATCACCAAAACCTGGAAAAGTGTACTTGCTTAAAATTCAATCAAAAGGGTCTACAATGTATTATCCTCCTAAGTATGCTTTGCTCAGTATGGTATGGCAATGCATTGTGTGGAAATTCTTTGATCCACTGATTCTAGTAGAACATGTGGTTTTGAATCAAATGGTTTCCTCCTTTGAGCTCAAGGATGTTGAGCTTGAAAATTTGGCTAGAACTCGAGTTAGGTATATTTATAATATTATTAATTATTTTAAAATATATTATTACGCATAATACTATTACTATCATTAATAATAAAATTATAGATTATTTCAAGATATAATAAATAATAAATAATAAAAAATAAAAGTGCATTAACTAATTCACAAACTTTTGAATACTTATATATTTGAGCTTGAGCTCACGCTCAAAAACTTAAAAACCCGACTCAACTCACCTTTGCGAATTATAAAAAAAAAATTAAACCAACATCTTAAGGTTATATAGTTTATTAAATAATGAATGCGTTATACATATATTCTATTTTATAATCAAGGTAGCACGTTATGCATTTTCTATTTTATACCAGGTACATTGATAGGAAAAAGAAATCTAGGAAACTTCCTGAAAATGGTCCTGTCCTGTTATCCTTCCAAACACGCGACCCTTATTCGCACGTTCACCAATCTTACATGAGATAATCAAACTCTATCAGATTTAATCATCTACACGAATCCCCACTGCCCCGCCTAAACGTCAATTACATACCCTCTCATTCCTCGAGTTGGTCAGCATTAACCATGACTCTTGATTATCGCCTTTCTGATCCTCATCCAACGGCTCATATTTAATATCTCCTCCCGGGAGCTGCAGCTGTAAATCCATCTCATCCTCCGCCGAAGTACCTTCGCTTTCCCTACCGCGTTTCGCACCTATTGGCACACCAAACAATCTCGCGCTTATTTCCTCCGCCGCTGATCCGAAGTTATTTTCTTCCCCGCCGTTCGCCGCCGCCATTTCTTCGCAAAATCTCGTCATCGGTAGGAGATCCAAAGGCTTCACCGATTCTGTCAAATATAATTTACAAGTATGCTCCCGGTAACCGTTGCTTCTGTTATTGTTGTTACTACTCGCGTAGTTCGACATTAAAACGTAAATGTTGTTGCATAGATTCTTCATGTGGCTCAACTCTTTGTTGAGCTGCACGTTTTCTTTTCTAAGCCTCTCGTTCTCCCCAATCAGCTCCGCCGTGCTATCGGTGAACTTGAGGATGGCGGGCAGAGAAACGGAGGATAAAAGTACCTGCTCTTCCCCGGAGTCCGAAGGAGACACCGTCCGAGGCGGCGCAGCTGGAGTCGGTTGAACGGTCGCCGTTACTGACGGCGGCGTTGCGATTTTCCGGCGCTGAATGTCGCACAAAAGCTTTTTCTCGCCTCTTCGGAAGCATTCATTCGAGAACTCCCACCGATCCGGCACAACCTTCCTAAATCCCTGAAAATTGACGGAAACGACTCAATCAATCACCGAAAACACAAAGCTTTCTCAGAAACGGAAGAATTCGATGATTTTCAAGCTTACGTAAGTGTTGAGTTGGCGAACAAAACTCGAGAAATTATTGTGCTTGAAATACTTGGGGAGCAAATCTCTCGCGAACTCCATCGGATTCCACACGATAAAAGTCGATCCATCTACGTTCCAGGAGATGACGTCATCGATGGCGTGATCATCGACAAGCTGGTAAGTTTTGGTCAAAAACGGCGTCGGAAGCAACCTCGGCGTATCTCCGGCCGTAGATTCTCCACCGTTCCGCAGAGCCATAGAGCTCCTCTCCTCACCTAAACCGTAACCAAAAATCACACAAACTTCACTGAAAACAAAACAAAAAAAGAGAGATGGAAAACAATCACACTTACAAGTTTTAATTCAGTTGAAGATCAGAGAAAGCGGAAGACGCAGGGCAATTCCAGAGGTTCTGATAATAGATGATACATTTTTAGAGAGAGAGAGAGAGAGAGAGCGCAAAACGGAAACTTTTAGAAGATTGATAAAAATGGAAGGAAAGAGAATGAAAAGTGAAAGCGGAAAGGGAGCGGAAAGAAGGAGAAGTTTCGGTAGGGTAGAGGCAGACAGCTCAATACAGATTTTCAAAGGCGTGTTTGTTTTGTTAACTATATTTTCTAAATCAAATTAAAATAAAATCTGCAAATCTAGGAAATTTGTGAATTGATTTTTTATTTTTTATTTTTATAAATTCGAAATATCTCGAGAATTCAACATTCAAAGGGTCGTATGCTATTTTTTCTAATTTGATGTGAATAAGATTTTCATAATTTAGTTTGAGATTGTCAAGGGGTCACACTAGAAAATGCCGAGAAAAATCTTGTTGATTTTTGTTTTTGCCTGATTTAGTGAATATGTGGATCAGATTTTACAAGTCAAAGTTTCAGCAAATCAAGTTACTAGATTGGAAAAATCATGCTCAAGATCAATTTGGTCCAGTCAGATGATAAATGTAATTCTAATTATTTTATTATTATTTTTCCTTTCTTTAGGTTGTAAAAATCCAATTGCAACAAGTGTAACTTTATTCACATGTAAATGTCATCCAATTATATTAATTTATTTTGTCATTTATTTCTTTGTTTAGAATGTAAACCCAATTGCAAGAATTATAATTTAATCAACGTGTATATTTTTATTTTGGCTCAATTTTAGACAGAATTTTTCAATAATTCTGGTAAAAGCTCAAGATAGATCTTTATCACTATTAATGGTTTGTTAGGAAGAAATGGGGAAGATTAGAAGGGATACAAAAAGTCTAATGAGCTCCTTATGACCAAATTGTTTTTTATAATCCAAAGTTCTATATTTAGTTTGACTAATCCCGGGGAGAAGACAACTTTTTTCCTATTTTACCCTCCGAGTCAGTATGATAACACAATCTATACGCATTGAACTTTCGCTTCAATTACCCTTTCAATAAATTTATTTATAGCGCGACAAGAAATCCCCAAATAAACGAATACATACATGCTACTCTTCTTTCACTAAAAAAATTCGAACCCATAATATACTCACATTTTTCCAATATTTTATGATCATTTTTGGTCGGTTGTTTCCATGTTACGCCATATACTATATATTAAATATATATTTTATTATACATTCACACACAAAAATATATTTACATGTGCGTGTGTGTGAATGCATTCAGCGTATATAATCGGATGTATCATCTACTAATAACTTCAAGTAACAAGTGATTTATTTAAACTTATAGCTAGTGAAATCGTAAATATAAAGTGTTATCTTAATTGATGCGGTACTTGAACTTGTTGTACATACAGTTTTGACACAAATTAGGTTATCTTCTGTTGCAATTCCTTCTTATGTCATGATCCACTCAGGAAAGTTCTGGAGATATTTCTCGTAGTACATGAACAAATAAAGCATAAAGTCAATTAAATTGACAACCACCATAACTACTAAGTTAAAACGCTTGATTATCCACCATCTTGTTGGTCAAGTGCAAACTTGGCCTTCTTTTCTTCCACCTTCAGACAAAGAGGACTCTTGGAACCCTAGGAACATTAAAACCTAAGCCATTTTTCTCAATTATGTCTTAAAATTACCCAAGCCATCCTTTATTTAACTACATCACCTTCACTCTTATCTGTACCACACCATCAGAAAGTGAATAGTAAAATAAAATTTTGGTTACAAATAGCCATTTTTTGCCAGTAAATGTTGGTTCTATGAAGCTGAACATACAGAGTCTAAGATACACGTTTTTTGTACGAAAAAAAAATCTCCATGACAGACATTTTAGTGCAGGCAACCTTTTCTGCTCAAACTTGTGGAGCTACAACAGAAC
The DNA here is from genome assembly GCA_019321725.1 of Paulownia fortunei. Taxonomy (NCBI): domain Eukaryota; kingdom Viridiplantae; phylum Streptophyta; class Magnoliopsida; order Lamiales; family Paulowniaceae; genus Paulownia; species Paulownia fortunei. The sequence goes on from CM033124.1 coordinate 14,356,120, forward strand.
AACAAATACATTTTCTTCCTGATTTCCCCAATACACATGCATTCTAGATAGTACTACATAAATCCTGACAACCAAAAGGGCAGAGACCAAGTTTTTATGTGGTTGAAAAGGGAGAACAGAATTTATTCTCATCCAAACACAGATTATGGTCCCCCAACAATTGCAAGTCAATGATTTATGGATAGAGCAACAGATGTTGGAAATACTTTCAACTGCTTATCCAAATGGAGAAAAATACAATGATAGTCCAGAGAAGGAAAGTGACTTGTGTTCTTGCAAGAATCCATTAATGTTAAACATCAACGCCGACAACTCATATGGGCTTGTTAAGCAAGATAATACTCAGATCTACACAACGATGTGCAAAGCAAGACGAGCATTTTATCACACCCCATATTAACTACTGTGAATCAAATTCATCTAGTTGAAGCCAAATGTAGTCAACTTTTGGGATAAATCTATATTCAGTTTTTCACCAAACAAAATTCTGCAGATGATGTATGCTCACAATTGTGGAAACAAGACAGATGATGAAGAACCACAAGTTCGTATGTCAATATCTGGTGTCAGTTTTTATTGAATCATTGAGAAGTAACTAATAGCAAAAGCATTGCAAAACAAAGACATGTATAAGTAAACAAATTAAAGATTGATACAATAGCTAGGTATTTAGTCAACAGTTCAGTGAAGTCCAAGCGAAACAACTTCTCAACAGCTGCTATCTTAATATTCATCTTAACTGCATTACACCAAACTTCTGAGCTAAAGTTGGAGCAAGTTTGGGGTCATGGTGCGAATGCGAGAGGGAGAGGATAAGAATTATCTATACCACATGGCATTCAATTAAAATTCACGCATTTGAGTTATCAAATTATCCTGATGTAATTAATAAAATAAAGGCATTGCACATTAAACATATAACAAGTAAGCAAATCAAACTCATTGTACTGCACCTCTTCCCATATATCTCCGTTGCTTTACCATCTACTTGCTAAAATAAAATTTGAGTACGATTCCTAGAAGCAGAATTTTATACCAGTCGTAGTGCAGAGCAGATTAAAATCCACATACAGCTATGGCATTTATCAGCAGTATCAAGGAAGTTAAGGCCCATATGGATCTTACCACAGAACACATATAAAGCCATGAAATGGATCAGTGCCAAAAATTAGAGGCAATGCTTATCCGAGCCAACAAGATTTAGACTTTTTGTACAGCTAAATGAGCCCATAATAAGAGATGAGTCAATATGCATGCCAAGAGCATGGTGAAAATTAAATCATGGGGTTTAGAACCATGGTAATAGCTACTATGCAGTATACTATTCAAAGTCCCCAAAGATAACAGAAAATGACTCCAAAAATTTCGTTAACTATTATCAACCAATACTATTCAGAGTTCCCAAAGGTAACAGTAAATGACTCCACAATTTCGTTAACTATTATCAACCAATGCAGTTTGAATCATTCAAGTCCAAACAAAATGATGGCTTTTAGGTGTTCAAAGGATAGGAAGTCACTTGCTACAAATAATTCCACTTTTTTAGGCTAGTAAAGTTGAGGTGAGTTTAGTTAACTGAAATTCCAATAGTTAGCCTTTTTTCAGATCCACTCTCCAGCATGATAGGTTCATGTATAGGTAGAAACTTTAACATAAATTACTGCAGCAATTCAATAACAAGATGAGAGTTTGAGAGGAAACTAATTTAAGACTTCATTTGAGTAAAATATGCACGTGCTTAAACTGAGACCAAACCAAACTATAATAAATAGTAGCAAAGGCTGGAAGAACGTCAAAATTGTACTAAAAACTGTGGTTCCTCAGTGAAATATAAAGAGGATACTGTTACAGAATCACACTGACTAATCAGCTCAAACCTTAAGATGATCAAAATCCGTGGCAGCATGGGTATGTCAGGAAATGGTGAATGCTATTGTCAAGAAACATATAAAGTTCCACGGCGATACAGAGCAAGGATGGCTGAACTGAGTACAGCCCAAACAAAGATAATCCACCAAGCCATAAACAAGGCAACTTCTTTCGCCAAAGCCGAGTAAGTTAAAAAATTCTCTACCAATGGTATACCTTTAAGAAAATTATCATCAAATTGCGACAAGCCAAAGAGAAGAAGTACCACCATTGCAGGCACGAAGAATTGCACAACTACAAGACATAGGTAATGATTGTGAAGAAAAACTTTTGCCCTGCTATAATCCAATTCAGGAACCTTGCTGGCATGCAATCTTTGGTACCAACACAACACGGCTTCATTTAAGAACATTTGTACATTAGGGCGGACTGTTAAAAATTGCAAGATTCCCGTGATCCACAAGCACCAAAGCCTCAAGTTTTCAAAATTCAATTTTGACATACCGAGATAGCCAACCAATTCCATAACTTCTCCCCTCTTACCAGCCATATGTGATCCACTTTTACCATCAATGTTCTTGTTAACAAGGAGTTCTGCAAATGGGTTAATCCAAAGTAATGAAGTGAAGACAGCCATTATGTAATTAGCATACAGAAGCATTCTTGAGAGCCATCCACACGAAATTATGGACAAATTACAACGAATCTGATCGGTTCCCAGCCAAAAAGCCCTCGCATTCCGCAATGCTGGAATATAAAGATAACCCACAATGCAGCCCATGAGAGCAGCAAGAAAAAACTTACCTAAACCATCCAATGTTTCAAACCCAAAATCAAGAACCCATTTAGGAACAACCTCAAAAACAGCAGTCAGACCTAGAAGAAACCCCAAAACCCCCAAAACAAAACTCAATTGCTTCTCCAACCTCTTCGACGCAGACTTTTCAAATCCAACCCTAACAATCAAAAAGAACACTCTGCAAACGCCAACCAATCCTAATAAAAGAGGAATTATAGTCCCATTTTTTACTACCCCGGAATCTTTATCCACCCTTAAGAATCTATGAAGTAACAAAGACAAAAAGGCAATAACAGTGAAATTAAAAGCACTATAAAACTCTTTGAAATAAATTCTTGATTGGAGGTGACCTTCGTTGAGTTTCAGCCTAAAGATCTGAGCTTTATTCTCATCAAACTCAAATTTTTCTTTAGATTTCTTTCTGGGCTTTGGTTGTTCAGAATCCATTGCACCTGGCCTTCTAATAGCAGCTCGGATTCCGCTGGAAGATGTACTGCTATTGGGATTGACATCATCTGGATGAATGTAAGTGTGGAGGCCATGGAGAAATAAAGCTGGGATCTTGAGAAGGGAGAGGAGGAGTGTGAGGGAGATTGCAAATGCTGAGTGGAAGATGAGATTGTTTGTGGAGAGAATTACTGATATTAGAGAGGGCATTATCATGGAATTCACTGCTCTCACTTGTTTGTTTGAGTGATGATATGAAGTAGTCAGATCAATAATCAGAACAATTTCAAGATCTCACAGCAACCATCTTTTGTTGTTCAGTTTTAGATTTGATTTCCATAGGGCACTTTTCTTGGTTTAACTTCTATTTTCTTTATTGTTTTTCCTTTCTTTTTTTGGTGTTTCATGGCCTAAAAAAACAAGAGTATACATTATTTTCAAATTTATGTATTTGTTGAAAAATAAAAAAATTAATATAATTTTATTTTATTTTAATAAAATTAAAAAATAAACCATAATACTAATGAAAAATTATCAACTTATTATTTATAAAAAATATATACAAAATTTTAATGTTTTATAAGAAAATTTATAATTTATTGAGATTATTTTCAACATTGGAAGAATTTGTTAACCATTTTCATATGCCTATTGACTATTGTTATAATAAAAGATGTTAAAAGTGGGCTATCCACATAGAGTTAACTGAAACATCATAACCCAAACTTATAACTCGAATCGGTCCCTTGACTCTATTTCTTTCCATTTTTATACCCAGAAAAAAAAAAAAAAGAAGAATCCTTAAATTAACACAAATCCAAAACGGCAGATAACGATTTTTTTTTTTCATTTTTTAAAAGCAACTAAGGTATAATTTGCGTGTGTAATTCATCCCACGTATTTGGTTGATTTTTAATTATTTTAACTATCAAATATTTGAAAGTATTTTTCAAATTAATATATCACAGTTCGTTGCAATTCAAAATCTCTATGAAAATATAAGTTTAAATCATATATTTTGTTAACCAATTTTGGTATCATTCAAATACTATGAACTTGAAGGCTTTAATATAATCATATTATAAAATCTTATAAAAATTTAAATATCATTTCCATTTTTCTCAAATTTTGAATTTTATTTTATCTAAATGCAATTTAATTAAATAGAATGATAGTTAGGCTCTGCCTTTGAGCAGTCCGGATCAAATAATTTTTCGTATTTGCCTAGAAATAGCATTACCAATGTTAAACATGTTTTTTCAATTCGTATCCTTTATACAATTAAAATTTAAAAATTCACTTTATTTATTCTATTTTAGGATTTTGATCAATGTTTTTAAAATTAGAATGGACCACCATATTCAACCTGTCCAACCGGGAATCAGAGATCGTTTCAATCCAGTTCGGTTAGGTTTAAAAACTGTTTTGATTGGTCAAAACTGACTAAAATCGGTTTGATCAATTTTTATATTTTTATTTTTATTTTTTATTTTTTATTTTTATAAAAATTTAAATTTAATATTTTGTTATATTTATGTGATCATTTGAATTTTATATTTTGTTATACGTATTTTTATATAGTTATTTATTAATTTTTATATTTAAAATATATTATATAATAATTAATCTATTATATTATTATTTTATATAATAAAATAAAAAAATATTATTATTTTTTATTAAATCGTTCCGATCGATTGAACCGCGAATTTTAACAAGATCAATATAATCACCAATCTTATTATAAAAATATTTAATTTTAATCACCTTTAGTGACTTACAGGAATCAAGACTTATAATAAGGTAAATTAGGTAACACATTGATGGGTGTTCTAATTTAGGATCTTTTCAAATATTTGAGAGTCATTTTTTTACGAGCCCTATTCACAAGGGATTGCTGGATGGGTTTATATTTTCAAAACAAACAAACGATAGATGTTATTGACATTGTCCGATGAATACCTTTCAACCTCAAGATAATAAATAAAATACAAAAAGTTATAAATGCTTAGTGTAAAATAATGTACCTTCAATTGATAGGATATTAAGATATGCGGATCCTCTTCTACAATAATTGATTATTAGATAAGCTCGTCTCTAAAAACAAATAAATAATTGGAAGTTGTCGAAATTATTTCAAGTATACTCTTTAATCCTCAAGATAATAAAAAATTATAAATATTTAATATAAAATAACATACCTTTAAAGGATGGATATGAATATATATTTACAAGAGTTTAAGAGAAAATTATACTCCAATATACTATAATGCATATAGATATTTTTCTTTATAAAAGGACTTTGATTTTGTTTTTTTTAAAGAAAATTATATTTATTTTTTACTCTTTATCTTTTTCTGAGAAAAATATTATTAAATCTGTCGCACACCAGAACGAAGTATCTATCCCTCAAGTCTCAACCTCAGATATTTTTCACCTTTTGTCTCCTTTTCCCATACTTGCACAATTGCATTAGTGTCCACACACGCTTCTACTTTTGCCACTCTTGCTACTTTTTCTTTTTTGACTACCCAATTTGAATTTGAATTTAGTGATTTTATCATTCTTGTTTCTTTTCTTTCCCCTTTTTTTAAATGAGTATTCTTGTTTCTATAATCATATACAAAAAAACTAATCTTTTTATAAAAAAAGTTCCATCCTAATTTCATAAATAATCATATAACTTGAGTAAAATAGTCACAAATTATCAAATTTTTTTCAAAGTATCAACTTCTTTAAAGACAAGTTTACAAAATCTAATTCTCTTTACTCAAAACACATGTAATATATATATATATATAGTGATAATTATCCCCCACCTTATATGCGCAGAAATCATTTTCTACACATATAATATAAAATAATTTTTCTTTCACCTTATATTCAATACCCAATATATTTTCCAATCGATATTTGATAATTGAATGATGACAAATGTTCGAACACCCATTATATTATTAGGATCAACAACAAATACATCCAACGTTAATTCTAAAAGAAAAACGATGAAAAGAAAAACTAGTGGAGAAGAAGTAGAGCAACCCATGGAAGCCTTGTCGTAATTCTATTTCCCAAAGGTTTTTACTCCAAATTGGTATGGCGAGACCGTATTTCCTCGGGGCTCCGACCCAACACTTCACCCAACTTGTAAACCACCATCTCAAACAGCACAAACATCGCCCCCTCATACACACTCCCCATCGGCAGCAGAGCCCGACCCGACTCACTCCCCCCCACCCGATCATCCGCCATGGTCTGCGCCGGAATATGCGCCACCACACTCGCGTACTTCACGGACGATCCCGTTTCAGGCTGAGCCGTCAGCAGCACCACCCGAGCGCCGCCGCTTCTGGCCACTCCACAGATAGCGTCGACGGTGGAGAAACCCCCCGGTCCGGCGGAGGCGATGAGGAGGTCCGGAGAGGTGATCGGAGGAGTGGTCATGTCAAATATGCAGTGGGCTGAGAGGCCCAAGTGAAAGAGCCTCATGCATAGGGCCTTAAGCATTAGGCCTTCACGGCCCACGCCGTAGACGAAGATTTTACCTCCGCGGCGGGAGGCGGCGGAGATTTCTTCAACGAGTATGGTGAGGGGTGGTGGAGTGGAGGTTGGGGTGGTGAAGACGGAGGTCAGGTGGTTGCAGATTTGGGCGGCGAAAGCCGCTGACGTGGAGGTGTTGGTTTCTTCTTCAGGTGTAGCCATTGAAGTCAAAGTGCGTCTCTCTTTACTCTTCCTACACTAATGCCTTATCCTTAATGGGTTGTTTCTTGTCCGAATGGTCTCAGGTGCCTTTGTTGTCTAGGATTATGCTTATTTTGTTTGGTAATATATAATACTCTGATAAATGTATGCCACCTGTCTGAATTATGCCCAAATAAATTTATAAACTGTTTTATATGTAAATTAAATAATGATGTTATCATATAAGATCTGTTTATATTTATTTTTAATAATTTTAATAATACTAATATTCAAATCTTAACATTCATTACATTTTTCAGTATTGTATTATTCATACATTAACATTTATTACTTTATTTAATATTCTTCAAATTAGATTGAAAAAAGATTGACTTTATTATTTGTTATTTTTTAAAAAATAATTAAGTTGATTGGATTAACAACACCAACACACGTACTATTTAAGGTAAGAGTATATAAAACGGCTTTTTTAATAGAACATTATAATTTTTAAAAGTAGGGGGATTAAATTTTTATGCATGCGACTTTTGCTTGCTTTGCAGTCAAAGCTGCAGCTTTCACCACAACCGGGGCGACTTTTGGCTTTTTTAATTGAATATTGTAATTTTAAAAAAATTATATAAATACCGTAAATTATAATGTAATTAAAAAATTAGGTAAAATTACTACACAAATTAGCAGTTTTATGTAAAGTTGTTATTTAGTGTAACAACTTTATGCTATGTTGTAATAAATAATTTTTAAATAATTATTTATCAATGATTGATTGGTAAAGATTTAGTTAATAATAATATTTTTTAAATATTTTAATTAAATAATTATTAGATAATTTAAATAATAATAAAATAATTAAAAAATAATGAGATAATTTAAAATTTTAAAAAATAATTTATAATATTATAAATAATGTTGTACAATGATTATTATATATAAAACAAATTTTTTGAATGTTTTACAAAAAAAAAGTCATAAAAAATATATAATACAATTTATGAATATTTAACTAAAAAAATCCTTAAAATGTCATTTAACGCCACAACGAGATCAATGTCGATGTTTCCTAGCTTTACATCTACTTTCAGCAAAAGGAATTTCATGTATTTATTGTTGTCTATCATCATCGTCATTTGTAATATAATTTAAATTAAAAAATAGACGATCTGATAATGTTGTGAACCTCGACTCTCCACGATTGTGATATCTATTATATGTAAGTTGATATGGTATAAGAGAAACAACAAACTTTGGATAATGAGTATTATATCCTGGCTGTTGCCATATAAATGGGTACCCTATACCAAGATCAGAACCAAATAGTATCGAGAATGATTGCGTGTATGGCGGCATACCCCAAAAAGGATGAAAGACTCATCTGGTTGTGTCTCCTAAGGCACGTAATAATCAGAAATATTGTTTATACTATGAAATATATAAAGTGTCGAAGTAGATGGACCTGTCATATCAGCTGTAATATATGAACGAGGGATATTGTAAGACGTAGAGACATGACTACTAATTGCAGATGGATCCGATAAGTAGATGAACCTGCTACATCTATTTTTGTTACACTAATACGTCTTTTCGTCCTCGTAGGTCGGTGAACACTTTGTTCTTGAAGCAAAGTTGATTGTTAAGAAGTCATATGAATTGAATGTCGATGATATTGAAAGAAAGGTTTGACCTCAGCATAAATTTCATCAATAGACCTCTTATGAGGTTCCCCAACATCATCATCCTCATCGACACTCACTTTTATTCTTTCAATTGCTCCTTCTTGAAATACGAATAAATAATTTTATTACTAATTATTAATATTTATATAATTATATAATAAAAATAAATATCGCTAAAGATATATATACAAAAGCATACCAAAGCAACCAATATAGTTGTAACCAAAGACTGATATCCCTGATGCATAGGTAAGTGCGTAGGATCTTTAATTCCAACACTTGTCATCCCTTGTAGGCATATCAATAACGGTATTATCTCTTAAATAGGATGCATATTGGTAATATTAATTGCTTATTGATATATCCAATATAATATTAGGCTGCAATTGTTCAACTTGAACATAAATATGTACAGATTAATTTTCGACATCTGTATCAAAGAAAAATCACAAATTTTCATCATTGTTGATTGATATTAGATGTGACATATCATTTTCATAGTATTTAGCGGATATTTTCAATAAGTACTGATTATTATCAATGCTCGTTATCTGATACAACATCAATAACAATCCCAAATAATTTGTTCCTCCTCCCTCCAATTGCAGGACGATCATATGTCATAAAATAACAATTCTGTAAAATTTGACCACAAAAATGCACCACAATACCGATTTTGCTCGAATTTGACATAATTTCAAAATTAAGAACATATAAGATTAATTAACTAAAACTAATATTCATTAACCAATGCATTCACAAATAATTATTTATTTTCATTAGTTAGTTAATTATTATTTTATTATAATAATTAAAAAGTTTCTAATAATTATCATTCCTAATTAATTAAAATCATTATTCATTAAAATTAAAATTTATAATTATTAATTTAAAATTTTGAATATAAAAATACTTATTTTGAACAAATGTATTCACAAATAATTATTTATTTTAATTAGTTATTTAATTATTTTTTATTATAATAATTAAGAAGTTTCTAATAATTATCATTTCTAATTAACTCAAATTATTATACATTAAAATTAATTTTTATAATTATTAATTTAATTTTTTAAATTTTAAAATACTTATTTTGAACAAATGCATTCACAAATAATTATTTATTTTAATTAGTTAGTTAGTTATTAATTTTTATAATAATTAATAATTTTCTAATAATTATCATTTCTAATTAACTAAAATTATTATTCATTAATTTTTTTATAATTATTAATTTAATTTTTTAAATTTTAAAATACTTATTTGAACAAATGCATTCACAAATAATTATTTATTTTAATTAGTTAGTTAGTTATTAATTTTTATAATAATTAATAACTTTCTAATAATTATCATTTCTAATTAATTAAAAGTATTATTCATTAATTTTTTTATAATTATTAATTTAATTTTTTGAATTTTAAAATACTTATTTTGAATAAATGTATTCACAAATAATTATTTATTTTAATTAGTTAGTTAATTATTATTTTTTATAATAATTAAGAACTTTCTAATAATTATCATTCCTAATTAATTAAAATTATTATTCATTAAAATTAATTTAATAATTATTAATTTAATTTTTTGAATTTTAAAATATTTATTTGAACAAATGCATTCATAAATAATTATTTTTGAATTCATTAGTTAATTATTATTTTATTATAATAATTAAGAAGTTTTTATTTCTTTATTAATATTTCAATTGTTGCTTAATTATATTTTTCAAATCATGTATCAAATAATTGAAATAACAAATATGCATCATTACATACAATATCTAAAAGTATGATTATAATCATTTACACAACTCAAATCAACTAATCAACATACTAATTTATGAAGTTATTATTCTTTTCAACTAAACTACGTACAACTACAACAATACAAAAACTACATAATTTAAATATAATTAAAGTTTCACACATGTACTTAAAGTTTATCAATGTTGAAATGGTTCTCGTTTTCAAAATCAACAACCTATTAAACACATCAAAAAAATGAGAAACAATAATAAATTTTAAATTTATTAAAAAATAAAAAATAAAAATAATAATGTAATTATACTTTTAAAAAAAATAACAAAAAAAGAAAGACATGGAGGACGGTGGTAAAGAAAAGAAAATGAGAGCCGAAAAGGATGGAAGGAATGGAAATAAACATGGTGGTGGAGAAAAAAAAATGAGGAATGAAACCAATTTATAATGGCGAGGAAGGGGAAAATAAGACCAAAAGTTGCCCCCGTAGCAGCACTTCGTGGGTGACTTTGAACACCATTAGTAAAGTCGCCCACGTTGCATAAAAATACAAATATCGTAAAAGTAGGGGGGGATTAAATTTTTATGCAAAGTCGCCTACAACAAAAATAGGGGGTGTTAAATTTTTATGCAAAGTCATGGGCGACTTTGCTGATGGTGTTCTTTGTGGGCGACTTTTGCTTGCTTAGCAGTCAAAAGCTGCAATTGTTTGTTGCAACTTTGACTACAAAGCAAAGGGGCAGTAGTCTATGGGAGTGACTTAGTCTATGGGAGCGACTTTTGCTCTCATTTTTCTCCGCCACTATAAATTTGTTTCATCCCTCATTTTCTTTTTTCTACCATTATATACATTTTCATTCATTCCATTCCTTTCGCCTCTCATTTTCTTTTGTTTACCACCGTCTTCCATTTTTTTCTATTTTTGTTATTTTTTTTAAAGATATAATTACATTATTTATTTTTGTTTGTTCTTTTTAATAAATTTAAAATTTATTATTGTTTCCCATTTTTTTGATGTGTTTAATAGGTTATTGATTTTGAAAACGATGAGTATTTCAACCTTGATAAACTTTAAGTATAGATATGAGACTTTAATTATGTCTAAATTATGTAATTTTTGTATTATTGTAGTTGTACGTAATTTAGTTGAAAAGAATAATAACTTGATAAATTAATATATTGATTAATTGATTTGAATTGTGTAAATGATTATAATCATACTTTTAGATATTGTATGTAATGATGCATATTTGTTATTTTAATTATTTGATGCATGATTTGAAAATTATAATTAAACAACAATTGAAATATTAATAAAGAAATAAAAACTTCTTAATTATTATAATAAAATAATAATTAACTAATGAATTCAAAAATAATTATTTGTGAATGCATTTGTTCAAAATAAATATTTTAAAATTTAAAAAATTAAATTAATTTTAATGAATAATTATTTTAATTAATTAGGAATGATAATTATTAGAAATTTTTTAATTATTATAAAAAATAATAATTTACTAACTAATTAAAATAAATAATTATTTGTGAATGCATTTGTTCAAAATAAGTATTTTAAAATTCAAAAAATTAAATTAATAATTATAAAATTAATTTTAATGAATAATAATTTTAGTTAATAAGAAATGATAATTATTAGAAAGTTATTAATTATTATATAAATAATAATTAAGTAACTAATTAAAATAAATAATTATTGTGAATGCATTTGTTCCTATTTTAAAATTTGAAAAATTAAATTAATAATTATAAAATTAATTTTAATGTATAATAATTTGAGTTAATTAGAAATGATAATTATTAAAAACTTCTTAATTATTATAATAAAAAATAATTAACTAACTAATTAAAATAAATAATTATTTGTGAATGTATTTGTTCAAAATAAGTATTTTAATATTCAAAAATTTAAATTAATAATTATAAATTTTAATTTTAATGAATAATAATTTTAATTAATTAGGAATGATAATTATTAGAAACTTCTTAATTATTATAATAAAATAATAATTAACTAACTAATGAAAATAAATAATTATTTGTGAATGCATTTATTAATGAATATTAGTTTTAGTTAATTAACCTTATATATTTTTAATTTTGAAGTTATGTTAAATCCGACAATATCGGTGTTATAGTGCATTTTGATGGTCAAATTTTACAAAATGATTATTTTGTGACATATAATCGTCCTACAATTGGAGGTAGGAGGAACATACTATTCAGGATTGTTATTGATGTTGTATTAGATGACGGGCATTGATAATAACTAGTATTTGTTAAAAATATCCACCAAAGTATACTTGTTGAAAATATCCACCAAAGTACTATGAAAAAAATACGTCACATCTAATATCAATCAACAATGACGAAAATTTGTGATTTTTTCTTTTATCCAGAGGTCGAAAATCAATTTGTCCACCTTTATGTTCAAACTGAACAATTGCAACCTAATATTATGTTGGATATCCCGACAATCAATTAATATTATCAATATGCATTCTATTTAAAAGATAATATCGTTATTGATATGCCTATAATCACGCAATGGATGGCAAGTGTCGGGATTGAAGATCCTACACACTTGCCTATGTATCAAGGATATCAGCCTTTGGATGCAACTATATTGGTTGCTTTTGTACATATATCTTCAGCGATATTTATTTTTATTGTGTAATTATATAAATATTGATAATTAATAATAAACTTGTTTATTTGTATTTCAGGAAGTAGCAATTGAAAGAATGAGAGTAAGTGTCAATGGGAAAGATGATGTTGGGGAACCTATTAGAAGGTCTATTGATGAAATTTATGTTGAGGTCAGACCTTTCTTTCAACGTCATCGACATTCAGTTCATGTGACTCTTCAACAATCAACTTTGCTTCGAGAACAAAGTGCTCATCGACTTACGCGGATGAGAAGACGTAGTAGTGCAATAGAAATAGATGTGACAAGTCTATCTATTTATCGTGGTCCACCTGCAATTACTTGCCATGTCTTTACGTCTTACGATATCCCTCGTCCATATACTATAGCTGATATGGCAAGTTCATCTACTTCGACACTTCCTATATTTCATAGTATGGATAATATTGCTGATTATTACGTGCCTCATGAGACACAACTAAATGAGCCTTTCACTCCATTTTGGGGTATGATGCCATACACGTAGTTATTTTCGACACTACTTAGTTCTGATCTTGGCATGAGGTACCCATTTATACGACAACAACCATGATATAGTACTCATTGTTCAGAATTTGTTATTTTTCTTATATCATATCAACCTACATATAATGGAAAATCACAATCGTGGAGAGTCGAACTCCACCATATCATCAGGTCGTTCATATTTTAATTTAAATTATATTACAAATGACAATGATGATAGACAACAATAAATACATGAAATTATTGTTACTGAAAGTAGACGTAGAAGTAGGAAATATCGACATCGACCTTGTTGTGACATCAATGGACATTTTTAGAATTTTTTTTGTTAAATATTCATAAATTGTATTATATATTTTTATGACTTTTGTGTTAAACATTCAAAAAATTTGTTTTGTATATAATAATCATTGTACAACATTAATTATAATATTATAAATTATTTTTTAAAATTTTAAATTATCTCATTATTATTTAATTATTTTTTAATTATTTTATCATTATTTAATCATTGTTTAAACTAACTAATTATTATTTAATGATTATCTAATTAAAATATTTAAAAAATATAATTATTAATTAAATCATTACCAATAAATAATTATTTAAAAATTAATTATTACAACATAGCATAAAATTGCTGTATTAGATAGTAACTTCACATAAAACTACTAACTTGAGTAGCAATTTTACCTAATTTTTTAATTACATTATAATTTACAAAATTCATATAATTTTTTTTAAATTACAATATTCAATTAAAAAAGCCGTCTAAAATCATAATCAATTGTTGGATCATGTTGATTTTTCTTGATAAGATAAACATCATGAATTGTTAAAAGTAATAAGTACTACAGAGTAATAAATAAATCAATCCTTCATGAGCCCCAAGAGATTATTGTTTAAATTCTTTATTTATTTTTATTCTTGAGGGCAATAATATAAAAGTATTATATAACTTACATTTTTTAACTTTAATCTAAAATTGTGTCAAATTTAAATTGATCCATAAATGTAGGCCAGAGGGAGTATTTTGGTAAAGATAAGATAAATTTGAGTCAAGCTTTCTGGTCTGGTCAATATTATCGGACATCAACATATTGAACCAGAGTTCGTATGACGACAATAAGAGTTAACAAAGACCTCATGAAACAGTGTCATTACTCTCCCACAATCATGTAAAAGATTCAGGACCAAAAATTTCAAGAGAGGCACTGGTTGCAGGGATGAAACCAAAATATCGATTTCAGGCGACAAAGAATTTGCAAAGAATGAGGGAAGGGAGCAAGCAAATCTTTTATCCTTGTTGCTAGAGAAATTAAACATCTAAAATGCCACAAGCATATATTGCATCATGAACAAGATGCCAAACGAGCAGCCAAATTGAAAGTTTTGGAACTATCGCAGAACATACCATCACAGGTTGACAGAAGTTTTGCCATGAAATGTAAAGCCAAGGAAGTGGCTATATACAAGTTTGCAGAACTGAATGTATAAGTTTCAGAATACTAGTACGCAACAAAACCGCAATAAAGATGACTTACGGAGCAAGTATAATGACGTCCATAACAGATATTAAGATCCATTTGCAGGTAGTGAGGAGTCCTTAATGTCGATGTCCTTGACACCAGCAGTAATTGACAATGATGAATCACACCTTCCATCCTTCTTTCCATTGTTCTTGGTTTCCTCATCGGACTCATCTTCGAGAAAGGATCCCTTTCGACGAAGTTCTTTAACCTTGCGAAATTCGTCATAGTGAGCTTTCCTATGCTCCCTAAAGCTCTTGCGTCTCTCAGAATCACAACCTGATAGGTTAAAATTAGTGAGAATCAGTATTATCCAGTTAAAAATTAATATGGCCAAAAAAAATTCAAACATCATTTGTACAAATAAATAAGGCACAACAGATTTTACAATGGGTAGGAAAATAAACATGCCAACAGGAGCAAAAAAATAAAAAAAGTAACAGTTGAGAATTTACAACCCCTTTCACCTTTCGGATCTTCTGTTCCCATTTGGTATTTAATCAGGTATATCACTTCACAAATACAAGCTAAGTGTATATGATTTACACCAAATGTATTTAAAGAAATATTTTATACATCTGACATGCATTTGTAATGTGGAATACAAGAGAATCCCGACTGCAACTATTGTAAAGCAATCAAAGCCTAGGCTAAACCTTCAAATAATTAAACAATTCAATTGGACAAACAAAAACACATTTGAAGAACCAGATACAATTATGGCAATCATGTTAGGAGAAAGTTTGTGATAACAATATTATATCAAGACAAGACAGATGCACAATTGAAAAACTATATACAGACAAGAGACAAACCTTCTTCATCTAGATCCATTGCATCTGCGTCATCTTCAGATGAAGTCCAGCCTGAGTTATGCAAGTTAGTTTTGCTGGAGGAGCCTACATCATTCAATGCCGAACGTATAGCTTCTGCATGCATTGCGTTTTCAAAACAATGCTCGAAACTTCCTCTTCTGACAGGAGATGATGAATCTACATTCATTAAAAACCAGTTACTCATATGCCAGCATAGAGCATATCTAAACTCGCCAAGCAGTGTGGTTCAACTACCTTTAATTATTCATATTTGCAACCACGCGCTCCAAGAATTTATTAATTCAGTCTCGGGCAAAGCAGATACTTCAATGATTATAGCATAGAAGAATTCTAGGGAGCTTTGCACTTAACCTAGCATGGCCATGTGTGAAGAGGGGTTTCAATTTTCACCTACATAATATAAACTATTGTAAAATCCAGGGGCACCAACTTAAAGGCATTTGCAGCTAAAATTGTTAGGCTATTACTATAATTTAAAAAAACATGGTTAGGCTTTAACATAGTCCACATTATCAACTTATTGCCAAAAAAGATATATCAAGTTCCTCAAATTATTTCACACATTCTTTTCACTTCCTATCAAACCAATAATAGGCCCTAGACCAATTTCAAATATCATACTTCCACAGTTATGTGCATCCCAAAAAGTTACTTCACAAACACAAGAAATTAGCTCACTTGCCTGTAGTCCTACAAGGCTAGTCATATATAATCAAACATAATGTAGGAATAATCACAAAGAATCAAAATGACAGGAAAACATCAATATTTCCTGCATGACATCATAACTCATGACAAAAATCCAGAAGCATTAGATAATCTCTTTAGCATTATTGAAGGAAACCAAATGTCTCTCAAAGTCACCCAAACAACGGAAATGTCAAACAAAATTCAATAAACATACCATCATCATCATCAATCATGGGATGGTATGGTGTCTTTGGTTCAGTAATTTTCTGCCTCACAGGTTTATTCGCCTCAATTTCTGCTAAATTAGCTTCATCCCATCTCACTGGTGCCCTGGCGCCACAAATAAATTGCGAGCATCAGCATAGCATAAATTGGATGAGAACTGAAAACGTCATATCAGCAAGAAAATCATAATAATTCAAATTCATGTACCTAAAAAAAGCTCCACTCACTCAGAAAAAGAAAATAATTGCAACTAAAAGAACAATATACCACTATATGTCCATAAAATGTTGGAGAGTCCAATTCTTTCACTAACAAACTATTTTGGCACCAGTAGAAAACCATGCCTTAATGTTTGCATTCTGAATATGCAATCACGTAGATTTCCCAGATTAAAAAAAGCAGCCATCCTCCTCTCAATCTAAATTACTTAAGAATCTTTCTATCCTCATGCTTCATGCCAAGTTTAAGCAACAAAGACACAATCAGTGGACTTCATAATTCCAAACTTCCAGCCAACACAGCTGAAATTGAAGATATCCAATGAAGAATTGTTATGACATGCAAGAGATACAACAAACACTTAGCAATGAATCCAATCTTCAAGGTGATTGTCACTTCAAGCACAAACTCCATGATAAGAGAGACGTAAGAGATTTAAAATGCCACAAGCACAGGTCCAAATCTGGTGAAATGGTCATAAACAAAGCATGTTAAAGGAACTTAATTCTTGATTTCAGCAATCTGATTATCCTTTGAGATTCCCGAATCACACTCAGCAATAAACAGATGATCACACTCAGCAATAAACAGATGATCGAGTACACTGTAACAAGGAAACAACCTACTCTTTACATCAAATTGTCAAGCCTAAGAAGACATCACACAATGAAAAACAAACTAAATGCGTATAAAGTACAATAAACTACTAAGTTACTCATACTACACATTTGAAGACAAATATTAAATTAAAGTAGAAGCAATACAATCATTTATGCATGCTATCAACATTTTACCACTTTCGAATTTCACCCTATTATTTTTAAACAAAATGGAGAGTTCAAGTACCAAATTCATCAAATGAAATTGAAAAAACGCGCAAAAAATAAAAAGAAAAAAAAAGCCCTAATGACAACAATATTCAAATAAATTCCCACTTTCGCACTTCTAAAATCAACTACATATGAACTGTTACATAAGCAAACACAGTTAAATCAAATCAAATCACTAAAGCCGAATTGAAAATCAACTTCAAGATTATAGCCACTGCATAGTTTCCGGGCCAAGAATACGACAACGTCGGAATAATTGAACGGAAAGACGAGGTCAAAACCGGTAATTTTCACAAGGCTAAAACTGTAGATCATGTGATCAGAAATTGATTCAGAATCGAGAAGAAGATTCTCATACATTTTAAGAAGAAACGGTGGATTTCTTTTCCACTTCTTTTACTGCTTCTCGAGAGCTTCTGCGAAAAACTAATGGACCTTTTTCTTCTCTTCGTTCTTCACAGGATTTTATTTGCTTTCCCGAAAATGCCCGAGTGTGAGAAGGAAATGACGAATATACCAAAGTTGACCAGGGGGACTACTTCGGTTCGGGCGGGTTGAATTGGATGGACTATCCAGATTCCCCGAGTTGGAATGCAAAATTTGCTCTTATTTATTTAGAAATTTGGTCAAATTTTTGATAAATTATTGTTTAAGGTTCAAAGTCGACATCAGAAGAATATAAATCGATTTTTTTTCTTCTTTTCCTAATTATTTTGTTTTGAAAAATTTATAGATAAATTCAATTAATATAAATATACATTCTCAAAATATTTTTGAACGTAAATATTCATCTTACTTAAAATAAATAAAAAATTCTAATAAAATTTACGTGAACACAACTTATTGGCTCGATTTAAGTTAAGCTTGAACTCATAGTATACACTATATATTTAATTTGTATTTATTGTGTTTTATGCTAAATTACTCTCTTATACTTTATCTAGCTTTAAGTTATTTTTTTTAATTTGACTTAATATAATTTATTGCAGTTTTTAATTTTTAGCGATTCTAAAAAAATACACAAGGAACTAGTATTTTTATATTTTGGGATCCTTGATTTAGTGAGAGCCTGTGATTTTATCACCACGAATTATTTTAATTTTTTTGAAGATTCCAATATGAGCTAATATATATTTTGTGACAAAAAATGAAAATAATCTGGATCAGGCTAACCGAGTGTGTTTCGGACTTTGGGTCGTAACGTCGACTCGGGTCTGGGTCAAAGCAAAGGGCATTATCGGTACCGGCCCGTAAATCAGAAAATTGGGGCTAACAAATCTGAATTCTCGAAACTAATTTTATAAGCAAAAACACAAACAGCTTGGGGAAGCTCTTCAATTCACTCTTTTTAGTACAGCACAAAGAAACAGAGGTACGAATTCCTATTCCTTAACGCATTCCTCGCTTCTTGCCTGTTCGTTTCTGAATTCTGCGGAATTACGTGATTTGATTTATGCTGGAGTCTGCTGCCTGTGCAATTATTTTCTTGATCCGGGTGTGTCGATTTTTTTTTTGTTGTTTCTGGATGATGGATTAAACTGGGCTTGCTTGAATTTTCGGTTTTTCAATTGTTTGAATGGAGGGTTGATTTATTTTTGGGTCTATTGAAGTTGAGATCTTGATGATCATATGGTGCTGTGCAGTCACTTTTTCATTCGAGTTTTCAGATAAGATTTGGGTTTATTTATTTTTTAAATTTTTTATGAGTTAATGGTTATTGAACTTTAAGAAATATTAGGTGGCGAGATCATTATCAAAGTGTTTGTAATTCTGCATTTTACTCTGTGTTTCCTTGAGGGATTTGAAAACTGTAATAATTACTTATGATGAAACAAATCGAAGTGATCAATGCCTATGGTAACAAAGGGAGAGTAGAGATGCATAAGGCATGAGACATGTTTTTGGTATACTGATATCAACTAAGATTAATTCATGCATGTAACCAATTTAATATAAAAATCAGACTATCTGATATGCATTTAGTTGAGTATTAAAAATCATGACTAAGAAGGTTCTTTTTCTAAGGTGTAAATTGTTGATACTTTTCTTACAAATTAATCTTTGTTGAATGTTACTAAGAATTAATTTGTGGATTATATAAGTAAACTAAATTGTTAGTTTTAGCGAACATGACGTATAGTACATGTTACACTATTGTTTTTCCTTTTGTTCTTCATTAGTTGCAACTCAGAATTTTATGTATTGATTAGATGCCGAAGGAAGATACAGTTTTCCATTCTGTCAGTAGTTGGAATTTGCTGGTCTCTTCCAAAATTAGTTTTTTGGGGGTGAATTGATACTAGTTCATGTACTTGGGTCACACAAACCACAAATATGCTTTGTCAGGTTGACAGAACATCTCAGTAAATACGAAGGGTAGAATAATAGTAGAACTACTGTCTCTCGTCAGTAATGTGGTTAAACATTACTATTGATCTTCCTCTCTTTTCTGTTTTTCTTACAAGTACTGATGGATTCTTTTTATGGCAGTTCATATAATTGCGATATTGAATTCCTAGTTTCTCACAAAAGGCTCCATACAAGACACAATAGGAAAATCAGAACTATCGAGAGATGTTTTCATTGTTTTATGGACTTTGGAAATACATGCTCAGCAAGACGGAGTTTCATGTTCTTATTCTTGGAATTGACAAGGCTGGCAAAACAGTAATTTGCTCAACACTTTCTCTGTTTTGACTTTGCACTTTCATTTGTTCCGTTTGAATATATACTTAGCTCCATAATTCAATGTTGTTGCCTGGATACCTGAATTTAGAGAATCTGTTGGAACCGCAATATCCCTTCTAGACATTTACTTGGTTCAGATATACAAATTTTAGTGATGCTGGCTGCTATGTGATGAATATAGAATAAGCACTCCTTGTGACTGAAAGTAGACAGGCATATATGGAGACTATATACTAGATGACACCTGTAATCATCTTTTATGATGACACTACTTAAAATGGCACCTCTTACCACTTGTCGACTCAATTAATATGTGCCAGCTATTTAAAAAATTAAAGGTGCACTACCTGCTAATAAAAGTAGAGTTATAAACTTAAGCAAATTAAGCTGATATTTTACTTAAAACTGATTTTCTTGTACAAATTGACAAATCGCGGAAAAAGTGCTTTCCTTCCAAAATACAAGTTATTCAATTCTGCTTCAAGTACCATTTGACATATCAAATTGGCTGATTCATCAGCAACGTTTTCACCAAACAGTCATGTGTTGTGAAAACCCCCTTGGACTAAATTTTTCTATCCTCCAGAAGGAGATGTGATTTCCGTTCAACTGAAGCATTTTCGAGCTTGTCTTTGGTAGCTACTAAAATATCTTGGTTGCATTTTTTATACAGTTTCCCATTGATTTCTATTTCTATTCTTTTTATAGTTTTTTCGTTTATTCGTACAGATAATGTTTATATATCTGTAATCAAAGTCAAACAAATTTGCTAATAACACCTAAATCTTTGTTTGAGCTGATTCAGACTTGTGAATTTGTAGACATTACTGGAGAAATTGAAGTCACAGTACTCAAACTTGGAAGGCCTTCCTCCAGACCGAATTGTTCCAACCGTGGGACTCAATATTGGTCGTGTTGAAGTGTCAAACACAAAACTTGTATTCTGGGACCTGGGAGGTCAGGTTTGAAATGCACTCTAGCTTTCTTTTCTAATTGATATTACACAATTGGTTAGTTCCCTTTGGCCTTTGGCGGAATCATTTTTTTGTTGTACCATTATGCCTTTCCAATAAGTTTTCACCCAAAAATGTTGAGAGCACTATTAGTCATTCTCTTTTCGGTATATCTGATTTTATGCTTCTAGATTAATGTTGTTTCAGTACTTAAGCTCCTATATTGTCATTGTAGCGACTTTTGGTGGCAACCTATGTCTCTTACACAGGCTTGATTTTTCTTCCTTTTTATTTCACTTTTGAGTTCTTTTTCACTGACGAGAGACTTATGTTTCATCAGCCTGGTCTTCGCTCCATTTGGGAAAAATATTATGAAGAGGCACATGCTGTGATATATGTAATTGATGCTGCTTGTCCATCCCGTTTTGAAGATTCAAAATCTGCTCTTGGTAATTTTTATATGGAAGAAGTTTGTGAACTGCACTACCAATAATCCTTGTTACTGCCATTGGTCATTTTTAGTATGTTGTCTTAATTTATGTTCTGAAGGTAGCCTAACTTCAAATCTGGTTTACAGAAAAGGTTCTTCGGCATGAGGATTTGCAAGGAGCTCCTCTTTTGATATTAGCAAACAAGCAGGTACAGCTATTCCTTCTGTCCCATACAAAGATACCCCAGACCAGAAGAATGTGAGACATGTTGATTGAGGAAAATATCTATGCTTCCTCTTTTTACGCTGTCAGTCTAACTTTAAAGGATGTAATATTACTTATAACCAATTATATTTGCTGTGATAGGCTTCTTGTCCTGCACTATCTACATTTATGAAAGTGCATTCATATTGTGTTTTTCAATAATGGCTGCTGATTAGCTGATAAGTTCCCCTTCCTGTTCCTGAATGCTATGTGGCAAAATGAAATATGGAAGGGGCAACACTCCCTGAGCTCTCTCAATTCAATCATTTATTATTTTTATGTTCCCCAAAAATTACTGGCATAAATGAAGTATAAAACAAAGATGTTACAAAAAAATGGTAATTATACAAGTGGAGGACTACCTTTACTGAGTTGGTTTACTTTGCAGGATCTTGAAGATGCTGTATCAGCTGACGAACTCGCTCAATATCTGGACCTCAAAAAATTGGATGAGAGAGTTTATACATTTCAGGCTGTTTCCGCATTCGATGGGTAAGCTGATGCTTTTATATGTATGTATTTTGTAGACAATTAAATGAGCCATCTGGGGTTAAATGGTTTTGCTGCCCCCACCCTCCAAAGTGGCAAGGTCTATTCAAATGAACATGATGAGTTTTGAATTTTACTGCAGGCTGGGGATTAAAGAAAGTGTAAACTGGCTAGTAGATGCTATGGAGAGAAGTAAGAGAACAGATATGTTGAGAGTTCGTGCAGGATCCAGTGTTGTCTAGAAGTGATAATAAAAACAACTTTAACGCTTTTCTTTTTAATTTTGTAATGCAAATCAGGGTTCAATTATTGGATCTGTATGATTTGAAATTGGACTGACATCAATTCAATGGCTTGCTTTGGGCAAAGTCAAGGTTCTTTGTGGTTTTATTTACCTGGATTTCACCTCAAGTTAAATTGCCATGATAAAAATTTGTGAAGCATATCTTGTGTGTGATAATGCCAATTAGAGACCCTTGATGCACTGACAGTTATCCTTTGGACCTTGGCACTAAGACTGTTGACATGTTTCAAGTGAAAATGGCATGGAGACTTTCTGTTTTTCTTGATTAATAAAATTTTATTGGTACGTGTACTAGGATGATAACGGGTGGCAAACGGTAGGGTCATATTGGATATGCGTTCGGATCTATGTGAATCCAATTCATTTGTGCTTGGACCCCTTATGGTTAGGGTCGACCCTTTTAACCCCATTTCCTCTTTCTAGCCCATGAACACATTCGCAAATGAAAAGTTGAAAATTCATTAATCTAGCAAAATTTAGGAGAACCAATTTTTTTACATTACATTTCTACAACACTTGGGAAAAGTCACAAGATGACTGAAAAGTCTAGTGTACAATTTCAGCCTACAACTAATTTTACACCAAGATAGAACATCTCGTCTCATAAGTCCCAAGTAGCAAACTTGCTACAAACATTTCCCCTTTATCCCTTCAATGTTGTGTTGAAGGCTGGTGCCGACAAAGTTCTGTGAGCTACCATTCATAGTATGAGGTAAAGAAGGATCTCTTACACCTTGTTGCCACGCATAAGGCTTCATTACAG
Organism: Paulownia fortunei; assembly: GCA_019321725.1. Classification (NCBI taxonomy): domain Eukaryota; kingdom Viridiplantae; phylum Streptophyta; class Magnoliopsida; order Lamiales; family Paulowniaceae; genus Paulownia; species Paulownia fortunei. The sequence goes on from CM033124.1 coordinate 14,379,781, forward strand.
CATCAGAATGGCTAAATGAATAACTTGAAGTGTAGGAGTCGTCTAACCTAATCTTTGGTAATAATGTCTGGCTATTACATCCACTGGCTCCTGATGAGCTGAGAGGCTGCTGGAATGAAATCTGAAAATGTGAACCATCCTCCATAGGAATTTCACTGGTGAGCGTCTTAACCGCAAATTCAAAACAAGGATCAGCCCAGATATCACCAGAAGGCAACACAGAAGAGGAACCTGACGTTTGGTTAGGTGAAGCCAGAGAAAACACTGGACTCTCCTGAACTTTGTTCACATCTTCGATAGGAATTGCACCAGTAAGAGTTTTGATTGCAAATTCGATGCATGGATCCATGAATAGATCATTCAAAGTGGATTCGACATGCTCTTCGTGCTTTTCATCTTCCTTGAAGTCAACACCAACACCTTCATGCCCTTCAGGAGAGGAAAGACCTCCAAGCGGTAAAATAGTGGATTCTTTCTGCTTATTCTTGGTCAGAATTTCTGTTCTGCATTTCGTAGGATGCTTGTTTGGCTCATTGGATTTACCAAAATTTCCAGAGGTATTAGTCTCTGGTTTAACTGACAGCGTAGCTTTGCCAATATTTTCGAAGGTATTAACTTCTGCCTCACCTGACGGTCTAGCTGCTTCTCTAGCTTGGTTGCTGGTTTTTATTTCCAATGATGAATCAGCTTCCACACAAGCAAGTCTTTTCGAAGTCCTACGAGGTAAGTTCATCCATTTGCTATTTGATTTCTTTCTCTTATTTTGGTGAGCTATGTTTTCATGCTGTCGATCTTCTGCCACAGAAGTTTTTTCTATTTTTCTTTGATCCAAAGCATTTGTCTCCGGCAGATTAATATTTTTAACTGCAACGCCTTCTGAGCCTGTAGAGTAACACGGCACACCAAACAACATGAATCATATTTGTAAAATTTATTTCTTCCCCACACGAAAAAGTATTCATTTGGATGTATCCATCTTTAAAAGTGAAAGTGTGGTTCACTTTATAAGGAGGACTTGATGGTTAAACAAAGTAGGGATATGGAAAATGTACGATTGGGACAAAAGTGGAGAAAGCTAAACGTGCATCAAAAGATATTCACACATCATTCAGGAAACTGGAACTTAATGCATGCCAGATATATTCTCCAGAGTGGAATGCAATGCTACGTAAAATGCATCGATGGACATCTCACGCACCTGATTGTAAGGACTGATTATCAATCCCATTATATTTCAGTTTACTGTCAGCCAATCTCTTATTTCGGCTTAGTCCACCATGCCTTTTCTTTCCATTTACTTGTGCCAGCTTATCTGGGAGATCCCCGGCCACAGAATCATTTCCTATCTCTCTTTGCTCCACGTACTTTGGTTCTGGCACATCTACATTTATTACAGAAGCACCTTTTGAGCCGGAAATTGCAATTTATAGTACATCAGCTCATCAGAACAAATAGAACACTTAATGTGAACCTTTCATAATCTTATTTATCATTGAGAACTCTTGCTAAACTGTACCTATTATAGTAAATTAAATCATTTCATGTCATGCTTAACTAAATGCCATATATGTCCCCATTTTTCTTCTAACTGAAAGTAAGTATTGTATAGCACATGGAAGGGAATTCTTTAACTAATTACATTGAAAACTAAAAATAGTAGAGAAAGACCATAAGTGCCAATGACAGCCATACAAAAACTGCGAGTTTGGAGCTTTATGCAGGCCAAAATCATATTCCGGAAGTGGAATACAATATTACATAATTTTTTAATGCGAAGACATTCTGCAACTGAGATTGGTCTCCAATCCCCATCAACACTTTTATCTACTCTGTTGTCAGCCAATTTCTTACTTTCCCTCATTCTGTCTTCAATTGGTTCCTCTCTTTTTATGAGAACTTGCAGCTTGTCAGAGAGTTGATATCTAGAAAATCACCTTCTTCTTCTCTTAGCTCCAAATAATTATCTTCTGGCGTATTCATATTATTTATGGCAGAACGTTTTATTAAGTCTCCAGAAAGTTCCACTTCAGATTCCAAGAAAGATTACAATTCAAATCATGCGGATATATTGCCATATTCAAACTAGAAGAATGTAAATCTTGCATAAAATATAATTCGTATCAATGTACAATTATTCAGCACCTATATGAGTCTGTGTTCAATGAATGTGCAATTAGAACTAGTGTACCAAAGGAAAGGAAAATTTTGATGTCATTGCTCTTCAAGATCTCTAGAGCAAATTTCATCCAATCAGGGGTATCATATTAGCCAGAGAAACAGGAGGCAAAATACAAATTATAACCCTATTTTGAAAGGTGCCCCAAAAACAAAAATAATCTTTAGTGCATCCAGTGACAGTTACCATCCAAGCTAAGCATGGTGGTGGAATATAATATACAAGTATATGTCACACCTGACTTTATGCTTTCATTCACAGTGAATATTTTATCTGCTTTCTTGCCAATCAACCTCTGTCCTTTAGCTCCAGCAGTTGACTAGTGATGACCCAAGCAAAGGCAAAAAGTAAAGTTAAGAGAATCTAGAGAATCCATAAAATACACATAAAAATTACATCTGCAAAAGCGCCAATTGTGAAGAGCCTAAGGTATACCAAGTTATGAGAATACCAAGACACTTAAAGAAACATTCATTTCTCAAGCTCAAAGAATGGAGAAATATAGGAGTAGCATATTGACTCAAAGTCAAAAGAATATCTTCACTTGGGCGTAAAACTCATTGGTAAAATACTTAGCTTCAACATGGAGCTAGTATGGTTCAATATAGCAAGTATGCGTAAATTCAAAATATATAGCAAGAATTATCTGTAAGCAATTAATGGAGTCAATGTCTAGTAATATGGCTGCCGCCATCTAATTAGATGTGATTGCTTGTGCTAATGTTAGCTACTAAAGTCTAACGTTAGCCAACCAGTCATCTAACATAGCAGATTCATAAAGTAGACTGATGAAGCAAAGGAGTAAACTTGAAGAAAAGTAAAAGGAAAAGAAACACTCAAACAAGCCAACTAACAGATTTAGAATGATCTTCCAACTCGTCACCGCTGTGATCTTGGTCACCCTTGGCCTCTGCTTTTCCTGAATCCTTAGTGTCAAGGTAGCGGAAAACTTCTTGCATAGAGCGGAAGTGACATCCACTAACAGGATCAATGTAGTACTGTGGGAATCACAGACAAAACCAAAATATTAATCAATTCGAGAGAAAGCACAGGAGAAAAAAGAATGAAAAATACAGACTCTGAGCCAAGAATAGAATGCAGGCATTATGCAGGAAAAGCAGACAGCGGAACAAGCAGTTTCAGCAGATTGAGGCAATCTGCAAAAAGCAGGATATTGTTCGATGTAGTAAAAATCAATGGCAATGAGATAAGAATATGAGGGTAATTAAGGATTCAGTACCGGGTCTCTCCTGGTCTTGCCTTCCTTCCTATTGATCCTGATTTCCTTTATCCATCCCGAAGGTAATTTTTCTGCAAGAGTCTTTTTGATGTTGATCTACAATGTTGCAACAATAAAAAGTTCTTAATGCGGGAAACAGTTTAATAAATACCTATTAGATGGGTTCGCATTTGGAAAAAGCACAAAGAAAGATGTACTCACCTAGAAGAAATAGCAGAAATGCATTTAAGGCTAAACTAATGTGATTCCAACTAACATTTATAGAAGAGTTCATCTGGTGTCTACCTTATCCAGTTCCTTGAGTTTCAGATCTTTCCCAACATTCTTGAGATACCGAAGCACCTCCAGCTTGGAGTTGAATTTGAGGCCATTTATTGGATTGATATAATACTAGAGCAAATCCAAAGAAAATAATCAGAAAGAACAATTGACAATATTTCTGACAAAAAAATTAGAAGAATGAAAGGTCTGTAGGAGCCATTTATCTTTAAGGTTAATTATTCTCTCATTTGCAAATGATTGATGAAGTCATCTCATTCTAGTGTCTGACTTCAAGGCCTCCTTGTTTAGAATGTAATACTACACCAGAAAGATAATCCCACAAAAACCAACCTAAAAGAGATACTTTATTTTGAACACTTTAGAGGGCCTCAAACACATTAAAGACTGAGAACCCTTTACCCCTTGATCCACAGAAAAATTAACTGCAGATACACGACAATTCTTGCCTACAGAAAGCCAAAGGAGCGGGTCATTAGAAGGAAGTATAGCCTAAAAGACTGCTCTCGAATTGACAAATGAAAAATTGAATAACGAAAAAAAATCCTCTTGATCCCAGTATCATAAAAAACAATTAAGTTCTTCCAAAACTTGGTTGTATAACTGCAGGGTAAAATGGATATGATTCCAACTCTTGGCTTCAAAACTTTTGGAAAACCAATTTACTGGTATGTTCAAGAAATTCATGTTGGGAATATGACTTCTAAATGTTTTGATACAACGAGCTTCAATGAGGTAAATTGTCACTTTTCTGTCAATTGAAGTCAAAATGGATATGATTTTCATGGTATTTGCTGTCAAAGCAAGCTGTTTTCGCAGAGCTCCATTTTTTACTCTGCCGAACTCGAAAAGAATAAACACAGACCTAATGAAGCAACCTTCAGATAATTATTCATAACCTCAAATACTTGCTTCATTTTTACATAACCTCAAGTTTTCTAGTTATCGTTCAATTTCAAGTAAAATAAAACAGAATCACAAACGTAGTAGTACCTCATTCATAAACAGAAATTAAAGCAGTTTAACTAATTTACCTTATCTTTTTTTCCAGAACTCCGAACTCTTACACAAACTTTCCAATCCAGAGGCAGCCACTCCGGATGTTCACCACCCATTTCAAGAAATAATCCAAATGGCACTAATCTCCAGAAATAACGAAAAATCAAGTCAAAAGAAAAGAAAAAGACTCAAGAGAACACAAAGAAACAAGCACCCCTTCTAATCAAATCCCACTTTTCCTAGTTTCCACATTCCGTTAATCTCATTTCACGTGTGATTCCTGAAGTATTACTGCAAGTCTCCTCCACCCTTCTCTGAAGGAAAACGAAGAGTAAAGAAAGGAAGAGTTGCGAAATAAAAAAAAAAAGAAAGAAACTTGTGAACACTATAGAGTACGGGGAGTTAATGGGGTGGTGTAAAATGGTGGGGAGAATCGGACAAAATGCATTCACAACCACTTTCTGTGTTTGCATTCCAAGAAAAACCCAAAATGGATCCGAGAGCAAGTGGGGTTGAATAAAATCTAGTAATACCGAATGGTATTTTTCAAGAATTCATTAGAGGCCTTTTTCTTTTTCTTTCCCCTTTTTCTTGGGTTTTTATTTGAATCCTCTTTGACCAGAATCCGCATGTGACATGCCCTGCTGTTGGGGTTAGCGGTTTAGTTAGGTATTTCCCACCAACGCTCAAAAAAGAAAAAATAAATAAATAAATAAATAAATAATATATATATATATATATATATATATATATATACTGAGAAAAGCCAATAGAAAAAGATAATTAGCAATAAAAGGTGAAGAGGTTGGGATAATGCAAGCAGCTTCTTTAATCCAAGGGTCCATGAGAAGATGCCCTTTCATGATATGTAGTCACCAATTGTTCAGTGATTCCATTAATGGACCGTATTAACTGATCGAGTTACTTTTTCCACTTACTTTTCCACTTTTCTTATGCAGCCAAGTTTCAGTTTCCTTTTCTCTCGTGTGTGTATAAATAGTGGAGGGAGTTGGTGAAAAGGTTATGTCTGAAAAGAAATAGGAATAAATAGATACACAATACTGATGATCTTAATCCAATATAGATTCACAACGTAGCTTTTGACCATTGAAAATGAACCAAACACGCCTACTGCAGCACAGCACCAAGCCCAAACATGATTCAACAGTTTCTTGATCTGCCTGGTGAAGGCCCTGGATCAATCATGGCCTTTTCATCTGTGGCAGGCTTCAATGCAATAAGATAGGGAAAGCTAAAATGTCAAATGAATAACAAATGCCATGTAATATCATGCTACAAATTTCAAATCCATCTCAATTACACACACAATATCAACGCTTGTTTCTGAGAACATGGAATAGGTTAGTTCAACTCTCATTTGCCCGTAAATCCAGAGCCCCTCATATCTGATTATACTAGAAATATAATTTACGTCGAACTACTAACTCCTTAAATTTTATTTGCTAGTGTAGGTAGAACACCCTGAAGAAATCTTCAAGACCTGATTTTCTTAAAAAATGTATGCTATCATCTCTGTGGTCTTAATCTTGATTTTTCCTGCTATAGTGAAAACTTCTAGCCACTCTATAAAATTTCCTGCATTGTGTTTATTACCCCTTGTACAAAATCCCTTTGGTTCAAATGAGGTGCATGAGCAGCAAAAACACATATAAATTCTCCAATTTCAGTAACCACCTGATAATCCATTTTTTTTTCCAGACATCATCGACCATAAATGAACAGAGAGTACAGGAACAACTACTTTTCAATCAAATAATTGCATTGAAATATTGACATAGATATGTGTGTGAGTGTCACAGCACATAATTGGATATTGAAAGTTGAAAGAAAGCTGAGATATTTTTCTCCTAAAGTACATCATGTATATTACAATCTATAACATATATCTATTTCACAAAGTTGGCTAGTATAATGGAAAGGAAATCTATTATATCAGTTTCTCCTATAGGATTGGAAAGTTTTCCGCAGCAGAGCATGATCAATCCCCTCTCTTGTTATTGCCTTGATGGCCCGGTGTAGTATTCAAAAAAATCCAACATCAACATGTTCTTTAAAGCACTGCAAACAGCACTGGTTCCTGAAATTAGACATCAATGTGGACATATCTTTCAAAAGATCTGATGAAACAGAATCCAACTGATAAATGAAAAACAAAAAATCTGTATCATCCAGCTTTCGGTCTTCAATGTCTGGAAATGGAAAGTGGGTTTTTATTCAGGTTTGCAGAATCAGTTGTGGAGTGGATTTGGTCCACAAGGAACGAGCCTTCGTGACACTGCATGCAACTTCTTGCCCTTGTTTTCCTTCCATCCTGAATAGTAAGGAATTGTGGAGAAGTAACGGAGGAAAGTGGAATAGAATTTAGCTCTTATTCTTTCTTCATTTGCAGCATGGTTGATGTGCCTGCAACTGGACAGACGGACCTGTGCTGAAATGATTATGACTATGATAAACAAGAATGAAGTAGTTTGAATTCTCATATCTGAATGAATTTAAAAAGAAAATCTTGAACTTAGATATATAAGATAAATTGCAAATGGTGTCAATGGATGTTAGGTTTGATCAGGTTTGAGCCTTATTTATAGTGAAAGAAAGCCTGTTTTTGGACTATGCACAAAGTCATGCACAAGATCAGAAGCAACTTCTCTGTGCGTGACACAATTAACCATCATAAATATTTCAAGACAAATGGTTCCACGTCGTAAAGTGACATTGCATTTTGCTTAAACAATTAGTTGACTTCTTGGTTTTCCTAGGCTATTCTATCATTTCATAATGTACCTGGACTGTGAATTTGATTGGGTTTTGCAATTTAAATAGAAGCTATTTTAATCATTGAATTTCATGGTTCATATGTACAGAAAGGTCTTACATCCCCAAAGCAATTAGTCGTATCCAACTTCTAGCCAGATATATCAAAGATACTGAAAGCTGAGAGGCTATAAACTAAAAAACCATTGCCACTTCTTGAGAAATATTTAAGTTCAAGATGTAGATGATACATTTTCTTCACAAACTCCACATGTTATTCTGTGAATCTAATGCCGTCCCTTCTTGAAATATATTAAGTATATAATAAAACAAATATCAATTCCGCTGACAAAATACTCTTAGCATACTACATAATGCTATTGTAGATTTTCCAAATTGTGGTTAGCCACCATCATGGGGAATGAAAAGTTTGACTTTTAAAAGATACCGAAAACAGAACTAACAATTTCTGTAAGTTTTTCTTTTTATATGTTGGTCAACCCTCAAGCAAGATGTCATCTTGCAGGATGCCCCATAATTATATTTAACCTAGTAATGACAAAAGTTCCAAGTAACTTTTTCTGTCGAAACTTGTTGCTTCAATTTGAGTTGATCCATTGTCAATTTATTTTTGCAGTGTCCATGAAAGGGAACATTTATTGGAGTTGCCTTACCTAGATAGGATTCTTTAGGACTTTCTTACTAATGACTTTTGACTGTCATTGAGAGTGAATATAGTCTTCTGCTATATCAATCTTTTGAAGCAGCATTGCAAATAGCCATGTCAAACAAGTTGCAGCAGATTAAAATATATGACATGCATATGGATACTAAACATTAATTTGTGGATTCTTACCACTTCAAGCATCTGACAGAATTGCACCGGTAAACTGGGGAAAAAAAAAGATCAGATGATAAATGAAAGCAGAATAGTTATGTTTAAATACAGTAGCTAGGCTGTTAAATACTTACTGTTGGATATTTCGTCGTTTGTACTCGTTTTTTGGCATACATCGTCTTTATGAGTTATTGACTTACAATAGATTTGTTGCATGTTCTGAGTCCCATCTGGGGGAATCTAGTCTGAAATTCTGAAAACAAGAATTAAGAATAGGCTTGTCACTGTTGATCAATCAAAATTTAGAATGTAACAAGTGAAGAACTAAATATGCCACTTTTTATTGGCTTCAGCTTGGAGTACATGTCATGTTACAAAAATCTGCATAAATGGTGACTAGCTGCTAGCATAACAATGAAAGTTGGCGTAAAAGCCATTACTTTGCAAATCCATTACAAAGCAAGTAATTGTGAGTTTGACCAGACAAAGATAATTTTCTTTTCCTGGAAACAAACTGGATTCTGGTGTCTGAATCAATTGTGGAGAGGATTAGGCCCTTCAGGGACAAGCCTTCGGACCACAACATGCAGTGTCTTGTGCTTGTTTTCCTCCAAATCTGCATAAGGAGAAACTGTCGAAAAATGCTTCAGGAAAAAGAAATTGAACTTAGCTCTTATTCTTAGTTCAGATTCTTCACTTGCAGGACTACTGATGTGCCGGCAATCAGATGTAGGAACCAGTAACACAAGAATTATGAACATGATAAATAAGTGGGAAGCAGTTAGAATTCTCATATCTAAATTAATGGGAAAGAATATCTAGAGCAACACTTTTGAAAGGACAACAAAAAAGCAAGTTCTGTTATAAATGTTAGGTGTGGTAAGGTTGGAAATCTATTTATAATGGAACTGGGATCCTGTTGAATATTTGAGCAAACCTCAGAAACAAGATTACAAGAAACCTGTCTGATTGGAGCTCACAAGTGACCTTATCAACAATTTATGATATCCTGAACATGATTTCATGTTGCAAAGTCGTCAGGAAATTTGCATAAACAAATAGTTGACCTTTTGTATCCTTGAACCAATAAACTCAGGACCTCTCTCTTTATCTTCAGCAACACAATTTTTCCGTGGTTAAGACATCTGTGGACAACTGGAGCTTGAGTCTTACAAATCAAATATCAAGATATTACTTGGTCAACTGAGAATGTTGCAAGGCTTTTTTATAACACTAAACTAACATGGAAATACGAGGTTTAGTCATACACTACACTAATAATATGGTGGTCATTTTCTATGGAGTTTTACCATTGCAAGGCATTCATCATTGTGTCTGATACGGACCTTTCTGACACGAAAATAACTTTAAAATAATTGTCTTTGCCGGAGAAATAATGTTATAAAATGTCATGTTTTTCAAAGCTTTTCCTCTATCATCCAGGTATTTTGTAGTTTTTTTCAAATCATGACATGCCATCATCCATGGGGAATGAACCAGGTAGACTTAAAAAAAGATATTCAAACCAGTTAAACAATAGAGCTTCTTTCATTTGTCAACCCTTAAGAAATGCTGGAGGGCAACCAGATGGCATCTTGCAGGCTTGTCCTTAGAATTCACATAATGGCATAATGACTAGACTGAGTACAGATTTCACATAATATTTTTGTGTTTGAGTCTAACATGACTTGATCAAAGTTCAATCTATGCTTTACATTTCCATCATAAGCTGAATCAGAATTGACATGATTCGTTATGTCATCCTACTGCATACGATGTATCAACTAAAAAAGTCGGTGCAAATCCCATCTTTTTGAGTGAGAGAAACGATAGTCTTGTTAATGCGGGTGGTCTGAATCTGGAAATAAAATGCTTCAGTTGCAAAATAATGATAAAAACAATTGATAACAAGAACTGATACATGAATAATCAATAATTTTTCATTAACTGGTCTCTTGACCGAAAACTTGATTTACTTTTACTTTTGTTTCTTTGTTTTCAGCCATCCTTACATTCTAATCTTTTGTTATGTCTTCTCAAAAGAGTTCATAGAATTCACTAACCATTTCAACTAATGAATATGGTTTACTTCTTCAATCACTTGATCCATACAATTGAAAAAACATCAGTAAGATCTTTCTTGTTTTTCACATTAAAGAATTTCATGAATGAGAATTCAGAAAACTGTATTCTCCATCTAAAATTCTGTCTATTGCAACAGAAATAATAACAAAAAAGAAAAAAAGAAAGATAGAACAAAGTCCATTCTATCAAAGAAATGTAAAAACTATTTGAATGAACTGAAAAGCTCTGCCACTTCAAAATCCCTGAAAATCCCATGGATCATAAACTTCTCGGATGAAAACAAATTCGGCGCAGTGATTTCTACTCCATTAATAGCCAGAGTTTGCGAAAACTTATGGATCTTCAGATCATAGCTAGGAACCAGTGTCCTGAGAGATGAGTTCTCTGCTGCAGCCAACTCCATGTAAGTAAACCTCTGAGGCAGAATGTGAAGCCTCACAATTCTGTCCAAAAATGGCGAAGGGGAAGAGATAAACCCAGAATTCGGGGGAGCAAAGATGGTAACAGAGCCCAAATTCTCGTAATCTTGAAGAATCCCATCAAGAACTGCATTCAATCCAATCGCAAAAGAAACAAATCCATTGGAGCTCAGCAATCTGACTATCCTCGTCCATTCAACTGCTTGATCAGTAGCATTCAAGACAAGAAGGCTACTCTGATCGGAAAAACCACACGACGGAGATGGAACCACGTCGAAAGGCCCGAGAACACCGTGCACTGAAAGCGGGCCTTCAAGAAACATATCCGGGTGAGAAACCAACACATTGTTGATCATGACCGAGCCCGTTTCCGCATCTTTCTTGGTGATCATCAACTTCTTGTTGTCTACGAGTGTTTTGAAGCAAAACCCTGGTGGTTTCTTGAAGAGCTCCGCCATGGGTAGGGTGGAGGGAGTGGTGTGGTAGCGGAGGAGCTGCCGCATTGCCCATGGCGGGATGGAGAGATTGGAAATAGCGGAATCTTGGACGGCGAAAACGGTAGATTCGGGACCGGAGAAAAAGAGCTCCGGGGAGATTTGGAGGAGGGTGGCGATTATATGGAAGCCGCCGTGGACGCGCAGGGCCCTGGAGGCGTTGAATGCCAGCCCGCGTTCCATTGGAAATGGGTTCTCGGGCCTGGAATGGTTTGTTGTTGTGAAGGCCATAAATGCGAGGGTTAAAGACATGGCCAAGTAGAAGGGGCCATGCCACCAGTGTGAACAGGAGGAATCCGCCATTGCAGTACTGTGAAAGCTTGCAGAATCTTCAAAATCGGATGCAGGAGATTGTGTATTTTCATATTCATCCATCACAAAAGAAAAAAAGAAGAAAGTTATGAAACTAATATACAGTCTGGGTTGAGACACTGTCTATTAAACCAGTCTTACTGCTTGAAACTTCATTTAGATTCTGGATTTGAGTGAGAAAAATCAAGAAAAGTGTTTCCAGTTTATTTTATTTGGTTACACAGGGAAATGTGAATGAAACAACAGAGGTAACTGTTTACTTGGCAATAATGATTCCCAGGTATTTCCCTTTCACGCTGAGTAACAAAAAAAAAGTGGGGGAGGGGGGAAGAAAAAAAAAAAAAAATTATATTCATCAGGTTGCTGCCTGAATAATTGCACTTGACATATCAAGATACAGAAGAGATTTTTTTCAGACTAACGCAGAAAATAATAGTACTAATAATGAAGCAAAATTCAAGCCAGTCCTCTGTGCTCGTACTTAGATTTTAACAGTAAAAATGAATATGATTTAAGTTTTGAATTTTTATATCTAGGGTGTACATTGAATCAAATCGACCGAAATTTTAATTTGAAAAAATTATAAATTGAAAATTAAATGGAAATTTTTAATTCGCTTTGATTATAACCAATTTTTTTTTTATTTTTCAGTTTGATTTTCAATAAACCGATTTTTTTAATAAATAAAATAAAAGTAAATAATAAAATTATAAAATATATTTTTAGTTTGGGTGAAAAAAAAACATAAAATATAATATAAAAACAAATAACAAAATATAAAAACTTAATTTTTAAAATAAAAATATAATATAAAAATGATTTATATAAATAAATAAAAATAATAATTCGATTTTCAGTTCGGTTCGGTTAACCGAAATAAAAAATCGAAACCGAACCGAAAATCAAAAATTTTAAAAATTAAAAATTAAAAATCGAACCGAATTTTTTTATTCGGTTTCGGTTCAAATCAGTTCGACCGGTTAATTGAATTATGTGCATCAATGTTTTCATAACTGAACCAGTGATCAAATAGATTTTGTTAACAATTAGCGGTTCAATCGATCGGATCGATTTAATGAATATTAATTATATTTTTTTATTTTATTATGTAAAATGATAATATAATAGATTTATTGTCATGCAATACATTTTAAATATAAAAATAAATAAATAACTACCTAAAAAATTATATAACAAAATAAAAAATTCAAATAATCACATAAATATAACAAAATATCAAATTTAAACCTTTATTAAAAAAATTAAAAAAAAATGATGAAAATCAATCAAAACCAATTTTGACCGATTTTGGACTTAATCGAACTGACCTCCAATTTTCAATTAAACTGGCCGATCCGTCCGGTTTTGAAAACATTCATGTGCACCTCTATTTATATCAAATTAAATCCGACTCATTTAATTTTGTTTTTATAATTTTTATATTATACATTATAAATGTTATTTTTAAAAATATATATATATATTTTTAAATAATAATAAATTATAAAATGAGTTTAAGAAGTTTATCGTCTGGATTAGAATCTTAAATTGGTCTAAATCTACACTTTCAACAATCTTAAAATTTTGAGTTTTGGTAAACCCAATCTATTACCAGCTTAACTAAATGTCACAATATGCAGAGTCACCAATATATTAGGCAGGGCCAGCCCCTATGAATTTCAAATTTCGTGATTGATAAGTTTCCTGTGCTGAGTTCAAAATTCAAACCATGGCTTTCATCTATACCTGCAATTCAGCAATCTCCATGGAATATATTCGTCATAAAAAGTAGCCTCTTTTATTCAACAAATGATAATTAACTGTGGGTTTGCGAAAAATTGAACTTTTGTGTAATTTTTTGAGAAAGGGCAAAAAAGTATCAAAAAAAGCAAAAAAATTTACTTTATTTGCAAAAACTTTTGAGAAAATGGAAATAGTAAATTGCAAATGTCCGAAACTTTAGGTTTGATTTTGGACCACCAAAACTTCTTGTCTACTTTAGAGAACAGTGGCCAGGGGTATCTTTCACACCACACGTGGGCTTTTAGACCTTTTCGGCTTTTCCTTCATCTCCTATGACTTGGAAAAATGTTTGAAATCCTGCAACTTTTTAACTTTCTGGCGATGCAATGCAAAGGGAAATTCCTTCCTCCTAGTTATTTTACAGTGGTTCGGGTGTCGGGTGTTGGCGTTTTTTATTGCCCACCTCTTTTATCTATGATCGTGAATGGATCGAGTGCAACACCCAAAGATTTCATCATTCATCGGATTGCTCTAATAACAACAACGAATTAGCAATATATCCACCCCCGCGAAAAAATGTATTAAGACAAATCGAAATGACTCTAATGGTATGAGCTTGGGGAATCAGCTGACTAAACAAAAAAGGACAGAGAAGAGAAATCAAAGTATAAAGCTTCGAGTCATTATGTAGTACCACAACTAGATGTTCAATCAAGTATCGATATATAAGGGCTATCGTAAACTGAAAATAAACCTCTATGTGAAGCAAGATAAAGCAGGCAGCCAACGGCTCAGCCTAATTTGCAGTTAACTCATTGATGAAAGTTCACTCCTTTTTCTCTACATCACCAGCAGGTGTGGTTTCCTCAGTTTCCTTTGGAGGAATATCTGATGGGCCATCTTCTGCAGGCTTTGCAACATCACCATCAGCAGCAGCATCTGCAGGCTTAGCAGCATCACTTTCAGCTGCGTCGGTTGCTTGGCCTTCAGCAGCACCATCAGTTACTGGCACAGTTGTCTTGACAGTTCCCACCTTCACATATTTGCCCGTGAACTTGTATTCCCAATCTTGCAAAGCTTCAAGCTCAAACACGCCCAGGCCAGTAAGATCACCATTCAGATCTTTATCTTCAAAAGACATCTTTGCAAGAGCTCGACTAGCATCCTTTCCAGCAAATAATGCATAAGGTCCACCAGGTCCATAAAATAGCCTGCAAATGGAAAATGAGTTCAAGTAACGTATACGCAGTGAAGAAACTTGGTACATGCAAACATCTATGTATTAAGTTTATCTTGATCTTAGGGGTTCTAAAATATGTTCTCTCAAACAGCACACTAGTTGGGCGTGGAGAAAAGTAGACTTGAAATCAATTTTGGGACACTACACAGTAAGTGAGCGGCTACTCACATCATGATGTCAACTCAACAGTGTGTTCAAACCACAATCTCGACAGTTCATTACTACACATGATATCCATGTCTTTCCTCTCTTATACAAAGGATGAGGCACATGTCTACAAAACTTCCAAAACAGGCAAGCCTTATTCAACATTCAATACATGATATTTATCTGAGTTATTCCTCACACAATCTTCTCCAGATGATATGATGTTCTTCACATTGACATTTTAAGTTAAGTCAACAACTTGGATTCAATTAATCTGCCAAGATTGAAGTCGTCGACATTTACTAATCAAAACATTAAAGAACAAAACAGGTGCATGCTTCACCATCAATATGCTTAATTTACTTGGTTGGTGATGACGACTGGGTATGGTGATTAAAAACTACGAAGAAGCCCTGCAAGTAAACTGGCTTCAGAGAGAATTGAAAAGTGCCAGGTCGAGAAAAACTAGACTATAACAAACATCAAGAATGTGTCCCACTTGGCTCCAAAAGCCTATGTAACCAACTGATTTAAGTATAATAACAAAAAGTTGAACATTTGGTGTTTTAGTGTTACTGATGAAACACATGGGAACTCATATTACAAAAACATATATAATCTGTTCAACAGACAATAACACATCCATTATGTACGCATGACCAAAAGAAATGTATATTGAATGAGAATAATTGAAGTAGCATAAGTTGCAACAACCATGCTCCACTTAGTTAGAAACAAATGGGGAAGAACTCATATTAAAAGCGAAGTTTGGATTTTACCTGTATCTACTTCAAAACACCACACCCAATTTGGGAAACAGTGTAATCATCATAGAAAAATCCATTTTCATTTCCAGAAGAGCAAATAAAAGTTGAAAACTTTATCAAAAATCAAAGATACAGGAAACTCCTGATTTCAAGAATGGTAATGACTTTATCCAGGTATAAAGAAAGCATGTCTGTGTTGTTGTTGTTTTTTTTTTTTTTTTGTAGTTATAACAAGTGACAACTGATATCATAAATATACATACATGCGTCATTGCGTACAAACAGTTGTTCAACTATTAAGCATCGTGCTTTGAGTGAAGAAAACAGAACATACAAGTAATAAAGATCGTTGACACAGCACATACTAATCACCTGACAAAAAATGGCCAAAAGTTTAGTTTCACTAAAGATGCACAAATTTCAAATCCCAAAAATTGGGCACGATAGCTAATTTACCAAACCAGAAAATCCTCACTCAGAATATCCTGTAAGTTCATTTTTTCACAAAAGAAAATAGATACTATTAACAGTATAGAAAGGGAAAAAAAAAAAGGTAAAAAGAAGCTAAAATGTTCGGATTCTGAGGAAAGTAATCACTTTATCCAGGAGAAAGAAAGCATAAAAAAGTGAGCAACCTTAAATCAAATATGGAACAAAGATAAAAAGACCAAGAGAATCAACAGGTCAGCCAAAAAAGATAAGCAAACTCCTCAAAGCCTCTCTCTTTATGCACCACGCTCATGTACACATTATGCAGAGGCCAAAACTTACAAAGCACCAATAATCACTGAAACCCTTTCAAAATTCCGGTTCTTTATGAACAATAACATGATAGATTACCAAAAATCAACAAAAAGATCCAAACTTTACCCTTCCCAGAAACCATCTAAACTACAACATGAAAACACCAAGCCCAAAAGTACCAAATTCACCATAACCATAAAACAACCAAAATTCAAGAAAACACAAACAAAATAACCAAAACACGCAAAAATAGACAAAGATAGAGAAGTTATACCTGCTCTGTGATACATCGTAGATCTGACCCTTGATAGCCATGAGCAAAGGCTTCTTTGGATCAGAGCCATCATACTGTTTCAACTCCTCGTCAGTGATCTCACCGACCTGAACTGGAGCAGGAAGAGGCTCCATCTGCTCCTCAAAACCTCTGGACCTCTGCTGGATGTGGCCATCATCAGAGGACCCAAACAAATTTGAGACAATATAGTAAAGGGTAAGGCCTAAAACAAGAACTGTGAAGAAAGTAGCTGGAGAGAGCCCTGTGTATGCTGTGATTGATTCTTTTAACGTCTCCCACAATTGAAGGGCCATCGCTTTAGAGAGAAACAGAGAGAGAGAGATGGGTGGATGGAAGAATAGAGTGAGAGGAACAGGGAAGAGGAGGGGTGGAGTTTTTTCTTGAATTGGAATGAGGGGCCTGTGATTTTTATCGACTGCGCTGCGTAGTCTCAGGAAATTGAGTCGGCTTTTTGGACTATCTGACTAGGAATAATACTACATTTCACCCCCAACAACTTGTGATTTTCTTTTGGCCAATGCATTTTTGAGAATTTAGATATCTTGGCATTGAAGCTTTTCTTGGAAAAGTTTTGCAGCTTTTGCTGATTAACCATTTCATATCTTTTATGCAAATTATTTTGCTAATAATGATTTATTCCGTTGCTTAATTATTATATAGTATTATATGCTATCAAATTCGTAAAATAAAATATTTGTTAAATTACCTCTTGTGAAAGTCCTAAAGAATAAAAAAATGACTCCTTAATAAAAAAGAAGAAAAAAAGTATCCAACACCTGTGATAAGAAGGTAATTTGGTCATTACTCTTCACCTGATTTTTTGCTCTTTACAACTATTAAAGGGAGAAGATTTTTAATTTATCCTGTTATAACTAATAAAATTATCTAAGTTTGCTTTGAGATCAATTAGTATAAATCAACTGGACTCGGCATATTTATTTTGAGTGAATTTAAGTTTATTAATTATATTAAAATTTGTCATAACGAATTAGGTTGGATTCACCTTATTGATTATATTTTTAATTTTTATTCAGATAATTCTAATTTAGAAAGATAACCTGAACTTATGATCAATAAGATCTTAAAAGCAAAATACTTACAAATAAAATCACTTAAAATTCTTGTTAAGTTTTATGTTGTACTACAAAAAATTTCCATAATATACAACAGTTATCCTTACATCACATTTCCGTTTGTCCTACTTCATTTGTAAATTAAATAGTGGAATTACCGTTTTTAAATTATGTAGTTTTTTTTTAGGTATTTATCCTATTAATTTTGAATTTTAGCTTTAGGAATATCATATTATTAAATCAATAATATAATATTCAGCGGGTCCTTAAATTTACAGATCCTGAGGTAGGTTTTGTAAATATTATATCCAATGACAGAGGTGGAGTCAAGATTTTAATAGAGGGGGACGAGATTCGATTGTTAAATTATTATTTTTTATATATATAATTATTTTCTAATGAAATTTTTTTATTAACTAATTATTAAAAATAAAAATATAAATATAATACATCATACTTCACATAAATATTTTATATCTATTGTATTTGTATAAGTATTTGAATAAAAACTAACTTAAAAATAAAAATGTTAATCAATTCCAATTCAATCCAACACAAAATAAAAATTAATTTATAAAAATTTAAGTATTATTTTATAATCATTAACCAAATCAAATAATTTTTATATCATAAAAAACCTAGACTTATAATTTTTTGCGAAATAAAAATTAGTATAACTTCAAATAATAAGCAGCAAAGTGGAATCAAATAAATTAAAAAATAAAAAATAAAATTAAAAAATCACAATAAGAAGTATTTTTTGACTAAAATATTTTAATTTTATAAATAAAATCATAATAATTTTGAAGGTTAATACAAATATCTTTTAAAATTTTATATCAATAATAAATTATATTACCTAAATTTTTTAAAAAAATAAAATTTAAAAATAAATTTAGAAATAAATTTACATATTTAACATAGAATTATGAAAATTCGAGAAAATGACTAGAATAATTTAATTATTCTAGAGGAACAAATTATTAAATTTATTAAAATTTATATATTAAAATTATAAATTTAAAAAATTAAGGAGGGGGAGATTGGCTGCGGCCGCCCCTGCCTCCATCATTGTTCAATATATATATCAAGTATACATCTCATATATATTTATATATATTTACATACGTACGTACGCACTTTGAAGAGTTTGAGGATTTTAATGTGGCCAAATTTATTTAATAAAAGTAATCAAAAGCAGTTGTATGAAAGGGAAATACATTTTTGTCAAGATTCTCATGCAGATTATATTGTTAAATCCTTTCTTTGTTTCTTGCTTTATTTATTGGGTTTTTCTGTGATTGAAAGGGATGTAGTGATATGCATGAATTGATTAAGCTTCATGTTCAATTTCTTTTTTTTTTTTTTTTGTTGCTATCAAAATAAAAGGAAACAATTTGTTGGCAAGGAGATCAATCAGTGAGGGATTTTGTTAGTGTTCTTTTATAACCCCCAATTTAAGAAGAATTACTTACAAGTTGTTTGTTTTTTTCAATTTTTTACTATTATACATTTATTTTATTCATTTTCACCATAAATATCTCTTTTTATCTTTTTAAAAAAATTATGGTTAAATTTAAAAATAAAAATATATCTGTCAAGATAGAACTGTTATCAACCGTTTGTATAACTATAAATCCTATTGTATTAATTGAGATGTTGACTTTGTATATCATTCTATTACAAATAAACTATTTTATAATAGATCTCCTGGGGTTTTGAAATTATTTCGCCAGGGCGGAGCAGAAAATAGATAATTGTGGGGAAATAATTATTATTTTTTAAATAATAAATGAATATATATTTTTTATTATTTAGAAAGAATAAATTTTTAAAATTTAATAATTTTATATATAATATTCTATACAAATTTAAAAAAAAAATAAAGTTGAGGGGACTGGCGGCTGCCGCCCGCCCGTACTAGTCGCCATCTTTATATCCAATTAACTTATAAATTTTATCGAGTACGTCTTATTTTTTTAACTCTACTAATAATTCATATTTTTTCATTTAAAAGAAAACATCATAAATTATTCAAACCTAATTTTTCCTCACTTCTCGTTAACCTAATTAGAGTTAACATAATAACTCTACTATTATGCTCTTTTTGTGTAGATTGGGAAATGCATGAACCTTGCGAGAACAAAAAATAATGGCTAAAAAACATGTGGTTCGCTATCTTTTTCTATCTTTTTTCCTTTCCTTTTCATTTTACTTTGGTACTTGTAACGATGTTGTTATCATATGCCAAGTTTTGGCCATTTGTCATTTGTATATATCCGACTACTCTTACCCTTTATATATTTAATTTATGGCAATTCCTTATTCTTAGTATTTTTTAAGAATTTAAGGTTTCATTTTTATTTATTTTTTATTAGGAAATGATGTGCAACATACTTATGTATATTTTTCAAATTCATGACAGCCAAATAAAGTATTATTTCAGAACTTTTTGTTTTCAACTTTCGTTCTAATTGGTACAAGAATTTTGATGAGAAAAGGAATAATTTTGGTTCTCGGATTGCTACAAAAAATACTAGGAAAAAGAGATTTTGAGGAAAAAATATAATAATAGGGGAAAAATTATTCCTCATAAAAAGGTGAAGGAAATGAGAGAAAAATATATTTGACCATCTTTTCTTATCCAACACATTCATCATCTTCCCTCTCTTCCCATTCCTTTCCTCAAAATTTTTCTTAGAGAACCAAACAAATTTGAGATTTTGTATTTCTTAAATTTTATATTTCTTTTTCCTAACTTTTTTTCTTTCCTGGTCAAAATCTTGAACCAAACAAAATGAAATTATTTCTATGAGAAAAATCGTGCCACTGCACAAGAATAGCAATAGATCAATTTTGGTCAAATCTAAGATCCGTCCCTTCAAAAATTTTTAGGATCCGAACCTAAAATCGATTAATTAAACTCGATAGACTCGTTTTATTATTTTAAAAATATTAAACAATATATATTTTCAAACATAATACATTAAAACTTTCCAAAATATAAACATAAATATATAATAAATTTTAAAATAAATAAATAAATGAGATATATTTAAAAATCAAAAATCAAAATTAGCCTCAAACTTGTTTATAATAGTAAAAACCCGACCATCCCAAAAACCAACTACTAGCCTCCTTTTTTTTTTTTTTGCTCAATGTGCAAGAAATTTGAACTCGCATGCAGCTCATTTCAATCTCAAGAAAGAAGTGGTCTCACCAAAACAAGAGGAATGTAGATGCACCTGAGAAGTTCTGCTAAAACAATAGTCAAATCTTGGCTACAATAATGTTGGAATCAGAAGAAGCCTTAATCAACACAAGTCACATTATGCAGCCCCAGAAAGTCATTTAAATCATTTAAATACAATTATTACTATTTTATTTTTTTTTAAAAAAAAGTTGGACCCTAGCATCGGTTGCCAAAGCTTTCTTTTTGTGACATAAAAATAAAGAAATGAACAAAAATAAGCAGAAAGAAGGAACATGATAGTCAAATTCTCATTGTACTAGTAAAAACATTTGCAGGCAGAATATATGTACATCAAGTCTTCAATCTCCTCTCAACGCAGCGGCAGCGGGTAAAGAATGCTAGATTTGCAGCCATTCACTGGAAGATGACCTCTATTTACAATCTGTCTATGCAGGTCTTATTTAGTTATGCTGTCTCTCTAGCACATAAGTTTTTATACAAAGTACCGGAGAAAAGGGATGGGGGCTTGAGCCTATGACCTATTCCCAAATGCTATGTACTCAAATTGCAAGAGAACTCACTTCATCTACTTTCCAAAGATCTTCCTCATACTTGTACCATCTTATCAGCCCTTCATCGTTCCTTGTTCGCTGGCACATGACGCATGAATCACTCATGCATGTTATGAATTTCTTCAACTTACTGGCTCTTTCCAGAATTGATTTGTCAAGCTCTCTGAGAACTCTTCTAGGTCCAGGATGTGGGGGGACTTCAACGACTAGGCAGTGAGATATGTTTAGCACTTCTAGGCCTTTCAGGCCCTCCAAGATTATGATCAGAGCATCCTTAAACAGCATAGAGCACCGAAGGCTTAGAACTTTTAAGTTTGGTAGAAATGCAGCTAGGGTGGATGCAAAGAGAACGTCGCAAGGTCCCATGACCTTCAATTCAGCAAATTTCTTGCAACTTTTGGCAATTTCCTCCATGAGATATGGGGGGTTTGATATGCTAGGCATTGTCAGTGACTCGAGATCTTTCCACATGCGAACTGCTCGACATATGCCTGTCTTCTTTATTCTGTTCCAGGCAGGCATGACCAGGCGCTTGAGACGTGGACACCTGCAATGCGGACAGGTGAAATATCATTTTCATATAACCTATCAAATAGGATACTCTACGAGCCCCAAATAACTAGCTAAACTGTTGGGTTCAGGTAAAACTCCAGAATATCCTTATCTAAAATCAGCTACACTATGGCATGTCAAAATGATAGTTCAGCGTACTGCAGGTGAACAAGATTAGTTAAGTAGTTATTTTTTGCAAAAATTCCAGTTATATCAACTCAAAAATTGCCGTATCCCAAGTTTATCTTGAGCACCTGCATAAATCCTATTGTTTCATTTAGCTCCATTAGGGGTCCTCTCCGAGGTTAAACTGCAATTCTCTTGTTCAAATGTGCAAGTACAAATCAGAATCATCTGTAATTATTCAAAACTATGTTAAGATAATTCAGTCAGATACTAAGTGAAGCTGCAAGTTCCAAATTGTCCGCAGATCTTCACAACATTTTTCAGATAAAGAGTCATTCTGTCTGCATGTGATACATATTAAACATACTCACAAGGAGAAGTGTCTTTAATAATATTATAAGAACATAGGAGTACTCACAGCAACTATTGCCATGATGGGGATGACGTGAGCCATAAGCAAATTAAATGACATTTTAAGCACAAGAAGGCAAACGATGTAATTATTCGAATCTATTTCACTCTTTTATTTATCATTAATGACTGTCATGTACTTTTATCTGCTATCTTGTATTACTTTTATAGGATTTGGCTATAGAACATTATTTTAATAAATCTCTTGAAGGGATTTAATTTCTAGAAATAGTCATGAGAGGTGAACAGAACAATGATGACAGCATAACTAGAACACTTAGCCACATATGTAAAATCATGATACTAAATACATCAAAAAGAGAAATAGCTTCTGACATACCTTTCAGCTGTATATGCCAACTGATCATCGCTGACATACATATTATAATGAAAAATCAAGGTTGATATGTTTCCACAGCTGAGATTTAAAGCAATCTTCAGAACTCGAGTAAATGTTTTATCAGATTGACCAGCCACGTACACATAGGGCTCTAACGGGATTTTGATAAAGTTTGACTTTAGCAATGATATATCAAGTGTCTTCCATAGCAAAGGGTCACAGGCTGCCATTCTCCATATACGACAAACATGACCAACTCCAGAGGTCAGCTCAAAGATATTCAGCTTCTGGAAAATCTTGACCAAAATATCAATATCCATGTCCTCCCATCTTCTCAAAACAGGGTATGTATCCTCCATTACACAGACTTGTGAAAATCCTCCAAGAAGTCTTTGGACATTACCAGGCCTACAGAGAAACAAGAAAATGTATCAGCACGATGACTCCACAGATTAACTATCATTTTGTGCTCATAATTCCATATAACTAGCCAATTATAGCTGATCTAGTCCACTATAGCATTCTGTTCTAAACAAAGTTTGAAAAAACCTTTGTTGAAACTTGTACCAAACCTAAGAAAAGAAAGTTCAATCAGATCCTATGGTTCCATAGAACCACAGGAATTCGTGAAGCAAAACAAAGGCAGCATGACAAAGCATAACTATGCAGCATGTGATTTAAGTGAATCAATAGGTTACTTTAGGTGGAACGGATGACAAGACAGATAAGAGAAAAAGAAAAATGAAAACCCTCAAACAGTGCATAGTAAATGATATATATTGTGGAAACAACTATAACAGTCAAAGCATTTGGGCAGTGCTAAACTGCTAGTAAAAATATCTTGTGTCTTCACACTAATACAAGAGCAGATCTGCCTGATTGGGGAGAGGAGGGACAAGCAGTATGTAAAACGATCATGTGCTCGGACATATGCAACCACTTGACATTCAAAATAGAGGGGGCAATGAAGTGCTTGAAATCATAACTCCTCACATCACATTCCCTGATTCATATTTCTCCAAATGGTAATGCTTTTTAGAAGAAATTCATAAAATTAACGCAGCAAAACCAGAAATTATTTATGCTGTCATCACGTGTTAATATAGCATTCACTGTAACAAATTCAAATCACAAATATTTCATTTCCCCATCAACTTCAAAACAAGAAGAATCTTTTTCGTGCGAATCTGGCATAAATACGAACAACCACACAGCACCGATGCGATGAAATCAAAACTCAAGAATACAAGACCAGCAGAAGGGCACAAAATTCATGCTTCATATGGAATTCTTGAGCGAAAAGATCAGCAAATCTTCACACCAGAAATGCATTTACCTTGAGCAATTCCATTTCTAACATCTTAAGAAAATTCAAGAAGCGAAGGAGCAAAGAAACAGGAAAGACGAATGCATACATCAAAATTATCCTGGAACCAAATCAAAACACAAACAGCCCTTTTCAATTCTTCAAGAAAAATTCTCAGCTGAGGACATTCAAGAATCAAGATCCCAACCCTTGATCCACTCACCAACATTCCAAGAAAACGCAAACCCACATGCAAAAATTGAGGAATTAAAATAAGATGCAGCCAGATTAGAGGAATACCTCGTTTCCGTGTGAGTTTTTCTGTTGCTTCTGTTGATCTCAGGCTGTCTGAGTTTCTTTTGCGGGCTGTCTGAATATCTTTTTTTTTTTTTACTTTGTTGAAATTTAGGGAGCTATATTGCAAGTAAGATTAGGAGAGAGAATCAGATTCGCAGGAGGTGCTTGAAATGACTTGGAAAGCCCTGAATTTCGCTGGATATAACGAACCAGGCAACCAACCCCTCTTCTTCATTCACAAATAGGATTATCTGAATTTCTGACACACAAGAAAGGCTGGCTGTCAAATGTCATTATTGTGGTGTAACGCTCCGTGGAACCAACAATGATGGCTTTTCACACTTGTGCACTGATTTTTTGTTATAAATTACTATATGGTTCAATATACTCAAATTGTTTGAATAGGACTTTTTATTGCATCCTAATAATTAAGGAAATATAATAATTGTCTTGTAAATCATGTAAATATGTTGTTATACATTAAATCTTGATTTTAGGTTTTAGGATTAGACTTTTATTTGTTTCATTTTATAATTAATTTGTACTTTTTTATATATTACCATCCTTTCTCAATGAATAAACTAACGAGCCATTATTTTCAAAATTGTTATACCTATGCCCTTATGTATAAAATCTTGAACTATTGCATTGCACAATACATTATGATAATCATTGCAATACTTGTAATAAAATATTCATAAAATATACATGTGACAACAATAAGTGCAATGTAATAAAATTTATAATTAAAAAATTATATTTTCTTCTTCTTTTTTATTTATTTTGACAAATACTACTACTATATATAGGTTTATTGTTCGCTTCATTCTTGCCAAAATCATTAAGACAAAAACAATAAATTATTTTTAATTCAATAATATATAAATATGTATTTGATCTTTTCACTTTGTACTGAAAAGATATGAAAAGAGAAATCTTGAAAATAAATAGTGTAAATTTAAATTATTAAACTTTAATAAAATCAAATTCTGAAGTAGAACTGAAATTATTTACTTCAAGATCAAGCCACTAAATAATTAATAGAAAATTAGACACTTCTCTCACCACTTTTTCCTCTAAATCTGCCTTACCACCATTTTTTTTTTTTTTTCTCATTAAATACAAGTTACTTAAATTGGCACCTCATGGGCCCAATTTTGCTGATTTTTAACATTTTTTTAATTAAGTAACTCTTCTTTATAATTATCTACTATACTACACCACATCCAACTTCTGTGGTCAAAAGCCCAAAATTGGATATTAACATTTGTTTCTCCCAGATCCAATCTATCCGGCCTAGTCCTACTTGGCCCACAACAATGGATCAAGCCCAATAAAGCCCACTTACTCTCAGTATTGACCCGAAAATGATAATCGCAAACCCACCAGAAAACCCGACTCAGATCAAGCACATATCAGCAAAAACCAATTCTATTTTCTCTCACACGATTTCCATTACTGTTTCTTTGCTTCTCAATTTTTAGCCTCCAGTAATTCTAGAAGACTTGTTAACAGAAAATGGGCGGCGGCGGAGGAGAGCACCACCACCACGTAGATGGGGCACACGGCGGAGATTTCAGGGGGAAAGTGTGGAGCATGACGGGTGGGCCGTACTGCCGCCCCGAGCACTGGAAACGCAATACCGCCTTCGCCATGTTTGGCATCGTCTTGATCTGTGTTCCAATCGCCATGAAATCCGCCCAGCTTGAGGTACACAAACACACAGAAGTGCCATGATTGAGAATGATTAATTTTAATCAAGTTCTGATCTTTACCAAATTTAACGTCAGTTTATATATATATATCAATTGCACTGGTGTATCGGATTCTCACAATTTAGGGTTCCGCAATACAGGAGGTAGGATTTAGGTGGAGTGGAATTTGGTCACTTTTAGTGGGTTTAGGGGTATAGGAATTGGGGATGAGCTGTTATGAGCTTTGGCAAGTTCGAAGTACCAAATTTTTGACCTTGTTCAGCTGCCTGAGGAGTGAAATTTAGGTTGCGTTTCTATCTTGGCACCAGTGATGAAAGGATAAAGAGAAAGGGAAATGGAAAAAACTGTTTTTCACATAATTTTTTCTACTTAGCCTAAAAATTAAATGATAACCAACACACAACCCCATCAACACATGATTGAGCTTCTACTCTTTGTTGGAAGACAATAAATAGCAACATGGTGTCTCTGTCCGCTGTCAAACTCTGGTGTCACCCTTGATATTATTCCTATGCAGAGCCTTATCTGTGTGGTTAGTGTGTTCATATAGCCATGTTACTGGGGATGATACAGTTCTTTATGCATATTATTTAAGTTCCTCTTTGCCTCTCTTGTTTCTTAGTAGAGAATGGTATATCCTCAGCATATTCGTCCCGATAGTCCCATCTAGAGCATGAAATGAGGTTACCAATAGTGATTGGATCGGAAAATATCAAAATTAGGCCTATTAGAGAACTTCTTAATTATGTATTGATGACTGATGACACTTTTGTATTGAATCCACCCCTTTGTGTGGATTTTACCAGCTCTATTTAAAGCGAAATGACATCTACATTTGACTTAACCTATATTCTCCATCTAGCTTTATATGTGCTTCCAACTCTTTCAACTATACTTTTCAGTAGAATTTTTAATGGTAAGTAAGAATCTTCGCATATATTTGTTTCCCCTGTTATGGAGCCTTTTGGGTTACTTCGTTTCGTTTTTTCACATTCTACTGTTTTCTCATGTTTAGTCAATTATTTTTAATTTTGAATGCTGTAGGTTGCTTTTTAATTCCCAGTTTCGCTGATAAGTCTATTGTTTCCTCCACTGAATTGCTTGTCACAATTTGTTACTTCTGTTCAGTTGTTAACAAGACCATTTCTTGCAGCAACGTCCACATCTTCCCGTTTGCCCAATTCCCTCCCAGCTCTGGTGCAAGAATTTTGGGAACAAGGACTATTAATCCATGATTAAGTGTCTTTATAATGATTCTGTAAGAGATCTTTTGCCTTTTGCAATTGTATTTCTGGAACTTCTTTTAATTCTGAAACTAGTCATCATGAGGAATATATTTGATGAAAAATAAGAAATGACTGTATTACTTGATTTGGTGTTCAGAAGATCGGTGATTATATGGACTGTCGAGACTAGCATTTTGAATTTTCATCAGAATCCAGAAGAAGCATTGTAGCTTCTTCAAGGGCAACTATTCTTGCAGATGGACTGTCGAGACTAGCATTTTGAATTTTCATCAGAATCCAGAAGAAGCATTGTAGCTTCTTCAAGGGCAACTATTCTTGCAGAAGGTTGTGTGATAGTGTTAGATATACTAGTTGGAAAAATTGTATCTGACCTTCACTCAACTTTTAACTCTTGGCAGGTAGCCCCAAATGTAATTTGGCAAACAAGCCCCTCCCGTTAGTCTTCAGCGACATTTTCCCTCAGTTATGAGGATAAAAATGTCATTTCTCGGAAAAAAAAATCACAAGTTTAAAAGGTTTATTAATCTCATTTGACATTTTTGTCCCTATATTTAGATGATCTCCCAGAAGCATTGATGTGAACATTTGGTAACCGAACTGAAATTTACTTGTCAAAATCATAAATCAAAAAAATCAAATTGATATTTTTAATTGGTTCGGTTATAATCAAATTTTTATTTTATTTTTCAGTTTAGTTTTTGAATTCTTAAAAAAATAAAAAAATAAATAAAAATTAAATAATTATATTATAAATATATTTTTTTATTTATTATTTTAGTTTGGGTGAGAAAAAATATAAAAATAATATAAAAATAAATAATAAATATAAAAAATTAATTTTTAAACTAAAAAAGTATAAAATATAATATAAAAATAATATATATAAATAGTAATTTAATTTTTGGTTTGGTTAATAGAAATAAAAAATCGAAACCAAACTGAAAATTGAAAATTTCAAAAATAAGAAATTAAAAATCGAACCAAATTTTTTTATAATCGGTGCAAATTGAAATTTTAATTTCGATTTGATTGAACTGATTAATCGAATTATGTGCATCCTTATGTGTCGTTGACAGTAGTTGAAATGTGAGAATTTATTTGTGTAACATTTCCCCTTGGGTAAAAATAATTTTAGGTAATTGAGAAAAATTTTGTCCGCACAAATTTAATTTAATTTACATCAAAAAATATCAAATTAAGGGGAAAAATATTCTTTCATTTAGTTACATATAATTAAATAATGCAATAATAGTACTCTGATCAACTCAGTACTTACCCACAATTTAATATCAAACGGAGAGGATTTTACAATATTATTATAATACGGATATACAATATTTCTAGTGAAAATTTTATAATATTATTATAATGTAAATATTGTGATCATATCTGAATTTATCTGGACATAAATGAGATCTGATGGGTAAGTTGATATTAATCGAAAATTTTGCTCCAATTATATATAGGTTGTAATTATATTTAAATTTAACTGTATGTCGAATCAAGGCAAAAACCGACTTCTCCCAATATTGATATGAAATCTGAATTAACGAAAAAAAATGAAAAATAATAAGATAGCCAGAGAAACCTTAACTACAACTTTAATGATAGTTGAATGGACCCAATTTTTTTGTTCCTTCCAGAAGATCTCAGCTTTTATTTTATTAATAAAATATGAACCCTAACTTATTCCAACTCTCCAGCTTTCAAAATAAACACAATCTAAACAATAATTGTGGCAATAGTTATTGCAAGACAAACATTAACATGCATTATTTTTAAGATTTAGTCAATATGACAAATCAACGACCATTTCTTACACATAATAAACCCGATCTACATTACCGACGTTTTGTCGAAGCGATTAAGGCTGAGTTCCCCAAAACTTCATAAATATATATATATAAGGTCTTAGTTTTAAGTTTCATTGTATGCACGTGTGGATATTTGTTACATTATATTGATGTGACCATTATTACATCATTGTTCATTGTAATTAATTGGCGATTGATTTTTAAATTGAATTTATTATTCATATCTTGATGTGATATAGCAATTAATAAGATAAACTCGATCAATAGTAAATGGATGAATTTTATAATTGCAATTCTGATAGAATTATACATAATAATAGACTTTATTCATGTGAGACACAAAAAGATAAAGTTACTCCAATTGTTCCAAATTTATTAGTCATTTTTTTTTGGAACATTTCAAAATAAAATTCTATTTTTCTAATGTGATTATTTTTGCTAAAATTATATTTTTCATTAAATTAATAATATGACAAGTTTCTTTTGAGAACAACAGTATAAAAAAATTAATGAGTTGATTTTATACCAACTATTTAATTATTTTTTTACTTTGCATTTTGTTTGTTTTCAAACTTATTTGTCGTTTTTTTATGTGTTTTGCGTCAATTATGTGGTAACAAGAAAAGAAGAAAGAAAATAAAAAACAAAAAACAAAAATTCATCAAAAGTTGAGGAATTCGTGTCCCGGCCTCATAATTTGGAATCATGGCCTTAAAATTCAATAATTTAAAATTCATGCCGCGACTCCATTTTATAAAAAAAAATATTTTATTAATTTTATTTAAAATTTTATTTCGAGTCAAATAAGAGTCATGTTTTTAAGATAGAGAAAGTATTAAATATGGTACACATACCATGGAGCATTGCTATTGAAGTAGTTGAAGTTGGAGAGATTCAAGTACTGTTACTATAGGACCAATAAATAGGTACTTTTTTATCAGAAGAAGATATTAAAGAGACATTTCTGTATAGGATTTCTTTACGGTAGATTGTGGTCCCTTTATCTTCTTCGAGGTGTGCCTATGGCTTCTACATTGCATTCCATTGCTCTCAAATGAAATTTTTCTTTATTTTTTTAAATTATTATTTTATAAAAATAAAATATGATGTCGCTAATTTATAATTATAAGTTTTAAGATAATAATAATAATATAAAAATATATAAAAATAATACTCCGCTTGTTCCAAAATTAGGAGTCGAGTTTAATCCGACATGAAGTTTTAGATAATAGTTGAAAAATATGATTTTGAATAGTATATTATTATCCTTAAAAATAATAATTGTTAATTAATGCTATTACATTGTTATTTTAATTAAATAAATAATTCAAAAAATATTTTAAAAAATATAATTTAATTTTATACATTCTAAAAAGAAATTAAAATAATAAATTTGAAACAAATTAAGTACTTTCAACCATCGTTACCCATAAAAATAGAGTTGAGGGAATACTATATTTTTTATATATGATGATGGGTTTTTGAAATTCTACATCCTATGAATATGGGTAAATATCATATTTTTTTTTATAAAAATTAAATATTTATCTATTATCCATACATCAAATATATATTATATTGATAAATTCGTGAATATAAGCTATAATAATGTGGTGGATATTATATATGATGATGCAGACACTCGTTGGCACACAAGAAGCCACAATTTTATCTCATAACAGAAACTACAGAATTTAATGCTAAACACATATATGATGGAATGACATTTAAAAAAAATAAAAATAAAAGAACTTTATTTCTTATAGCTTTTCTTCTTAATATTAATGCATGCATATAGTTTGGGGTGGGGGGGGGGGGGGGGGGGGGGGTTGTTCGAAGACTTTCAAAAGATTTGTGGTTCAATTATTTATGTCCCCATCAAAACTTTATCGGGTAATGATGTTAGTTAACTCTTTTATTAATCTTAAATCATGACTATTAAATTAAATATAATAAGATTTTTAGCAAATAAATTTTAATTTTGAAAAGAAAAATTCCTTTGTCAAAAAAAAGGACATAGTGCTAGCACTTATTAGAATTTTATATTTTGAGTAATTGCCTTAAATTAAAAATTTACTCTTGCGATGACAAATTTTGCAAACAACAATTTAAATAATACGAAATTTCTTCATATATAATTCAAGAGTCGCACTTTATTCATCGTTGATTAATAGTTATTAAATTTTTTTATAGTTAAAAATTCGGAATGCACGAGGATACATATCATTTTATCTACGTTACAGTGGTGATAATAAGAGTTTTTATTCACAAAAAAAGTGAGTCCATTGACAATATGTTGCTCAAATTTAAATATTTATACCTCACTTGATCAATTTGAATTTTTTATTATAAGTTTGTATGTATTTTGTACTCTATATTATTCATATACACTATATATATAATTAATTTTAATATATATTTTAAAAATTATTTTTTATACGTCTGTGCATGTGACATGCAACACAACACCTTCAAACCTATAACATTAATACCCGAAATAATGACTTAGCCCTTAATGGCATTAATAACCATTATTTTCATTCAACCAAATAATAATAATAATAAATAAATAAATAAATAATTAATACCATAGTCTTTGAACAAAATTTATTCAGAAGATCTGAGAGGACACAAGGCTTGGCTTAGACCACGTAAGAGAGGGACCGTCCACAAGCAGTTGGGTTGCTGAATTGAGGTACAGAAGCAACCACCATTCCTATTGTCCCTCCACGACTTATAGCAGGAAATAGTATCAAATATCAATTAATATTACGATTTATAACTTCTTGCCCAAAAAGCAAGGCCTAACAACTTCCCTAGTTTTTCCTGTTATTATAAAAATACTTTGTCACGGTTTTGTTTGGTTTTATTTTTTATTATTTTAAAAAAAATATTTTGATAGAATATATTTTGGTAATAGAATGTGTTTGGATATTTTGTTGAAAAAAAATAATGTGATATAATTTATGGTATAATTTTTAATATAGATGTCTTATCAATATTATTTGTTATAGTTAATTAAAGACATTTTCAACTTTAGTTATTTTGTCAATGTTGTTTTGTTGTAGATAGTGAAGGTATAATATGATATTAAATTATTTAATTAAATATTATAATGAATGATTGATATTTTTGAAGAATGAAAATATTATTTTTAGAAAATACAAGTGATAAATGTGTTTTTGTTTTCGGGGAAGAAAAATGCTAGAATAAAAATAAAACCGAACAAAGTTGTTGTTTCCAAAAAATACATTTTCATGATCTCAAAATATTTATCAATTATTACTTTAGTTAATTAATTATATATTATATTATACTTTCACTAACTACACCAAAAAAATATTGACAAGATATTTACAGTTGTAAATGTCTCATAAAATACATAACATCATTTTCTCCCAACAAAAACAACCTAACACATTTTTATTTTTCACACATTCTTCAATCCCACTAAAAAAAAATATATTTTTCTCAAAAATATTTTTCCAAAACTTTCCGAAAATAACACCAAATTTGGTTTTGGGGTGCTTTGTGAAGGTGCTTTGGGAAGGGATTTGAGAATGAAAGAAATAATTAATTCTATTTTGAGGGTGATATTTTTTTAAATGGACCGCATTTTATTTTAGAAGAATAATAAATTTATTTTAGAGAAGGAGAAAAAAAATACTTCCCCTAAAATAAAAAATAAAAATTGCGCCATTTCTTTTGTAACTTGAGGGCTTGGCAATTCCATTTGCAGTAAAGGTGGACCCGGTCCGGACATGACTTTCTAAATATAGATGAATACATTCCACATGATAAAAAAGTGATTCGTGCTTTATGTTAAGTCTTGCTCGGATTTTTTCAAGTGGTCATTCTATAATTGTTTGTCTTTATTGATTTGTGTTGTTTTTTGTGGGGGAGTAGCTTGAAAGTTTATGAAGTTATTTTCCATGATAGAAAAATAAATAAAAAAATTTTGAACTAAAAAGAAATACATGTCAACATGCATGTTTGTTGTGGGAACTACTATAAACCTCTAATAACTATCACAAATAAGTGCAAAAAAATTCATAAAAAAGTTTTTGAGTATAAATTTTTGGGAAAAAATTGAAAATAATGATAAAAAGATTTTTGAAGGTGCATGAAGCTTTTTACATGTGGTAACATTGACGGACCAAAAATTAAAATAAGGAGTTGTTGCCTCTCTTCAAGATAAGGAATAGTATAAATGGATTAATTGTGTGAAAGTTAAATGATTATTATTATTATTATTATTATTATTATTGCATAAGTAGTTTTCATCATGTTCATTTTCCACGTCTTCATTCTAATGTACTTGCTAAAGTAGAAACTATTCGATCCGTATAGGTTCAAGAATATGTGAAGTATATAAATTTTAATATATTTTTTTTTCAAAATATATTATTATAAAATTCAAAATTTAAACTTAGTAACCCGTTGCTATAGTTGTTTCATTGATTATGCGATATTAATATTTATGTACGTTAAATTCAAAATTTATATTTAAATTTTTAATATTTATATAAAATAATCCAAATCATCCTCAACCTCCAGCTACTAAAATCTTTTGAAGGAACGATCTAGTTACGTAAATGATTCAAGTGTTTCTCCTATTAAGTTGGTCTACACATTCGCTTTGAAACCCAGTATATTTTATTATTGAAACTAATAATGCAAATATTTTGTGTATGAGTATAATATTTTTTGAGTTTTTTTAATTCAATAGTGTAGAATAAAAAAATATATAAAAATCACTCAAATGAAGAGACGAGGTGGACAGTTTTCTCGTGGAGGACGAGGGCCGAATTTTACACACTTAATTGTGTGTAAAAATCGGTCTTAAACTCCTAATCTAAAGGGCATAAAGCAGTTTCCTAGTGGATGAAGGACTCTCTGGATAATATTTCATACTAATTCAATTATCTTAATTTCTTCTTTTATTATGATTAGGCATTTTCCAATTCTTGTTAAGGCTTGATCTGATTAAGGCCATACCCATTAGATTATTTCTTATAGTAAGAAATTGACTTATCCAAGTTAAGTCACCCTTAGTTTCAATTATTTTAATTAATTAACTATTTGATTAATCCTTTTAGAATTAATCTCTTAATTATAAGAATTTATTAATCCTGGTTAGCATATAGCAACATGTTGTGGAGCTGAGAAGACTTAGATTTGGTGAAACATCGAATTTTTTTATAATTACGAATGTCATAAATGTATTGTACTTTTATCAACTAATTTTTCAATTGAATTTAATGTATGAATTATTAGTCGAAACCTAATAACTTAATACTTTATTTTCAGTTAAAAAATTTTAGACGAATTTTTTCAATATACTTGTTTTGTAACATGCGCATGTTCTGGCATCAATATCCATGACTCGAAACATTATTTTTCTCATCATGTATCATGTCTTCTTGAATCAATGATATACCATTTTTTTTTAAATTTAAATGATTTAATATCAAAAATCTGAGAAATATATATTACTGTCATATATGCAACTATATCCCGTATCTATATCCAGGGGTTTTATTTAAATTTAATAAGGACAAATAGAGATGAAAAAATGCATAATTTGTTGAATTTAATTTTAAAAAAATATTTATTACAAAAGTATAAAGGGATCAATTTAATTAACTCATCGAATATTATCCTACCAGAAACTATGAAAGATTAAGCATATTAAAAGTTCGGACCACACAAAAAATATCCAAAAAATTTCTGTCATTTATATCAATGTCTTTCTTCATGTAATTATTAAGATCAAAATCAATTGGATTCTACCTAATTTTTACAGGATTCTAAAAAATATAAAAGCAAGTTTAACTGCAAAATATTAAGATTCTAAAGAAGAGTATATTGCCCTATATATATATATATTAAGAAGAATGACTATTCATAGGATGTAGTCATGGTGCAATTTTATTTTCAAACTTGTTCTATTTAATTTTTTATTTTTTTATCTTAGTATATATATTTATGTAATATTATTTTTTAATTTTTTTTAAAAAAAATTAATTGTGTTATTTTTAAAAAATATATTTTTAAAATTACAAATGAATGTAATAGATCTAAGTCGATGAGTGCAAATTTTCAAAAACCTTACCAAGACTAATATCAAATTATGAGATGCCGACACCCTATTACCATCTCTGGAGGATAGAACTTTCCTAGTTTTAATAGTTCCAAAAACAATATATGCGAGGTAAAAAAAAATGTAATAGAAAAAGAGGGGCATTATTGTTATATATGCAAAATTCATGGCCACTTGTGCAAGAAAAAGTTAAAAACACAATCCACTACGATAAAGAATCTACTTCAGACATGGATAAAGCACCCAACTTCCTACGCTAAGCTTAGCCTCCATTGAAGCTTTTCATTGGTTAAACCAACCCCCCACCCCCCAAAAAATAAACACAAAAAAAAAAAAGCAGCTACCTGCTCCTCCACTACCACATAAATTTAAAAGTCGCGTCAATCTCATATGAATGGGAAATGAAAAACTTCTCGTCCCATTTCCCCCTCCAAAGCCCACAACAGCCAAACACCACATTAGCAATCCCAGATACAAGACAAGAACAAGAAAAAGAAGAAAGAGAGCAACCATCTGCCGATGATGATCAGCAAGACAAAGCCAGGTGCGATTGGGATTTCAATCTCTCCGCCGTAGTTTCTTCCGCCGCGGCCGATGGAGCCGCCGCTTCCGACGCCATTGGGGTCGTCGAATTCGACCATAGCAACTCCTTCTTCGCCACCGGCGGCATCGCTAGGAAAATCAGAATTTACAGCGCCCAGAAATTGATTTTGTCAAGGGAGAATGACGATAAGATTGCCACGTTTCTTGACCACGCCGCTGCATGCGAATACTACATGTGTACTCCGGCGAAACTCAGCAGCCTTAAGTGGAAGCCCGGGTCTGGTTCCCGGGTTATTGGATCTGGAGACTATGATGGGGTGGTCATGGAGTATGATCTCGAAAAACGGGTGCCCGTTTTCGAGCGCGACGAGCATGGGGGTAGGCGTGTCTGGAGCATGGACTACTCGCAGTGGGATCCGAGTCTGGGGGCATCCGGGTCGGATGATGGTACCATGCAAATGTGGGATACACGTTGCGATGTGGGAAAGAGTCTAGTGTCGGTTCAGCCTGACCGGTTAGCCTGCAGCCCGGTTTGCTGCGTGGAGTTCAACCCGTTTGGTGGACTTCAGGTAGCCGTGGGATGCGCCGACAGGAAAATATACGGCTACGATGTGCGTAGAATGGGTGACCCGGTTTTTACCCTAGATGGGCACCAGAAGGCCGTGACGTATACAAGATTTCTTGATTTGCAAACAATCGTTTCTTCGTCTATCGATGGGTGTTTGATGATGTGGCACACAGAGGATCAGCGCCTGATTAGAACATATAAAGGCCACGTCAACAGCAGAAGATTTGTGGGCTTATCGGTCTGGAGAAATGGTGGATTGTTGAGCTGTGGCTCGGAAAACAATCATGTTTTTGTGTATGATAAGAGATGGGGCGACCCGATTTGGGTTCGTGGGTTTGAACCGGCGGCCCAGACTCGGTGCGAGCGGGGCTTCGTTAGCGGTGTTTGCTGGCGGCAGACCGGAGAGGAGCGGTGCACGCTGGTGGCGGGTGGTTCTGATGGGGTGTTGCAAGTGTTTGAGGGTGAAAGAAAGTTTTGCTCGCAGCTGGCAGGGGATATTGGCAGGTTTAATAGTTTAATTCAGTAACTACAAATTTGAGGATAATTACTGGAATAATATTTTCTTAAATTTTCTTACATACAACGTAGAGTAGTTTTCTTGTAATTTTTCCTACACACTGAATTCTGACGTGTGTCATTGGGATAATTCGGAAGTATGGATTGGTCATCTTCAATATTGTAATTTTATATACATTTTATATTTTATATTATAAGTATAATAATATATTTTTTTAAGTATATATTTAAAGATATCATTTTCGCATAAAATATATGTATGATATACAATATAAAAATATAATAAAAAAATTCAAATTGACTGTTCTTGATTTACTAAATTCTTTCTTTTATGTTAGTTTCTGATCTTTTGTTTCCACTTTCCACACCTCCCAAACATTTTTAATTTTTTTATTTGAGACAAAGAAAACATCAAATTTATATGTATTAGATTAGCAAATTAATTTTAGTAAAGTTGGAGCTAACGAGTCTATACACATCTTTCACTAGATCGTTTTGCAAAATATCCACCAGATAATTGGGTATCTATCAAAATATCGATTTGAGAATATTAATGGCTCTTTGCATTTGCTTAAAAAGGCCTGCAGTTTCATTATTTTCTCTATAAGAAAAAGTTCGCTCCAAATTCTTAAATTCAGTCCACATTTTCCAACAGTCTTGAAATTATCACTTTTTATTACTTATATTTTTGATGGAAATCTTTGTACATAATATTCTTTCTTTGTATATGTTATTATATATTTATACATATATATATATATATAATATATATAAAATATGTCATTAAATGTACATTCGATACACTGTAAGTGTATACTTTATTATATATTTATACATATATAAAATATGTATGTAAAATATGCCACTAAATGTACATTCAATATATTACAGGTGTATATTTTATTATACATTTATGTATATATATAAATATATATGTAGAATATGCCATTAAATGTATATTCGATACAGTACAAGTATATATTTTATTATATATTCATATATATATATATATATGTAAAATATGCCGTACATTCAATACACATATGTATATTTTATTATACATTTATGCATATATATAAATATATATGTAAAATATGCCATTAAATATATATTCGAACACTGCAAGTGTATATTTTATTATATATATATATATAAATATATATGTAAAATGTGCCATTAAATGAACATTCTATACACAACAGCCACCACCGCCACGAATAGGATACCAAGAATCTAGATGTATGGGTTGGAAACATACTGGCTCAATATTTTATCTTAGTATCTTTCTGTACCAACCTTATCCTATTATCTTATCCATCTGTTATCTCTCTCTCTCTCTCTCTCTCTCTCTCTCTCTCTCTCTGTATCTATCTATCTATCTATATTGTCATCTCACCGGTGATGAACAACATTTTTTCCTTATAAATGACTCTTGGAAATAGGCCTAGGAAGCTGCATGAGAAATCAATCAAATGTCGTAACTCATGCATAATAGATATTAATCACCCATAGATTCTGTGTTACATTCATGAAATAATTTATGTTACTCCTCTAACTAATCCTTCCTAAATTCTCTTTAATGCACAATAAAAATTGTCAAACTAAGTAACTAAAGTTGTATTTCGGATCCTGTATTGTAATTAGTATTCTATCTCTTATTGCAATACCATTAATATATGTCAAATATATATTGACGTTATTATTTTATATATTTGGCGTGTATTGATGGCATTAAAATAACAAATGAAATGTCGATTATAATAGAGAATCCGAATTGCAATAACTAAAATATGTATATGTACATATATATATATATATATATCCAAATGGATCAAAGTTATTGCTCAGATAATGCAATTGAGTTCAAAATAAATTTACACTTTTACTTGCTCTCTCTTTATATATATATATAACTAAAAATATGTTTACTTGAATGTTTGATATACTACACCTTACACCTGATGAATAATATACTATGTATGTGAATGATAAATAAATATTTCATTTTATAAAAAATTAAACACTTGTTCATCATTCAAGCATTCAATAGACAATACACCATATATAACATCCATATCACCGTTTACTTGGGTAGCTTCAAAAATTTCTACTTTATTACCAAAAAAAACAAAAAACTAATGTAGGACATCTTTGTACAAAATATTCCTTCTTCGTTCATGAAGCTACTCAATAATCTCCTCATCACGCATGAGCCAATTTCACTAAATCGTTTAAAAAATTTCCCGTATCAAGTTCAACACATGTAGATCTTATACAATTAGATCCGCTCTTCATAAACAATTTTTTAAAATTACTATTTTAGATAAGATCGGTTCAGGTCATGGGATCAGATCATTTTCTATCACAGAGGAAGGGAAATATTCTTATAACTTACAAGTGTGGAATTTTACTTGAACATTGAGTTCAAAAACCTAATTCTATATATGGAATCTTACTTTGGGTATGCTTATTAATTCTTTTTAAGTAACCAACACTGCCTGGCCACTCGGAAAACATAACAGGCACTTTCTGTGTTGGAAGAACTTGGAAACCCTCTCCACCAACTGGTTGGTGGAATGTCAATGCGCGCGCGCACACACACACACACACACACACACACACATATATATATATATATATGTGTGTGTGTGTGTGTGTGTGTGTGTGTGGTGATTTTAAAGAAGGAAAAAGGACAACTAGGTTGGTGGTTGGAGATTCCTTAGGTGCTAATATCTTTGCAGCTACTACTGAGCATCAATGCATGCATGACAGAAATTGTGGCTGTTAAGGAAGCTTTAGGCTTGATAAAGATCCCTTTTGAGAGTTGTGAACATGAATGGAACTCCAACTAGAGATGGAGCAAGGTGTGACGGACTCCCCTTCCACGTCGGTCACGGAAGAATTCTTGGGCCGACTTATATAGTGGGTATTATTCCTCTTTAATAATTGATTTTCTAGAGTGGATTGAGCTTGTGATAAGTGGGATTGCCTCCGCCACTTATCATAATCTTAAGTTTAAATTCCTAAAAAGTTCAATGGAGCTTCCCATAACCCTGGTAAATATGGAGTTTCCTCAAACCAGATATATAGGACTCATTGCTTACGACAAACTCTTGTAATTTTTTCAGCATTTAATTGAAGTTTCTTCTCATTAAAAAAGAAGAAAAGAACTAGAACAAGAACGAGAAAAAAGGGTGTTAGATACTTTATGTCCCACATCTCTTGCTGTTTAACAATTATCATATGTCAAATTATATTGGTTAATAGAGAGATATTTTTTTAAGTATTACACACGTTGATTATAATCATAAATAAAGTTAATTAATTGAAAATCTGTCCTTTGTCAATTTACTAATTGATAGTTTTCTCCTTATCAAAAAAATATATACCTAATTGATAGTTTTTTCATCGACAAAATAACCTAGAAACTTAGCATAATATATAGTTTTTTCTTAATTAAAAAAGTATACTAAGAGGTCAAGAGATAAACACAATTTTCTCTAAAATTCTTTTTGTAATTACATTCAATATTCATCATGGAGCATTTACTCTTAATTACAATATTGTAAAAATTATAAAGTTCTAAAATTTTGAACGATTCTAAACTTTTAATTTGCAAAACTAAAGAATTTGTAATAGAAAGTAGGGTTACTGTTGATTGTACGTGGTAAGTCAAGGGTCACAGAATCGGTTAGATAGAGAACATCTATGGCTATGGCTGTACATTAATGACCTTCAAGACCAATAACTTATAACAACCCCGTGTCTTGTCGTTTGAATTTTGCTCGCAGCTAAGCCAACAAACTTTGTATAGCTAAAAGAAATCTTAACATGGCAGAGGGTGGGGCAAAATTTAATATAATCAGCCAAGATATAATCAGACCAGTTTAGTATGAGACTTATACCAGCTGACCAGAAGCAGAGATTGAAAAATATTTCAGACAAAACCACTTTAACACTTGTGCTATAAAAATCGAGGAGGCAGTTTTCTTTCTTAATTACTCTATTTTGGATCTTTTGTTTTACTTCCATTCTACAATTGTTCTTGGATTTTGGGTAAATGGTTTTGACCACAAACCCTAATCCAATGATATCGAATGAATTGACATCAACATACTCAGTCCATCCAAAAATGTTACATTTTTTTTTGAATCATGCTATATACTACTTCTTTAGTCTACCAGCATGGAGTTTTATATTACAAAAGTAAAAAAAAAATATTTATTTTGTATGTTTTTATATTATTACTTGTAAAAATAAGGACTAATTGTTAAAAGTTAGTGATGTCATACAATTTCTTTAATTGATAGAATAATTTTAAAAAAAATTATATTTCAAATTATTGTCATATATTTTAAGACATTTTAAAAAGAAAATAAGAGCAATAAATTTAACA
Source organism: Paulownia fortunei (assembly GCA_019321725.1). Lineage (NCBI taxonomy): Eukaryota > Viridiplantae > Streptophyta > Magnoliopsida > Lamiales > Paulowniaceae > Paulownia > Paulownia fortunei. The sequence goes on from CM033124.1 coordinate 14,421,103, forward strand.
TAGAAGGTATATTAAGGATGTATCCATATGTATGTTCTTAGCATGCTATATTTAATCTCTACTCAAAATAATAAGAAGTTGAAAGTCATGGATATAGTTTGTGATACTATATGAATCTCGGAGAAGAATGGATAAAAAAATATAATAAGAATTTGAAAAGAGATGGAGAAAAAGGCTGCGTTTGGTTATGTTTTTATTTTTATTTTCTCTCTGTCTCTTGGTAAATAAATGGATATTTGGGAAATCCATTTGGCTATCAGCCCTAAGTTTCAAATTTTTGAAAAAAGGAAATGGGTTATTTTCATAGAAAATAGTTTTAAACTAAGGCCAGATTTCAGATTATGTATCATCAAGATAGGAATGCAAAATTTATATTTTTCAAATTTAAATATTTGCGAAATTAAAGTCAATTTTGTATTCCTGTAAATTAAGTTCTAAAAATTTATAATATTTCGTTAATTTTCATACCACACATCGATTTTCATGATCCAACTCAAACATTTTAAGTCTTTTTAAGGGATGTAATGGGCTGAATTTGAACTTGACCCAACAAGTCAAGCCTGAGAATAGAAACAACGCACGCCCGATATGTTTTGGACCATAACCAAACGCATCCCACCACAATCGACCCAACTACAGCTATTTGGACCACTTCTAGTGAAAAAAGAAAATTTTATTTGAATCTAGAATTTTAAAGAAGAAAATTCAAAATATAAAAAATATAATTGATACAAACAAAAGAAAAGTTCAAATAAATAAATAACATTTTTAATGGTACATGCCTTTGTTGTCATATTTTTTTATCAGAGATAGCAACGTTGAGGGTTTTGGTCAAACTCAAAATTAACTAATAATTTTAGGATTTAGAATCCATTATACCTGCTAAATTCGTTTTGTTATTTTAAAAAATATTAAATAATATTTTTTTTAAAATAATATATTAAATTTTTTTAAAAAATATATATTCTAAAAATATCATATAAACATATATAATGAATTTAAACAAATAAAAAAATTAAACAAGGATTTAAAAAAATATAAATCAAAACCTACACTAAACTCATTTATAATAGTAAAAATTCGTCAGGGATTCGAGACGGGTTCGAGTTGAACTCACTCTATTACCATTCTTATTTTTTGTGTTTTCTTATCACAATAGCAAAGAAAATTCTTTAATGTAAAATCCATCCATGCAATATTTGGATCTCATAATTTTTAAATGATAATGAAAAAGCAAAAATTGTATCATTTAAATCATAAAAATATTATTTTACTATGTTTTTTCTCAAACAAATCAAGATCCAAACGAACACTGCAAGTTTTAGGTCCAAACATCACCAAAAAAGAGAAAAAATGAAAAAAAAAAAAAAAAGAGAGAGAATAAAAAGGGTACGAATCCCCTCCTGTTGTTTGTTTCTCAAGTCATCCAATTAGAACTAAACTCGCGTTCAGATGAATAACACCTAGGCAATATTATTTTATCACTATTCTGTATTCACAAACTACTCCCTGAAGTTTTTCACTTTCCTCCCGCTCGGCCATCTCCAAATTCTGCAGAAACAAGAGAGAATCCATTCGCGCCATCATTCTGCTGTAAATCACGATAAAAAAGAAAAAGAAAGAAAGAAAGAAAGAGGAGAAATGGTTACATCGTCGGTGGTAAATACATATCCTCTGTCAAGCTACACTTTCGGCACCAAAGAGCCGAAGATGGAGAAAGACACCTCCGTCGCCGATCGCCTTGCCCGCATGAAAGTCAAGTTCGTATTTTTGTTTTTCTCTTCTTTTTTTTCTTTTTTGGTTTTTTACTGTTTTAGTAAAACCCTAGATCAGACTAAGTAATTACATCTAGGTTTTACTCCTTGACCGATATAAATGTGGTTTGTGGTGGATTTTACTGAATTTGGTTTGGTTTTTGAGTTGCAGCTACATGAAGGAAGGCATGAGGACTAGCGTCGAGGGTATTTTACTGGTGTGCATTTTTCTCCTCAATTTTGCAATTATTCTTTTGTATTCAGTGTGATTCTGTTATTTGTTGCCCCCGAATTCGAGAATACCTCTTTTCTTATTCAGATTTTAGAAAACAAGCATTTTCTGAAACAGCGGTGTTACTTCAAAAAAACAAGCTTATATTGAAGCAGCAGTGTTTGATGCGAACATTGTAGAAACGTGTTAATATAGTATTTTATTTGCTTAAAAATATTCTCTTTCAGTACGTTTGGACCTAAGATTCAATTAGAGGACAGTGGAAAGGAAAACCAACATCAACGAAAACTGGATTTTCTCACATTTTGCATTCCAAACAAAAAAAGGTTTCAAGTTTATGAGTTTTAAAAGTGCAATTGAACAGTAAAAAAAATGTAATAATGTATTGATTAACTATTGTTTTGACATAATTATGTTTGCTGAAGCATATCCTTCGTGTTTTCTTTTAAAACGAACAGAACAAATATTTGTTCCTTAGTATTGCCACTAGCATGCACATCCAAACATAGTTTTAATGTAGGATTATTTTTACTACTATGTTTAAGGCTTGTTATACTGAGAATGGCATGAGAGCAATGCGGACTTTTGTTTGATTATGTTGAATTAGGTATCATCTCTTGACCTTGTGTTATATTCACTCTTAAAGCGACACAACATGTTGCTATAGTGCTTTGCATCTAAGTGAATCTGCCACTTAATATGGAGCCAAAAGTGTAAACTTCTAATAATTGGCTATTCTCATTATCATCGTCAAATCCCTCTTAAGAAATGTTGGGTTCAATGCTTTGACTGATTTGCTTAAGTGGGCTAATATAAAAAACGGGCACAAGGTGGCCTGCCATCTTGCTTTTATGTTTCATTAATTTCTACTGTGCTGTTTGTGTCCATAAATATGCTTCCCGACAACATGATAATTTTGTTTTGAGGAGGCTGCATGTTTATCTGTTTATACCTTTGGGTCTTATCTTTATAGTATGCTTGCTTTAGCTCAGAGTGTAGTTGTATGAAGTCATGCGATGTATATAGAAAATGCAATAAAATCTGCTTATATGCATCTTTGGTCATGTTGGAAAACTTGATTCACAGCTGTCATGATATAGTTTGATACACAAACAAAGATAGCGGTGAATCCCTGGTGTTTAGCATGCGTACTTATCTGATGGAAACACATTACTAGGTGCTATTTGTCTTCTATCATTATGAGGTGATTAAGTCAGAACGTTGTCCCTCATTTTATCATATACTTTTCCAACCACCTACAAATCATGACTAAAATGGCTGGTTTTGTCTTGACTCTTGTCCCAAACAGGAATTGGGAAAAGATCCCGACAAAACTGTGTGGCAATTTCTCTATCAATTGTGGTCCTCCCGTTTACAATTTCATCATGTTGTAAGCTACTTTGTTTGAGAAATGTTCGAAAAGGTTGTTTAGTTAAATGCACAATGTGTCTACATATTATGGGGTCTTCTAGTAACAGACTGGATTGTTGCAGAAATCTGATTGCAGTATTGGAGTTTTGCCATTTAACGATGGCTAAATTTGTTGCTTGAGTTCCATTCTAAATCCTATCATTCTATTAGGTGATTCAATAATTGGATGAGAGTATCAACGTAATTAATTGTTATCTCCCCATTTCTTTTACATTTCAGCACGGTTATAACTAATGATGGTGCTAATAGTTGGCCATCTTTATATTTCTCTAATTATGGAAAAATGTCTGAACTTACAGGTACAAGAGCATAATCATCCCCATATTCTCCTTTTGCAAATTGGAAATACTTTCTGTAAACTTCCAGGTGGTAGATTGAAGCCAGGAGAGAATGGTATGATATTTACATCATTTTTATTGGACATTGTTGTATGCTATGAAGTATTCTTGCTTAATGATTTAAATTAAACAAAAAAAATATATATATAGAAGGAAAGAGATGAGCCGCCAAAATACAGAATTCTATTTCACACATCTGGATTTTGCTTAATTGCATTTCGCTTGCTTTTTGTTTTTTCTCTATACAACTCCACAGAAATTGAAGGCTTGAAAAGGAAACTCTCTAGCAAACTTGCTGCTAATTCACCTTCCCTACAGCCAGAGTGGCAGGTAATATTTAAGAAACAGTTGTTAATTTAAGGTAGAAAAATTATCAGCAGTCCATTGCGAAAATGGGAGTATAGTTCCGTACTCTTTAAAATTTAGCAACTGAGGTTTGAGATCAGATGCAACTTAATGTTATCTCAGATGTAATGCCATATCTGGTGCTTGCTTGGTATATTAGTCTAAAGAAAAGCTGAATTCCATGTTCGCTGATCTGATTTGATATATCTGAGGGAAGCCATGATCTTTGAGACGCGCCTTGTTTCATGGCCATCATCTAGATATTGATTGGTTTCCTAGTTAAATTTCTGCTTTGGAGATGCTTATTTTGTGAGATGCAAATTTCGTGCAGATTGGTGAGTGTGTGGCAACCTGGTGGAGACCGAACTTTGAAACAATCATGTATCCTTACTGCCCCCCACACATAACAAAGCCTAAGGTAAACTCACCCTGACACATACATGAATAGAACATTACATCATCATTTGGCATGAAATAATGCTCAGCACTGATTTTTGCTAATGCAGGAGTGCAAGAAGCTCTTCCTTGTTCACCTGTCTGAACGAGAGTATTTTGCTGTGCCAAAGAACTTGAAACTTCTTGCTGTTCCATTGTTTGAACTATATGACAATGTTCAGGTGTGAAAAGATTCAGTAGTTCCTATGTTAATATATATATATATATATATATGTTAATATATATATATATAAGTGAAGTAGTTCCTATAACTTTTTTTTGGTTTTTTTTTTTTTTAAACAGTGAAAGAGTTCCTACAATGCAACTGCGTAATAGCATGTCTTTCTTTCTAGTCCATATGTAGACTGACCGTGTTGGAGTATGTTTGAACTGAAGCTCTACACAAGCTCTATTTCCTTGATTTTGTTTTCCTTGTCAAGTATCTACTCGAGTTTATGAATGTTTCTATTCCTTTTTCCCCAATCTTTCTGTCAGCATTTGCATCTGGTTTCATCTTTCTATGGTAGTCATATAATTCTTACAAAGCTCTTTGTTGATCTATGCCAGAGATATGGACCTGTTATATCAACCATCCCACAGCAGCTATCCAGGTTTCAATTCAACATGATCCATCCATAGATTGGTCGGGGGCTCTGTAGAATTCATACAGAAGATAGAATGTGACTGATGGTCTTGAATTGGTTAGTGTGCCAGGTCCCAGGTTTTGAGGATGAGAATTCAAACTCTGCTTCATATCTTGATACATTCCAAGAATAGTCTCAACAACTTGTTTTCCATTATAACCTTGTTAAATTCATGATCTTCCTCTATGAGTTGGGTCCTTAACGTAGCTTTTAGTTTTATTTTACGACTGACTTGTGTTATTAAGAAGTCCTTTTATGTTTTTTAACTCTCTGTTTTAATACTTATGGCGTCATGTGTAACATGTTAGAGTAATCAAGGAGACAAATTAGATGTCTAAACATCATTCAATGCGAAAGTTGTATGGGATGCAGTGTAAAACTTGAGGGTTGTTTAAGGCACGGAGTCAGTCAGATTTTGTAACTGTCCTGACATGGCCAAATTATTAGCCCCTTGTACATGTAATACTAAGAGTACTAGAAGAATTTGATTTTCCTTTTGGTGTTCCATGTATCTGAGTAACATATCAGGCTAGCTACTAGATAGCATCAACGCCCTGTTTGGCTGAGTTCAAATGTATTATTTATCACGTTCAAATCATGTTGCGAACTTAGGAATATCCTTTTCTGTTAAAAATTATATTTCTGATGGAGGTAGGATACATGACCACTTACCAATTGAGGCATGAGTGTTTAATAAGAACACATGGAACTCCAGACCCTTCTGATTTGTATTCGACGGTGCAATCCTATTTAAGATGTTCAGTATTGGTTCTTCATTATTTAGATGCTGTAACAGATTTACTACTGAGATGGTTCTTAGAGGGTGTAGAAAGGTGATGCTAGATTTTCTGTGACTGTTAGGTTTAATGTTTTCAAAACCGTTATGGCGATTTTTTGTAAGCATTGCAAGTCATATTTTCATTCCAGTGTTTACTACTGCCCTAAATACAAGGTTTCCTTGAGAGCATAAGCTTAAACTTAAAACGTGTATGCCGTCAAACTTTTACCCTCTCGAGTCTTGTGATTTCAGAAGGTAAATCTCATTAAGACAGTAGAATTAAAAAAATCCGGAATGAAGTCAACATATATTGATTTAGTAGAGTACTTGATTTGAGTAAGGATTAGATTATTCAATAATAGGAGATATATATATTTTCAATCCCATCAAGGATGAGTTCAATTCTTTGCGCATGACTTTCCAAGGTGTACAGAATGTGCAGCAGATTGGCCAGATTATAAAAACTGACATTTAAAAATAATGCCTAGTATGTTTTTCGAATCGCTAGAAATCCAGATTCATTGTTTGTTGAAAAACATACAAATGCAAGTGGATGTTTAACTAAATTTATTTAAAAGATATTTTTTGAATTTATAAGATGTTATGATTTTATTTTAAAAATAAGTTGTTAAAGTATTTGGATAAAATAAAATTATAAATTTTTTAAAATATTAATAATGATAATTTTGTAATTAAAATTATAAAAATTAAATAAATATATTAAAATAAGATTTTATTTTGAATACAAGTTGAGTTTGATGTATTTATTTTTTCAAAAGCTTATAAGCTCAAATAATATTTTTTTGTATTTTATAAGCTCTTTAAAAAAAATTATCAAATATTTTTTATAGTTCATAAACTGTTAAACAGTTTATAAGATATTTTAAAAAATTTATAAAACAGTCAAACACCCTCTTAAAGTGAGGAGGAAAACTATCTATATCAGTTAAAATTGATTTTAAAATTTCTCAAATCACGACCTAAATGTAGGTAAGTATATTTCATGAAACTGATTTATTTAGAATTCAATTAGGGTACGCAGAGGTTTAAGATCATTTCTTCAAGTTCTTTTAAAATGGGGTACGAGAGGACTGAATTGGGTCAACTATTACCTATGGCCTATCGGTTGTTACGCCAATAACATAGCCCAAAGTTGGTAGGGAAGAACTGATGCGCAGTTGGATATAGCTACAAGAATGCTGAGTTGTTGGATACTGCGCAGTTGGATATAGCTACAAGAATGCTGAGTTGTTGGATACTTAAAAAACCAATCATACGACTACTGTATACTAATTCAAATGTCCAATGTCTTGTAAGAATTATAAGTACTACTTACTGCACTCTGCACGTATGATTTAACTAACACTAGTAGTCTAGTAGCACTAAACAACGAGGAAAACCAGTTACAATCGATATCGTTAGGGAAGAATGACGATTATATTAAACCTTATCAACCATAACACCTAATGATTAAAGTGTACATGTTCTTACCTTCCATCTACAACACAGTTGATCACATTATTTGCCTTTCTTTTAAAAACGACTGTCCAATGAACATGATGAAATATGACAACTTAAGCATGCTTATCATAGTAACTTAGTTTCTTCGATATATTTTCATATTCTACTAGGCTGTTTGTGGTTTGTCAAGTGTCACTGTAGACAAGCCGAAAGCAACTTCAATCTGAGTCATACTGTAACAACATCCCTTCCCCTTGAAATTTTCTAATTGCTAAACCAGAGACTTTGTAAAGTTGTTTCGTATTATTGTTGTTAGTTATCGAAGTTTATCTATGCTTTTCAGCCAGATTATAACTGTTAGTTAGCTAACAAAGCCAGAAGATGATGCAAGAAAACAACATTGGGTCTGCTAAAAGTCTTTTAAGTAGCAGACAGGTACAAAAATTTGCATGCAAATGATAAGGCATGCACAAGCTAGCTTAGTATGAAGAAAACTACCTAGCTACCTGACAATGGAGGTCTATTCATGATTTTATACTGCTTTATCAAAGGTTACATGGACCTGTCAACCCTTAATTTTCGATGGTGGTGGATGACATTAGTAGTTCCGAGTTCGTTTCCTCATTCCTATGCTGAATGATTTAGCAAAATGAGATGGAAGTATGATCATACAAATTAATCACCGATTTAGAACAACAATCAAGAAAACGTACCAGTAGATCATCAAATTCGTTCTAGAAAAGCCGAACGTAGTATATTGCTTTCTTTCAAGATTTCTCCCAAGTTTTATTTCATGCAGCGATTTACAGTCCAATGATGAGTAAGTAGTAAGAAAGGCAGAAGGGCTGAAAAAAGATTCTCTAAGAGTAACTATTTCAGTAATATATTACCTCCAGCATTGTCATTAGGCCCACCAAAAGTAGAAGGAAGACAAAGTTAATGGTGCCTGTCAAGTAGGTTTAAGCCTGCTGAATGACACTATACAAAGATCCTATAGGAGTGGACTCTTTATCTTTGGTCTTCCTAAAAATTCCCCCAAGGGGACACCTAGTCACTAATCCAAACGTTGGTTAAGATTATCAGTGTAAGAAATGCTTAAAAAGTACATAGTTGTTTTTTTTATGCCATTTCTGGTAGCCCTTTTAATCTACAGGCCTGAAAGAGGTAGTTAATGTCAAGACATTTTTTTTTTCTAACATGTCTAACTAATCCTTCCTTTAAATTTTAGGCACCAGGGTTGCTAACCTCATATTAGAAATCTCATTTTCTCATTATCTCCCCTGAATCTTGTGCAGATTACAAAGATATCACATATTTTAAGCATCATAGAATTAACAGGAAAATGCATATATACTGTTGAGGTATAGTTGTTTGAGAATGGGTTGCACGCCGTCAGATAAGCCAAAGAGGAAGCACAAGAAGGGGTTGTGGTCTCCCGACGAAGACCAAAAGCTGAGAAACTATGTTCTGAAGCATGGTCATGGCTGCTGGAGCTCTGTTCCTATCAATGCCGGTAAGTTCACATAGTTGTCTGCATTGAATTTGCACATAGCCTCATATATATACATAGGATAATCAATCTACAGTCACCACATTCTATCATTCATATCATGGAGGATAAAATTGTCAATGCCACCAAGCTAAGAAATCTGTTAAGCACAAATGAGAAAACTATGCTTTCCAAGTACGATGATGTGGGATTAATAAAACTTGAATCTTCACATTATCACCCTTTTTATTTCTCATAGTATGTGAATGCAAGGGAAAAATTACTGCTGCTGTCCAATCCTCATCAATTTCTATCACTTAAGCAAAATCCCATTTAACCCCATTATTACATAGGACATTTGAAACAATGGACATAATCAAATGGTAAATCATGTTTATGACTTTCAATGGTCATTGGTCCAATAAGAACGACGCAATAAAACTTATAAGTAAACATAGAGAAAGTCTTCAGCTAATTATGTATGTACATCCATCCATATGGATTTGTTAATTTAGCCATACAGCTAAGAATAATGTTTTGAACCAGTAGGATGGCTGCTAGAAGTCAACAACAAAAGAATTTTATGTTAAAATCTGATATCTTCTGAGGATAATTATTGATCATGACCCTGTAATATCTTATCTCATAGACTAGAAAGCACCATTTTGGTTGACTTTTGGTTATCTTATCATTTGATTGATTGGCAGGTTTACAAAGGAATGGAAAGAGCTGCAGACTAAGGTGGATTAATTATTTAAGACCAGGATTAAACCGAGGGCCGTTTAGCATAGCAGAGGAGGAGATCATTTTGACCCTTCATCAAATATTAGGCAACAAGTAAGACATTAAGTTTTTTTACATTACAACTCTATTACCACTCATAAATTGAGGAATGCTACCTAATAACTGTGCAATTCAAACTCATCACATGTATCTCTCTTGGCAATCACGGGTACAACTTTGAAAAACATTAGTAAATGTAAGCCCAGTATTATAATAAGAACTGTGATAAGAAAATGAGATCATATATATGACCCCTGACCCCTCCATCCTCTTGATCTTTCAAGTTCCTTAAGATTTCAGTATGTCTAATTCTTTTTATTTTTTTTGTATATGTATATATATATTTATACAACTTATATAGGCCAAAGAACTGCAACTTCGACTTGAACAGTAGTGATCGATATCAAAAGATGATCATTCTTGCATCTGCTATTGCTTTATGAAGAGATTTTTAACACACAGCAATTTTTATCTGTCAGGTGGTCTCAGATAGCACATCATTTACCTGGAAGAACTGATAATGAGATAAAAAACTACTGGCATTCTTATCTGAAGAAAAGAGTGGCAAAAATGGCTGAAACTGATGCTCAATGTACTAAAATTCAAGGACTAGAATTATCGGCTTCTTCCCTCAAGTCGACTCCCCAGAATTCTTCATTTGAATCTTTTGGATCACTCATGGATACAGATCAGTCTATGCAACAAATAGACCTCTCAAGAGGAGCCCAAAAGTGCAGTTTGCCTAAGGTTCTTTTTGCTGAGTGGCTCTCCTTTGATCAGTTTTATGGCCAGGACTTGGGTAATTATTCTGGCAGTGTCCCTGATTTCAAGAATAATCTTGACAACCATAGCTCATCAAATCTTGAAAATACTTTAGTTGATGGCTTACTCCATAATGAAGGGATGTTTGGTAGTGAAACGAACACGAGATCAAACAAGGTTTCTGTCGATCATATGCTTCAATCACCATTCAAGTTGGAGTATCAGATCTCAGAAAGTGGTCTAGTTGATTATTTTCCAGGAGAATTCTGCATAAATTGTGATGATATGCATACATGAAGGATTTTTCTTATGCAACTTCAGGGAAGAATAACTTCTAACATTTTTTGTTAAAACTAATAAAACAGGGTCAAGAGAAGCATATGCAGTAATTCACATGAAGTTGCTTCTTGGGACACTATTTCTTGTTTACATAGTAAACATCAAAAGGGGTCAGTCTGTAATAATATTTCCTTTTTTTTGGTGTAATTGCAGAAGTATTTATGGTTAATCTTCAATCCCCATGTTCCCATTCACATAATATCAAGAAAATGAGTATTAGTTATGTATATAAATTATAATTGTAACATATATACATTTATATATATGTTATACTATACCTTAATATATACTTATAATTAAATAATCTTTTTATGTTCTCTGAGTAGATATAAAAAAAAGTGCTGTTTTTACTTATTACTTTGTACTTAATAGTTTTTTAAAAATAATATCACTTTTTTAAATGTACAAAATAATAATTGAGCTCTTTTTGTGGGTGAAAGTTATATTCTTCTCTCCTTTTTCCTTTCTTCTTCCTTTTTCCCAGTCTCTTTTCCTTTTTTTCTTACTTTTTTTTTTTTTTTCTTTTCCTTCTTTTTTTCTTCCTTTTTCCTTCAATGTACTCTTCTTTTTTCTGTCAAGCCACCCTCCTCAGATTTCTCTCCGTCTTTTTATCTGCCTTTTTTTATCCCTCTTCTTCTCCCTTTATTTTTCTGATTCCTCACTTCTTTTTTTCTCTGTTAACTTTATTTTGCCTAGTCATTTACCATTGCATTGCTTTAATAATTTAGTAAGCCCCAACCACCGCCCCCCCCAACACTCACCCCACCCTAAAAAAAAAAAAAAAAAAACAAAAAAAACAAAAAAAATCTCTAGATTCTGTAGAGCATCACCCCAAAATATTAACCGATTGATATTTTTCAGTTTGGATATTCCATTACAATTTCGCTGCATCTTATAATATTACATATGCACACTAAATGTAAAAAATATTTTTTTAAATTTAATTAAAAATTAATTATATATACATATGAGGCACATATATAAATATACAATACAAAATACACTATAAAATTACTATAAAAGATTCAAATTATGATAATAGTGAGACATTACTAATTTATTCACTAATCATACTTAAATTTCTCATTTGATATGGGACAAGGGGTTTCTAGCTTTAACTCCTCCATTAATTGATTTGAATTCTTGATTAATTTAAGCTTATATTGTTTAATTTGGGGTTATGATTATGATGAAAAGGTGGATGACGGAAGTAGGCAACATAAGAAAGATTGTTTGGTGGTGGTGGAAATTAAAGAAGTTGAGGGTACTAAAGTCTTTATGTTTAGGCAAATTTTAACTTACTAACAATTCAAGAAATAATTATCATGAATCAAAGTTGATTAGTAGCTAATATTGTCATGAAGCACGCCTTTAATCTAAGACCTATATTCTGTTATTAAAACGCGTATAATATACGTATAATACAAAGAGTTGAAGAAATACTACATAAACTACACACATCATTTTCTTAAAAAAAGAAAAAGAAAAAGGAGGGATTACGTGCCATAATTTCCAAATTAGTATCAACATGGATCATGTTTTATGAGCCAATGTAGAGAACCATGCCAATTGATATTTGCTAGCAATGTTTTATAAATCGAATTGTACAGGCGATTCGACTTGTCCAATCATGAATCGGCCAGTCTAATTCGAATTGGACACAAATTAAAAATTCAGTAAAAATTAATTAAAATTAAAATCAATTCTATTGATCAAACCAAATCAAAAATCAGATCAAATAAGTCATGCTCAAATTTTTTATTTTATTTTTTAAAAATTTTAAATTTAATATTTGATTACATGTATGTAATTATTTGAATCTTAATTTTATTACATGTGTTTTTAGTTGATTATTTTTTTTATTTTATATATAATAATTATTTTATTATATTATTATTTTATATAATAAAATTGATCGAATAAACTATTAAATCAACCCGACTAATTAAATTATTAATTAATAATATAATTAATTTAATCACAAATTCAATTATTAAAATACTATTTCCTAATACAAAAGTTACCGAGTTATTGTCCGAAAACTTGCCCTGCCTATCATGTAAGACTAATTGGCTCTCACTCCAACAAAGTAGCACCAAGTTCTGACCAAAAAATGCTCAGGGGCATTTAGGGGATTCCAAACATATTAATACCAATTTTGCAAGAATTGACTCGACTCTGACCACTGTTTTCTGTTTTTATTCCAGTTTTATCCATGCTATTTATTCTATAGTCGTGCGATTAATATTATCCTTTAATTAGAACAGATAATTCAAAATACTGAATTATATGAGGATAATTTATTTTTCCCATCAACCCGAAATTCAAAAGTCTTGATGAATGTGTAACGAGCAATCCTACAAACCATGATGTAATTTCTTTTACTTTGTAATAAAAAATCGAGTAATATGATTTTTCAACTATATTCCAGTTGGTTTTTAGGACAACATAAAACAAGATTTTATTTAAGGTATGAGTTAAAATAATTTAGGAGTATATATCCTCTAATGTGTAACCTGATTAGGGCAATTTAAGAATCTAATCACAATAATAATGCCAAAAATTTACAATTACTTATTTCAAGAATTCAGTTATGGTATTCAACTTTTGTGACAAAAAATAATCCACAAAGAAGCCAAAAAAAAAAAAAAACAATAATCACGAAACTCCTACAACAAGAACTAGCTTAAAAATTTTAATTTCAAAATTCAAAATGCTGCTTGTTTACATTGTCAATTTTTTACTACTTGAAATTTTAAAAATACATTTATTTTACTCATTCTCGTTAATAATATTATTTACTTTTATTTAAAAAATAATAATCAAATTGTAAAATAAAATACACTTATGAAAATATCTTTTGAGATCTACCAATAGTTCATATTTTTTTATATAAAAAAATTATAAAATAAATATATTTTTATTTTTATATAAAAAATTAATAAAAATATTTCTAACCCTAAAAATATAAAAAATAAGAAAATGAGATTAAAAATAAAACCAAACGCTCTAAATTTGTCACGCATACCTAAACCCCAACACCCCCCCCCCCCCCCCCCCCCCCACAGACACACAAAACCCCCGAAAAAAAAGAAAAAGAAAAAGGGAAATATAGAAATTTGGTACTTACCATATGTCCACAACACGTGTCATATAAAATATGAAATCTGGAAGGTTGCATGGAAAACGAGGAGAATTATGGTAATCTTATCATATTTACTGTTCAGCATATTCAAAGTCTATTTTTTTACGCGTCAGTGAGAATTCACAATCTTTTGTCATCTTGTTGGGAAGTACACGAAACAACAAAACAACCCATGAAATCAGCTAGAACCGAAGACCAACACAACACAACACATGAAAGAAAACCCTCTTGACACACACTTCTCTGTTTCTCACTCTTGCTTTTCTGGTAAGCACCCCCGCCCCCTTTCTCTCTCTAAAATTTGTGTGTGTGTCTGTGTGTATACATATCTCTGCATGCATGTAAACACACACTAAAGATCCGGTTCTGTTCATGTTTGTGTGCATGTAAAATCTTGAGTTTGTCTGTTGAAAGCTTCGTAGTTTAGTGAATGTAGTTCTTGTCTTTGTTCTTTGTTCTTTTTTTTTTTTTTTTTTTTGTGGGTTGGCTTTAGTTTCTTTGGAAGAAGTTGTGTGGGGTGGTGCTGGTCAAAGATGAATTTTCATCACCAGAATGAACTCTGTTTTTTTTTTTTTTTTTTTTTTTTTAAACTTTAAAGATTATAAATGAAAATGTGTGGAAGAGAAGTAAATCGTGGGGAGAGTACACAGAATAAATGCAGGGGATACAGAGATGAATTCATGAAAGCAAATGAAAATAATGGGGCCGGGTGGCTTTGATGTCTGTAATAATGCCTTCCATTTGTGTGTGTATATCATCCCCATGCATTTATAGTCTTGAGATTCTTTTGCTCGGTCCTTTCTTATCATTTCATAATTTCATTTCTGATCTCTATGCACACACGCACACGCACACAATACAGACACACACAGATCACATATCTCTTCCAAGAATCCTGAAGTCTATTCACTTTTCCTTATGGTCTTCTTTTTTTTTTTTTTTTGAAATTTTTTGGTGTCCGGTTCAAAAAAAGAAAAAATTCCTTTTATATTTCTTGTATGTCCTGTGTTTTAAGTTTTTTCTTCTCTCTTTTTTAGCAGTTTATTTCTGGGCTGTGCTTGAAAATGGGGAAAAATAGAGATGAGGAGGAGGAGAAGAAGAAGAAGAAGAAGAAGGGGAGACTGCCATGTTGTGAAAAAGAGGGAGTGAGAAGAGGGGCGTGGACTGCTGAAGAGGACAAGATTCTTGTTGACTTCATCGCTCAAAAAGGGCATGGAACTTGGCGAAATCTCCCTAAACATGCTGGTTCGTCTTTATTCCATTTTGGTTCCCTTGTTCGACATTTCTCACTCAACCCCCACCCCGTTCCCCGGTAAATATAGGCCTTCTGATGCATGTTCTGAACCTTTACTAACCTAACATGAATGGGCTTGTTGATGCTTGGAAGAAAGAACACTCTTTTTTGACGTAATAAAAGAATCTTAGATGGTCTCCGTTTAACTTAGTAGATTTTTTAAAATCTGCGGGAAATAATGGAGAACAAATAGGCGAAGACACTGTTAGCAGTTAGCTGACCTCACTTTCGTCTACTTGAAAATTACTGGGTTAAGTACTATTAATCATCAATTAATTCTCCGTTCTTGGTTTTTCTTTGATTTGATAAGAGACTATTGATTGCTTACATGTATTCAATTGAATAGTTCTTGCTAATAAGTGGAGACAGGATAAGGAGTATTTTTGAGTTTGCAATTGATATGTAGCACTGCTAATCTATACAACTCTGGGTTGGGGGAGGTGGGGATGCTGGTTACAAAGTTCATAATTTAAGCAGTTTGACTGTATCTGTTTCTGTAGCATGAATGGCTGTGCTAGATGTTTTCAAGTTTCCATTTGTTATATTTTTAAAGGAGATAAAAGTCAAAAAACAATTTCTTGGCAAGGTTTCTCATGCTGATTCAAGGTTTAAAATGCTGCTATTTATGAGAAGCAATGTGTTCAAGATGGGGACCATATTCTAATTGTCCTGAAAAGATCTTTCAATACTGCTATCTTAACCCCTCAAAGATGACCCCTGCCCTTAAAATAATATTTGAGATTTCCAGATTGCTGGCACGAAATTGTACTTGTTCTGATGCTACCCTTAGTTCTTAAGCCTTATATCTTGAAGTATTCTTACTGCATAGCGATGAACTCAGAAAGTAACATTACTGAAAAGCATTACTTTGAGCTAGGAATACTATAAGTGAATAAAGTTTATGGCTACTCGTTGCGCTTATGGTTTATTAGTATGTTCAACATAGATCAGACTGCTCATGGATAAAATATTTGAACCGTAGCATTGAATTTCTGCATATTCTACCATTTGATCCTTGTCTGGTTTTTATCAGTACTCCCTATTGACAGTTTTTTAACTTTTAAATCAATGTCTGCCCATTTTGTGTACTTGTCACAGCAACAAGAAATACAAATGTGAAGGGCAAAAGTCTGTTTGAGTTACCGATGATGATCACTCTCTTAGATGAAAGAATTGTCCTTAAAATTTCCCCTTCCACCATTATTAAAAGAAGGATTCTCCTAATTGACAGACAATCCTCTTTTTCTGCTTTTCTTTTGTTGCTCCTCTCTTTGTTGTCTTCAATAAATGAAATCGCCATTCTTGAGCATTGTATTTAAGGGAGAAGGTATCATAATATAGGCATGTTCAGAAAAGTGAGTTGTTCTTTCCTGTTGACATCAGAGCTTTTATGCCCTTTGAGTTATTCATCCAATGAGTACAGCACAACATGGTCCAAGAAAATGAATATATCATACTCAAATTTCAGTTTGTTGGGAAACTAAGAGGGACCTTTTGTTTATGTGACAATTACAGGTCTCCTTCGGTGTGGAAAGAGCTGTCGGCTTCGCTGGACAAACTATCTTCGACCTGACATTAAACGTGGTCCCTTTAGTCCTGATGAGGAGAATACAATTATTCATCTGCAAGGCACCCTCGGTAACAAGTAATTAATTGCTTTTGTCACCTTCCCTTATACTGGTTCCTTGTATATCCCATGTATTCTTACATATGATATGCACTTAAATTGTCTTCATAACGTTCCATTTGTTTGAAGACTAGTAATATCTTATATGTGATAAATGCAAATAAACAAGTGCCCATATGTTTTTTAAGTTTAATATCTTGACCACCCTTGTTGTTTCCTTTTGTTTTGTGAAAGGAAAAAGCAACATATGTTTCCTTTATCAGGCATCTGTTATCTGTGTTGTTTCTTTAAAGGGCTCCATTTCTATTCTCAATTACTGATTACGACTCTTCCAGATGGGCTGCCATAGCCTCCCATTTACCTGGAAGAACAGATAATGATATCAAGAATTTCTGGAACTCACATTTGAGGAAGCGCTTCAGCAGCAAAGTCCTCGACCAGACATCTTCCTCTTGTAAATCAGTTGATACAAAACGTGACTCTCCTTTAACTTGCCACATCGTTCAGTGTGAGAGTGTTAGACTTGAGGCTGAGTCCCGTCTGTCTAGAACTCCATTGCTTCTCAATACACCATCAGGTAGTAAATCCGAAGGTGATTACTTCCTGCGCCTGTGGAATTCTGAAGTTGGAGAATCATTTCGAAACACTAATGAGAGTACAAATGAATGGGATGGAGCTGCATCTCACAGTCCAGCATCACAAACATCATCATTGACAAAAGTTGAATCCGGTTCCAGAGCCACAAACCTTGCTGAACCCTGCAGGGCCACAAGCTCCCCTGAAATGGCTGATCAGAAAGTGGAACTTTCGAACTGCAAGAAGGAAGCAGAAGATGTGGCAGCTTATTCAGACTCCTCAAAATCTTATGAATTGGATGACTCCTCAGATGCAATGCTGAAGCTACTACTAGATTTCCCTGTGGGTGGCAACGATATGGAATTCCTTCAAGGTCCCATTGATGATGTCTCTACTGACATCCAAGATTAGTTGCACTGACTTCCTAGTCCATAGGAAGTCCCAAGCAGAAGCAGTCTCTTCAATCTACAAAGTTAACAAAGTTTACTTTCTCAATTTTCATCTAATAGCTGCCTAGTAACATAGTGTGTATAGTTGGGGAGGTAGGGAAACCAAATTATTGCTTAGAAAAGAAGCATTTTTATCATGTAGTGAAGCTTGTTAATCCATTAATACATTAGAAAGCTACTTTTCTTTGTTGGGGTTCTTTATCAAACCCATGTTTTACTTTTCACATAAATCCATGTCTGTTCTTTAGTTGTAAAATGTGTAGTTTTACTGTTGCGTCTATTTTGTATAGCCAAAGCACTTCAACTCATACACTATTCCTCCATTAATGCTCCTGGTGATGAACCATTATGCACAAGCCAAAATTTGCTTTCTAGCCACTTCAAGCAGTTTCCCAACAACCTCTAGTCACTAGAGTTAATAAATTCTCTTTGTTATCATTTCATTTTCAAGCACTAAATCATGTGCTTTAAGGAGCATAATCTATCTCCTGAAGTTGGCATACACTATATTTTAAAATTTACTGCATTTCATTGATTATTCGAAATGTGTAAAATACTTATTTTTTTAAGTGTATATATATCGATATCGATAAATAGTGCAATGCAGTTCAAAATTAAATGATTATTCGAAACGTGTAAAATACTTATTTGTTAAGTGTATACATATCAATATCGATAAATAGTGCAATGCAGTTCAAAATTAAATGATGTGAAATGAGAAATTTGTGCTCAAAAATCAAAACATTTCCACTAATTTCATAGCACACAAAACTTATCAACATTCTTGCAGCTTCCAAACTTGAAACTTTTTTGTTTTCACAAATACATACACAATGATGACTTTTTCTCCTGAATGTATCTATAAACAAATACAGCGCTCTATGCACTCAAACTAATGAAAAACACATATCAATTCTACACCAAATTACCACACCATACATCTGAAAAATAAATAGATATCCAAATGGAAAAATAAATGTGAAAATGCAACTTGAGTTTCAAATCAGATCCGACCAGATAATTTCAGCTTTCAAAAACAGCCAAGCAGTTTCTTTGGAGCAGTTCCAGTGGCACGATACTTTGCCGCTATCTCCTCCGCCTTGAGAAGATCTTCCCCACGTCTGGCTTCAACCATTGCTCGTTTTTCTTCTGCGGCCTTGTGGACCAGAGCAACCTTGTTCTTCATTTTCTCTATATATTCAGCTTTCTTTTTCTCCAATTGCTCCTATAGAACAAGCATATATAAGGGATGATAACCAAGCTTACAAGTTGTCCTTATGCAAAGTTCATTCAAACTGATAAAAATATAGGAAGAGACATAGCACTTTGTTACCTCAATCTTCTTAAGCTCAGCCTCTAAACTGGCCTTCTTGCTGTTCTCCCAAGCTCCAATAGCAGATATTTTCTTCTGGGCCCTGTAAATAAATAGTAAGAATGAGCCACATCAACATCCTCCTCAAAGTCAGCCTTATCTAAGATTCTTATTTGGCATTACTGTCACCAAATATTATATCATCTTCAGAAAAAACTTATAGTTCATAGGTTTTTAGTTGCTTTATCTCTAATCTAAATATCAAATAGAGTGTAATTGTTTGCAGCTCCTTAAATTGTTCAAAAGTTTCTAAACTTGCTGGAGTCACAAAAGGAAACAATTGAGGCACAGAAGGTATAAATATAATATATATATATATATATTAACTTTTATGATCAAGAATTTTTTATTCATTTTATCTATGAATTGGATGCATGATTAAAAACAGATAAAAAAACCCACTAAAAGCCAGCAGAAATAATGTGATTAGAGCTTAAAAAAACAAACCAATGGAATGATAAAAATTCATTTCAATTCGATTTGTTATATATAATTTCCGAAGCTTGGCCAACTTAATTATTAAAAAAATAATAAAATATGTGTAAAAAGATAAAAGTATTTGGACTCTATTTGTATTTGGCTCGATTAAATTTCAAGCGAACTCAATTTAATTAGCTCAAATACAATTATTTAATTGTATTTGAAATTTAATAAAAATTTAAATAAATTTAAACATTAATTTATTCAACTCCATTCGATTTGTTTACAAAGGATAAAATAGAAAGGAACTTGAGAAAGAGAAGAAAATATGTAAGAGATGAGAGAATGTGGGAAAAAAGTGAATAGAGAGAATAGAAGTGAGATGCATGAGGCTAATTCAGTAATTTCATTGAAAAACTCACCAAATCAGTTGCTAAGACCCTCTAAATAAACAAAATAGTATATATGTTAATATCATTATACAGATGAAAAATGAGTTCAGTTCCTACTCCAACATAAAGTTTCTCATATTCATACCCAAAGACCTATTTATTGAGAATTTTCATCTTTACCCTTACAGCACTTTTTATTCTTTCTCTTCATACATTGGCAGAGAACATAATCATTCATGTTTGGTGAGAATCCTAAGACGATTGTCTTTTGGGATCCTTGGCTTGGTGCAATGTTCATTTTAATAAATAAATTAATTTAAATGAACAGGGCATGCTCAAGAAAGCACTTACTTATTTTCAGCTTTTGACTTCTCACTTTCTTCCCATGCTTTTATTAAAGACAACCTCTTTTCTGTTGCTACCCTGGCAAGCACAGCATCTAAGAAAATAATGAAGGAATTAATTTTTTTTTTTATTCATTCAATTACAAAAAAAAAAAAAAAATTCCACCAAAAAGAAATAAAATACTTGATTACCTCTGTCGATAGAGCCCTCTGGTTTCTTCTCCTCAACTGCTTCTGGTTCTTTAGCAATAGACACAGTTACACAAAAAAGCTTTAGAAGTTGGCAAAAAACTGTGTACTTATAAATCATTAATTTCAAATGTATATTTAAAATATATTTTATACACAAGGGGTGCATGTATTATACAGAATACAAGAGAAAATTGTAATAAAAGATCGAATTAAGGCAGGAGGTCTAAATGAAATTTGAGATTCACCAAGTAATTTTACAGGATAGAAACTAGTCTTGGGGACAACCTTTTTACATCCACATAGAAGTAATGGACCCGTAGGCAGTCGATTGAATTCAAATTTACAGAATAATTCGATGCCTGTGAGTGTTGCTTTTTCATAAAACTTTTTGTCTCTCAAAAAATTTCAACTTTAGACATATAAATTCTAACCAGACACTTATAGTACAAAAGGGAAAAAAAAAATTATAAGCCAACAGAAAACAATTACCAATCGTGCAACTGTTTTGTCCAGGCTGAAAAACAACAAAGAGATTTAAATGCATTCTTTCACTCCATGAAAAAGTTAGAAACTTTCAATTCCTGATTACCACCCAAATTTTGCAAGAAAAATACTACAAAGAACAGCTCCAACCAAGTTAAGTAAGATGCAGTAAAAATACCGAAAGTCCAATTCAAGAAACAATTTTTCCAGACAAACAGAAATGCACCCTTTTTTCCTTTACATACATAGACCACAAAATCATCTGAAAATAACCATCAAACATGCATGATACTTATAACATATACATACACATATATATACACAGATACTGAATTTTCACATCAAGAAAATTTTGCAAAAAAATTAAAAAGAAGATAAAAATAACATAAACTAGAAGCAGTAGGAGGGATTGTTGAAGTAAATTACTTTCAACTATGGCAAGAGCTTTGCTGTCATCAGCTTTCTCTTCAGCTGGAGGTGGGATGATGGTTTTCTCCTCAGCCACGTCTTTAGGAGCTTCAACCGGCTCCGCTGCCGGAGGATCCGACGGCGGAGGCTCGGAACAAGCCTCTGGCTCAACCTTCTTGGCTTCCTCCTCCGCCATCACCTCAGAAAACTTAGCTATGTTTGCTGAGCGTACTTTGGCAAAAAAAAAAAAGAAAAAACAGACAGAGAATTTGAAGAAGCAAAGGGCGATATGAATAGTGGAAAATTATATAGAGGGTATGGAGATATAATTCAGTGTGTGTTGTGTGTGAGAGAGAAAGAGAGAGATATTAGTAGGAGTTGGTTGGAGGAAGGTAAGTGTCGCTTGGGATTGAACAGAGAGAAGGGGAGCTGGATGATTGGTACAGATAATGTGTTTGGCGTATTGATGAGTTGGCACACCATGCCCACGAATTTTTATATATAAAATTGATTATTTTAAGTAATAAAAGATGAATTTAGCAATAAGTCTAGTAAACATCAGTGTTGTAGGTAACTCTTCGTGTTTTACTATTTTATATCTTCTATTTTAATTTAATATTTTATTTTATATTTTATTTTATAAATATACATAATTTCCATAAAATGTATAATATTTAAAAAAATATTTATGCATTTGATGTCTAGTTAGTCAAATACGGGCCATGAAAAATTCAATATTTAATATATATGAATATATTAAGAATTTTTATTAAAAGTTACATTGAAAAAATTGATAAAAAATATAAAAATAATTAATATATAGATTCATAGATTTAGGGGTAAAATACGATGGTAAAAGAATTATTCGAAAGCAAAAATACGACTTATTTTGATATTATTTTTATATGAATTGTGTTTTTAAATTTTAAACTATGCAAAAATTATTTTATAAGTATTTTTATATTATTTAATTTATAATTATTACATAATTTAGATATAATTATTAAAAATAATTATTACATTCATAAATTATCAGAATTTTTATTTTTTATTTATAAGACATTTCATTAATACTTACAAATAATTTTTAATTATATTTAAATGTTACAAATATTTATATAAAATAACTTATAATTCATTAAGTATTATATGAATAAGTACAGCACATGTACTAAATATTTTATCTCCAAAGTATAAAATATTATTTGACTGTTCATAATATATATGAAAAATAAAAATATTTTTTAATTATTCATATGTACACGTACTGTATAACTATAATACAAATTTTAATTAAAAGAAAATTTTGACGTGCATTTATAATGTGTAATAAAACAACAAATTATAATAAAGGATCCGAACTTATTTTTTGTAGCACCAAATGACCTATTTTGTATCAATAATATTTTGTGATGATAAATTTTAATTAAATTATTGGCTCACATAATATACATATTCGGTCTTATTTCAAAATTCCAACAATTGTTAAAGAACGATAATATGTGTCTCAAAAGTACAAACTCCCAAAGCATGTAAGTGTAGGGATATGTGTCGTAGGAAATTAAGGCCCAATACATTATAGAAGTAGCCGTTGTGAAGAAAGCCTTGGGAGTGTGTGTAATTATTGTCTTTAAATGTTCGAGTACACCAAAAGTGGTCCTAATTCTGCTGGCACTTTTAACTTACCTATAGCATGACCTCTCCACGTTGCGCTTTTTTTTTTTTTTTTTTTTGGCCTTTTATTTTTGAAAGCTGAATTTCACCGTTACTGTGTGTTTTTGGCAAATTCTTCATTTGCCATTTTCATTTTCATTTTTATTTTTTTTTTAAGTTGGGAAAAAGTGATTGGAGCGTGTCTTCCTGAGTGAATGAATTTTGGGATCATGGTTTAATTTTCACCATGTAGCTTGAAAATTGCTCCCTTTGTGCCATTTAGTCACCATCAATGCTAAGTAGGGATAACAATGAAACGAGTTTGTGATGAATTTATTAAAATTTAATTATAAATTAAAATTTTTAAAGATTCGAATTTAGATTTATCCCATTAAGATTTTTAAAATTTGGATCCGTGTCCATTGGGTTCGAGTTAAATACACTTTATAATTTTAAAAATATTTATAAATATATTTTTCTACCTAAATTTTTTTAAATATATATATTTTTAAAAAATAATATTATATATATAATAAAATAAAAAATTTAACATGATGGATTTGAAATGGAACGAATTTAAAAATAAAAATTAAAATTAATATCAAACTCATTTATAATTTGAAAAATACATTCTGAATTCGAATCCAACTCATTACTATCCCTAGACGATGATTCTATAGAATATAGATACCTTATGATTTGAGAAAAAAACAAAGAAGAGAGAAAAGGGTAAAGAGCTATACAATTTGATTCATTAAACGTGTCGTTTGGGTAATGGAAGAGAAAGATCATTATCCACGTTAGGTAGTGTGTATGTTTTTATAAATTTGGATTTTTTTATTTTTATTTAATATTTAATTTTATAAATATAATTTTAGTGTATAAAATATTTTTTTAAATATATATTTAATTTAAATCATATACACATGCCACACATTTATAAATTAACATACGAAATAAAATCTCAAATTAGAATTGAATATCCGAAGTCTGTTTTTATGATTTTCGTTCACTTTTGAATGTCCAAATTGATTGAGTATGTATTTTTTTTAATATTACTATTGACAAAGTTAAAAGTTTTTATATTTGTATTTTTAATTGTAATTGTTGAAAATTAAT